>VRYO01000180.1:1522771-1562953 GCA_009812075.1 Sialia sialis | reverse complement strand
AAAGCAAATACTCCTATTGCAAAGTTTCAAAGGGACCTGCAATACCACGGGCTGAGTAGTGGGATTTTAGTTTGCTTCCCCATCATTGAAGCTGAGCTGCAAGAGGAGATGGCTCAAAATGCTTCCAGGTATGATGATTGACTTATAAGTCATTGAGTGTCGATTCTTTCAAAAGAGCTGGCAGAAACAAGTCAGAGAAAGTGCTTCCCTATGGCCAAGAAAAATCTCATTGACCACAAAAGGATTTTTTTACATCAGGGAGATGGCATAATTTCAGTTTCTGTCATCACTCAGGTGCTAGAATGCTGCTGGATGTGCCTGGATCAAGCACATTCTGCCAGATGCAGTGCTGCTGCTCACCAGGGTAAAACTACTCATTCAACATGTTCCAAATCAAATCATGATTGAGTGGTTATTGATTTATTAACACATAATTAAGCAGCAATCACTGCTAGTTTGCACAATACATTCCAGAATAAGCATCCAGAAGGAAAAACTACAGCACTGAATTATTCCAAAACCTTAATATGCACAAGCAGGTTTCTAGCTACAGTTCTACAGCTAAATCCTAAAAAGTCCCAAAGCATTGGGGTGAGATGAGTATGGCTCCCCACCCATAGGTTCTCCTGTCCCACACAGCAGGTTTTTTTCACAAAACAAACAAGAAATGAGATTTGGAAAATTCTCTTTAAAAAGTACCAGGCAGTAAATCTGCAAAAGTCCTTTGTGCAGATTTCCCCCTGCTGTTATTCCTTCTCATACAAGTACCAACAAAACTACTGCAAATATACATATTCTCTGAACACAGTCGTTATTACAGAAAAATCCCACGATCTAATTAGTGGGGTTTTTTTAGTGGAGTTTATTCACAGTTTGGGTTACACCAAAAAAATTCATTCAGAGATGTCTGGGAGCAATTGCTTTGATTAAAAATTAATGTCATTTGGTCACTTTTTATTCCCTAAAATCCTTTTGTATGCAATCTTCAAAATACGATACAGCTCTTACCACCCCAGTGAATGCTTCTATTTCCCTAGCCCAAACCCCACGGGAAGCAAGGGAATAATAATTAAAATACACGCTTGTCGGAATTTTTAATAATAACACCCTCTGTTCCTTTTGGATTATTGACAAACACTTCAAGCACATTCATCAAAAGGTTCAACACATTTCATAATCTACATTACACACATCTGTCATTCCCAAAGGATCCAGCTCCCAGCAGCCACACAGGATGCTGATCTCTGCTCTGTGTGTCACCATCACTGTGTTTTCTGCTGACAAGGGGAGAGGACTGCAGATGTGACACAGGGAAAGGACTGCAGATGTGACTCTGCTCACCTTCACATCTGCATGAGAAAGCACATGCCAAAGGAGCGTGGCCAAACCACAAATACCCTTGTGAGAATGCTCTAAATGGCAACTCCAGCACAGGTTGCTGTTGTGGGATGTGAATGTTGGCAAGAAACATCCTGCCCTGCCATTTGTTTGCATGTTGGTCAGTCTCCTGCTCAGCTGCATTGTAAACAGCAAAAACGGGAAAAGCTCACACATGCTTAAGGAAGCAATTCTGCCGCATCACAAATGTAGGAATGTCACAAAGTCAGAAATCCCTGGGAGCAAAGGAGTTTCATTCTATAAAATCTCCATACTATCTGAGCTCAAAGCATAACATAACAAAACCAACCCTGAAATCAAGTGACCCTTAGGTCCTAAAGCAGCATCCCATTTCTAAAAGGCCATGCCACTCCAGTATTAAGATAGTTTGTGGTTAAAGTTTTCAGAAGAACATCTGCTCACTTGCTGGACAGTTTCTGAAGAAGATTAAAATAAAACTTCCTGCTCTGCTACAGGCTCTGGTTACCAGTTTCTGATTTATTATCCATTTATTTGGAGCAGGGGAATTGCCTGTAGTCCTCTAATTCTCATGCCAGCTGCCTACCTTCTCTGTATATGTGGATAGCAGAAATGGCTCCATGTTCTTTCAGACGGGGAAATCTTTTTAACCTTTATGGGTTTAAGTGACAGGAGAAAAGTCTCGATGCAGCAGAGAACCTTCTTTATTGCTTCCCAGAACTGTAAATCTACCAGTGCCTAACCTAGTTTCCCCAAGTTCTATGTCACAGAAACCTCATCTTCTGCTCCAGATCACACTTTGACCTGACAAAAACAAACATATGCTACTCCAGACAAACAATCATTATCACTGCAAGCAGAAAAACAGTTTTAATTAAGTTTAAAAATTTAATTTTGTGTGGGCAGAACTGTAAACCCACATATAACCTCTGCTTTTCCATCCCCACTGCAAATTCTTTTAGTTCTTTGAAGCTGAGTGAACAATAACAGAATATTTCAATTAAGGACTTTTTAAATTAGAAAATAAATGCAATAAACATCTAAACCACTGCAGCTCTAAAACACCAGTGTAGCTTCTAGAGCAGTCACCTGCCCTGAGAGATGAAAGTGGGAGGAAATTAAAAAAAAAAAGGAAGCAGGGTTTCCCCTTCAGATAGGGAAAAGACCTTGTCCAAGATTGTTTTATCTACCTTTGGAGGTATGTCTCTTCATTAAAAAGGCATTTAAGCTTGTTCCCATTGTACAAGAACAGGACTATACTTAGTTATGCCAAACTGAGGCAACTTGCTCAGGTTCTCCTGAGGGAAATCTGCTCCAAACACCCTTGCAAAAGCACATACCTAACAGGAGAAATGGGAAGTGTGCTGCCACTTTGCAGGGACAGGAATTTTGGCAGCCAAAGCTACCCACCAAGAAAAGAGCTTGCTCCTTGGACAAAATGAGTGATTGCCTCGTTCAGGGTTCCCATGGGAGCTGCAGGAGACAGCACTGGAGCTGAGGGTGTCCATGTGAGAACCCTGAGGGCTCTGATGGAAACACAACCAAGCACAGGAGCATCTCACCATAGCCAGGGAAAAGTTATCCTGGCCATCCAGTGGTGGACTTGCCAAATGCAGATGGGACTTCACTGTCAACTAGTAACAAGCAGCAAGTGAAACTAATCAGGAAAGTGGAAAAGCGGTACTTAGGGAAAGAAAGCACAAGTGGCTTTCCCTCCACAAGAACATTTCATTTGCCTTCCCACCGCATCAGTACCTCATGAGGAAGGAATATCCGCTTGGAGCTCAAATGGATTGGCATCATGAACAAGCTCACCAGGCAGACACCAACCAGTATGCTTTGAGAGAGCCCTGGAGGCATCTAAATATTACTGCTTCCCACACCACCTGATTGGGATTTTACCAGTGTGACAGACTGATTATTGTCCCAGCATTTGAATTCATACTCAGAGTAGTACTTCTCATACTTGAATGTATGTACTTTATACTTTCCCTGGCATTCACTGCAAAGGGATACATTTAGGTATTAGTTGGTCAATATCCCACTTCAGGAAATGCTGTATTCATTTGTAAAATGATTATGCCTTGCATACGAGGCTGAGGTGTCCAGAAAAGCTGCAATATGTTGAAGGAATACACTAAATCCTGCCATGAAGTATTTTTGAAAGCTGATGTCCCTTTCTATCAATAAGCATTGCCATTTAGCTAAAGATGCCATTTCTCAGCAAGTTAGATAAGATGCGATCAATAAGATCACTGTAACAATAATATCCCTGGTGCTGATGAAATGAGAAAGCTTGTTTGAAAGGCAAGTTGTAAATAGAAAACAAAATATTACATAGAAGAATGAAATTTTGCCTTGTTAGAGATACAGCCCTGGAACTATCAACAACCAGTGCAAGGTTGATGAATGAAATGCCACGTGAGTCAAGGTGCAATAAATATTACTAATAAGGTGTGACAGAAATTGGATTGCTTCACCCTCTTCTGGTTCCTGGCTCACACACTGCCAGCAAATCTCTAGTTCCCTTCTAAGTTTTGAAGCAGCTAAGGAACCAATAAACCATCAGCACTACTGATATTTCCCAAGATGGTGGGGGACAGCATCCAAAGTGCAAACTCTGCATCATAAAAACAGTCAGGAAAATGGAAAACAGCTTGGGTTGGATGTGATCAGCTGGGAGGTACAACCTCAGGACAGCTGGCAGGCAGATAACTACCCAATTATAAATTGGTACCAACATTGTGAATTAAGGATGTCGTGGTTTGACGCTGGCCAAACACCAGTGCACCCAGGAAAAAAAAAAAATCATTCTCTTCTGCTATAGTTGAGTGGAGTTGAGGGAAAGAAAAAGACATTAAAGGATCATGGAACAAGATAAGGATTAGGAGAAAACACTCTAAGGGCAAAACAGGCACAAAATTTTAAAAGGTAGAAAGAAAAAATCGTTAACAAAATTAGAGGATAATGAGAACTAAAATAAACCTTTAGAACACTTTTCTCCCCCAACCACCTCCCAGTTCTTCTTTTTTTCTATCGACAGTGTAGGGAGACAAAACATGGGAGTTTTAGTCAGTTTGTCACTTCAAAAAAAACAATAAAAACAAAAAACCTTTCTTTAGGGAGAGGAGTCTCTCCTGCCATGTTGTGGAATCTTTCCCACAGGAGACAGCTCTCTATGAACTTCTCCAACATGACTCTAATTTCCATGAGTAGCAGTCCCACCCAAACCTGCTGCAACGTGAGTCCCTCCCACGGGAAGAGCAGCCTTCCCTCAACTGTTTGTGTGGGCCACTAGTTGATGGGGTCCAGTTTTTTAAGGATGAGCTGTTCTAGTATAAAAGCAATGGTCCTTTCCTTCTATCTCTAGAAGCAAGAAGTTTCTTTCTCTGTGTTCAAGCCTCTCACCAGATCACAGATTCTCATCATCCATATGCTCCTTCACGACTTCCTTTTTCTCAAGGAAAAGTGTGGGCAAATGTTGCAACCCCTCCTGCACTTCACGAATTAGAAGGAAAGATTTTGCTGTATCCTGTTCCTCATCAGCACTTGCAGAAGAATCTCAGCTCCAATGCTCTTAGCACCTCTTCCTCCCCCTCACTCTTTTGCACCAACCTTTGTGTTGCCATGTTGCTCTCACGTCTCCACTTTTGCCTTTTCTCTGACTCAGGAGAGAATTGCTGTTCATGGTTGGTTTGTTCTCAAGTTCTACCAATTGAAAAGTTTTTATAGAGTTTTGCAGCACTGAAAGGTTGAGCTCACCAGGGAATTGCTCACCATGCCTCTCACTGCTGATCATGCGGTCCCCACCAGCACCACACATGGCTTAGTAGCGTGTCTATTTTCAGAGCCAACCTTCAATGGGCTTTGCCAGGCACAGAAGAAACTTCTACCAGCTTCCTACAGAAAAATCACTTCTGTGGCTGGCTTCTTCCCTCCTCACCAAAAAAATCAAGCTATCCAAACCCAACACAACCGATTGCAAAGCTGCACAAGTAAGTTATAACACAATAATGTTAAGTGTTGCTCTTACTCAAAAACAAAAGCTGTAGTACACTGAGATTTCATCAAGTAAAAGGACCAGACCATAAGCAGGTAAATAAGCAGTGTCCTTAGGAAAACAGGAATAAACCAGGCTCACCAGGCACTCTGGCAAAGCAAAGCAGCATCACTTGTAGTGAATTACACTCAAAACGCTGCATCCTGTTAAACATCTACCTGACAGACACCCTTCAGGACATCCAAAGTCCACAGAAAGTTCTCTGTAACTACAGTGCATTCTGCTCCTGTCTCACTGGGCTTAAGAGATGCTTTTTGTCCTTTCAATGCAAGTTTGAAAGAGGCTTGGGTAGAAGAAGAAAGGTGTTATTTAAAGCTTGAATCAAACCACAGTAAATCTAAGTTGTCAAGTGAGGAAAACATCTATTGAAGAAAGGAAGAGACACTGAAACAGAACCAGGAGGCATTTTTGTAGAGTTCTTATAAACACATTAATCCCATTTCAAAGCTTCTAGACTCTTCTGGAATGTGAGTGAATAAACAGTAATAACTTGCCAGAGTTTGCAATAAATCAATAAAACACTCCATCAATCGTAGTGAGTATAATCCACCTGTTAAAACTGACATGAGACATACAAAAGGTACAGGAATAAAACATCTTGCCAAGAAATAAATTTTAATCCCTCTTCCTATTGAGAGAGCAGGAGGGTTAAGTACAAGAAATCACACAAATTAAACATAGGAGGGTAGGAAAGGGAACAGAATCACTACATTCCTGGCCTCAACAGCTAAAGACAGTACAATGATTAAACAATTAAACGTTGTGCAGTCAAGCTAAATTTCAACAGTAAAGTCATTAATATTCATGTGGTCTTTTATACCCTGCCCATCTGTACTTTTGGCCAAAGCAAAACATTTCCTCTGTTGCCTCTTTCTTTCCAAAAGTTTCCTCCATATATGAGGAAAGAATCACTTCTCATTTAAGTTAAATCAGTGCCAATGACAAGGTTGCTATTCAAATGTAAAGGCTTGTCCTTGTGAGAATTTGCACACACATTTGTAGAGCTGAATGTGGAATGAGAATTATATACTTTTCCTAAGAAAGCATTGAAAATTTCAAAAAAATTGTGCATTATGTCAGGACAAGTTTTAACCTCTGGATTTATTTTTTTCCTATAAACAAGTGAAAGGTAACACAAAGCCTGAGACCATCAACAATCCAAGTCCCATCTGATAGGCAAGATACCAGATCCAGATCCTCTTGTTGAATTGGGTTGACCATGGCCTCCAACCTTGGCCTCATCACCCAAGATATTTTCTTTCTTTCCCTTAAGTTATTTCCAGACTAAGGAAAAGAAATAAAAAGAAAAAAGAAAAAAAAAGAAAACGGTGTGGCTTTCTAGACTTAAAAAGCCTATTCAGGAGAAAAAGCTTCCTTTACCAAATTTCTGTGTTACTCTGGTTTAGCTATTGGAACTGATGTCCATGAAGACAACATTCTGGACAGCATAACAACCATCACAAATCCCAGGAGCCTGTTCCACTGCCATTTCCACAGCACCATCATTGTAATCCTGAATTGCACTTGAACATTCTTAGGAGTCAGGCAAAGGCGACATTGACATGAAATGGCCTGAGGCAAACTAAAAATCAGATAATGAGAGGAAGCATCACATGGGAAGGGATCTGTACTGAATTTCAGCTGCAATAACAAGGCAGGCTTTAAGCAAAAACAGGTTTGAGCGTCCATATTCAGACCTGCCTCTGGACTGTGAGCACTTTGATAATCTCTTTCAGAAGTGCCACAGCTTCATGTCACGTAAACTCATTTAGAAAGTGTGAGAACATCCTTCAGACCATTGTAACACCCCAGTCACTTAAATCTAGAGCTGAACCAAGTGGTTTTTAGCTCTGGCTGGCTGCAAAGGAGAAAATTCCAATCAATAGTCTCAAGAGATAAAAAAATACACAAAATTTTACTGGCAAACTATGGAAAATTAAGGAACATTGGCAAAAGAGTAAATACAGCATAGCATCACTTGTCCCAGCATACACTTAGGACATATAAAACCTTATAATTGAGTCAATGTTAATGTCCTTGGGAAGAAAGGGAGAAAAAGGCACAAAAGATACAGAAAAAACAGACATAGCTACCAACTCCTGGGTTCCAGCAGTGTAAAACTTCAAGATGCAGGCAGGGCAAAAGGACAACATGCTTACCTTATTGTTGCAATTGTGTCGAGGCACAACTGACACCAACACCAGTCTTTTATCAAAAACTTTTCATGTCTTCTTTCAATGAACTTCTCTCAGGCAACTCTGGCTCTTTCCCTCATGAGATACTTCACACAGCACTGACTCCTCTCCTCTCTGCAAGTTTCTTTCTGCATGACTGGCTAAATCCATGCTACCCCTTACCTGGCCACCTCATCCTGTCTGTCCCTTGCATGACCACATGTCCCTTCCACAGCACAGCCAGCAGACTCCATCCCAAACTGCAGCAAACCCCATCTCCAACTAATTCTCAGCTAGCTGCCCCACTCTTTCATAACCTCCCTCACTGGGCAGGCAAGGCTGTCTCCACTTCCCTGCAATCAGGACAGCTCTAATTCATTGGGAAAGATTGCCTTCTGCACTAACTCTACAAACTATTCTCCTACAAACTATTCTACTACACTTCATGACTTCTTAAAGCCTTCTTTTCCAGATGGGACTTCAGTCTCTTGGCACTCGGGGACTGGGTCAGGCAGCATTTGGGGCCTGCCTGAATGCCATGAGTGACAGACACTGTGGAGCTGAAGGGTTTGCTTGGGGCAGGACACCACCTCACCAGAGCAAGGCCTGACCAGCCCTCTACCACACACTCCAAGTCCCCAAGATGTCCAAGTTTAGGACAAAATGGGGGGAACCTCCAAAGGAGCCCCCCAGAGAATAAACCCCCCACGATTCTTCCCCCCTACTGGGCTCGGAAAGAATTTTTTCCTCAGAGGGAAAAGTGGAAAAAACCTATTTATTAATGAACACAGGAAAACACTTCCCAGCACCAAGAAAATGATTCACCAAAGTGAACAAGGATCGATGAGCTCAGACAGTCGCTGCTGGGAAGGACGAAAAGCTTCTTTGGCGGACTCCAGAACAGTCTCTGCAGGTCCCGTCCGGAGCGGGTAGAGATCTTGGAGATGAGGGGAAGAAGAGAGGGGGAAGAAAAAAAAACAGCAGCAGCCGGGGCAGCAGCAGCAGGGGCAGCAGCAGCAGCAGGAGGGAGAGGAGCTGCAACAGCTCCGTGCAGACAGAGAGGAGTGGTGGGGGGGAGCCAGGGAGAAAGGGTAGACACAACTAGACACAACACCAACCCAGAACAACAGATCACCTTTCCCAGCCTGTGACAACCAGGCTGGTGCCAACGGGAAGTTATTAAAGGAGAACCAGCCTGGTGGAACACAGGATGCATCACTGCCAGGTTCTCACATGGTATTGAGGCTGCACATTTACTTTCCCTGGCAGAAGGTACAATTCAGGTTAGAGACAGACAAGGACAACTAAGAGTGGCAGCTATAAAAAGATGAGGGGGAAGAAAAGGAAAAATAAAAAAGAGAAAGGAAAACAAAAAGGCATTCAACCTCTTCCTCCTCCCTGCTGCCCTGGGTCTTTGCTCTCATGAGGCATTGCAGGACTGAAAAGGTGATTATGCAGCATGTTTTAAAAGGCAAAACAGGCTTCCAATTTAATCTTTTAATACCTGTGGCTTAAAATGAATACTCCTGGTAGCTGTATAGAAACACACAAGGTGAGAAGATAGATAGGCAAAAATTAATAGATGATCACAGAGAAGTTAAGGTAATAGTATTTTTCCATTTCAAGAGGTTATCCTGTATAGCATGTCCAGGAAAATCTCAGTTCTCTGGTACTGTACACACTCTGAAGGAATGTGTAAGGAATAGACAGCACAAACCCAAAAATAAATACACCTTCCTCCCCTCCCCCAGCCCAGCCTTGTATTCTGGGTTAGTGTTTCTTTTACTTTTTTCCTTGGTTTGTTTCTCTCTCATTCATTTGTTCCTGTACCCCTTCCCACACACACGTGCTTTTAAAAAAACTATTTTATTCACTTATTTCATTTTCTGCATTAATGAAGGAGCTAAGAGCAAGCCTTCTGTCATCCAAAGTGCAATGCTGCCCTCCAGAGCTGTCAGGAAGAAAAATTTCTTCAGGGAACATGAAACCATCTCCAAGCAAACTGTAGCCTTTCAGATGGAAATGCTGAATCTATCTCATATTTATTCTGTGGGTTGAAAACCAGTCTGTCCAGACACCTTATCTGGCTTAGCCTGGTTTACTGACTATCACCTTGGCAACTCTTCCCATGTACAACTTGTCAACTCCAAAGTAAAGAAAGGAATTCCTCCTCTGTAAGACTGTGAAAAAATCCCTACTAATAAATTAACCCATGTCTTCTCACTCAAGGTAATAAATAATAAATACATAATAAATAATAAATAATAAATAATAATAAATACTGTCCAATAAATTTCAAGTCTTGATTGGCAGCCACCTTTAGAAGGTGTTTACTGAGAAAGTAGGCTCCAGAAGAAACAGTGTGCAACAGAAAATCAGTTACCCAAAAATAAGCTTTTGATTTTAGATTCTTCTTTAACCTGAGTCCTGGGTGCTGGTGCTGTGTCATAGCATATAAAACACCTGTTCTCCAAAAAGGATAAAAATGTAGCTAACATTTGTGGATGCCTGTCTCATGCCAGGTAAATGCCCCTGGCATCAGATTAGGTATTTAATCTCATATATCTTCATACACTTTGGGTGCTATAACCAATTATGATCCAGAAATATGCATGCTGTCAATTTTAAAACAGATATTTTAAATTAATTTTACAGGAATGTATTTTACCCACAGGTTTGGTCAATGGGACAAAGTTTATGGCTCTATGAGTATCTCTTTATTGCAGTAACACTGAAGATTTGACATCACCAATTTTTGCCCCATCACACTTTTTTTCATTTTTAGTTTTCATTTTTTGCTTAGTCCTTTTATTTTTTCCCTTTGTCATTTCAGGCATTTCTTTTAATTATAAAGATCTTGAAAGGAAAACTGTATGCCTAAATTTTCTTGCTGCAAAGCCACAAATCATGAACATACACCAAAGGTATCTTACTTAGTGTAGAGGAACAAGAATTCAATAAAAGTATTTTCCATATTCCAATCTAGACTGCACTGAGAATAGCAGTTGGAGTTGAAAAATAGATGACAGCTTCTTTAGGTGTTATTATTATCCGTTTGAAAGACCAATTTTCCAGATTGTCTCCAGATGGTGGAATTTTAAAGCCAATTTACCTATTTGCCTCGCTGAGAGTTTTGCAGTGGTTTTCATGAGAAAGCCCTCGCATTTGTGAAATTGCAAGCTGCTTCCAATGGGAATAGTAAAAGAAATGCTTGTTTATTTGAATTGGTATTATGTTAGATAATTACGGCCTAATCTTGCAACTGTCTCTGCATTAATGGATCCTGAAGTGTTGCTAGTAGTTCTTGGTCCTCATCCATTTTTTGTGGCTCTTCATTTCACATAAAATATTAGCAGTGCTTTTCTCAACCGTTTTGAATTTATGGGAGTTTTTATACAGGGAGTTTTTCTACTATTAAATAAAATAAATATCACTGTTTCATACAAAGCTTCAGTAGTATCCTAATGGCATCCAGAGACAGAATATCTATGTGACAGGCCCAGATTTCAAAAATAAATTGTGTCTGTTCTTTAAAATCTTCTCTTCTATGAGACACATCCAGATTTTCATGAAAACTCCGAGTTGTACCTTGTGGTCCTTCATCTGACAATAAATATCAGAATATCATAAAAATACAAATAGGTGAAGATCTGGGGATATATAGTTAGTAAGTTGTCTGGAGGATAGAATCATCAAGTCCAATGATGTTTAAGATCATCCAGTCAAATCATCTAACCAGCACTGCCACTGTAACCCCTAAACTCCCAAACCACATCACCCAGCACTATCTCCAGATGCCTCTTACACTCCTCCAGGGATGGTGGAGTCATCACTTCCCTGGGCAACCTATCCAATGCCTAACTATCCAAACAGAGAAATTTTTTTCCTAATATCTAATCTGAATTTTCCCTCTCTCAGGCCATTTTTCTGGCCCCATCACTGAAGACACAGCAGAAGAGATGGGCCCCCACCTCACTCCAACTTCCTTTCAGGGAGTATTAGAGAGCAGTGGGGCTCCCCCTGAGCCTCCTCTTCTCAAGACTAAACAAATCCAGTTCCCTCAGCTGCTTTTCATGAGATATGTTTTCTAAACCTTTCACCAGCCTTGCTGTCATTGCTGAAAAAAACTTCTAGAAACTTCAAGAGCATGCTATACATGATCACAAAGATGGGAAAATATTCTTTCAGAGGATATTTACAGGGAGAGAGTGGGTGAAACTTCATGAGAAATAGATGATGGAATCAGAAGAACACCTGGATGGAAGAGAACATGGGATGTCACCAGTCCCAGCCCTGCCACAAGCAGGTCTGGTCATTTAGCACAGACAGCATTCAGCCATTCTCTGCCCGACTTCAAGGATGGGGGCTGCTCAGGCTCCTGATCCAGCCTCTTTCCTTTTCAAAGTCCCAGTAAAACAGGGGCACCTGGGGCAGGTGCCAGTTTGCCTTCGCAAGGTGTGACAGAAACAAGGAAAGAGCAAATGAAAAAGAGTGGTGGCATCAAAAAGTATGGGATGGGTGTGTGTTTATAAAGCATAAAAATCCTTTTTCTTGCCAGGGTTGCCAGATTCCAGCAATTTAGGGTCCATAATTCCAGTGATGTCCACAGTCAGAAGCAAAGCAGGGTAATCAGCAGCAAAAACAAGCATGGCCCCAACAGAAGCAATGTGACACCCCGCAGCAGAGCATGATCCTTTCTTTGCCCAGGCATTTCCTGCTGGAAAGTCAAAGCAAACTGAAAACACCTTTGCTTTGGAAGGCACTCTCTCATCCTTTCCCTGATGAAATCCTACCAAGGCACAAACACAACCTTTTGATCAGAAATGCACAAAATGCTTCTGAGAATTAAAGCAGCCAACTTGGAAACCTCACTTAAAGGAATTTCAGATATCATTTGCGACATTTTAATACTATTCTAGCAGGGGAGAAAGTTTTGCTGAAGCAGGTCTGTAAGGATGGGTGCATGGAAGAAAATGCATCTGGGTGAGAGAGAACAAAATGAATAGGAGGCAATCCTACAAACAGTTCATCCATCTTTTTGGATCTGTTCTGCCAGCAGCAATAATGCAATGCAAAAGCCATATGTCCTGTATAGCCTGCCAAGAATGAAATCAGCACAGCACATCCTCTCTGCCACCAAGATGCAAGAAGAGATAAATTTCTTGAACCTATCTGAACAATAAGTAGAGGGTGTAGTGTCAGTCCCATTAGCAATAAGAATAGAATCAGGGTTGTATCTCATGAGCTGCCAGTGTCAACTTTAGTATCACATTTTTTCTCTTTAAGAATAAAAGTACATTCTTCAAGACAGAAAGAGAGAGAGAAGGAAAGAGAGAGAGAGAGAGAGAAGGAAGGAAGGAAGGAAGGAAGGAAGGAAGGAAGGAAGGAAGGAAGGAAGGAAGGAAGGAAGGAAGGAAGGGAGAAAGAAAGAAAGAAAGAGAGAAAGAAAGAGAGAAAGAGAGAAAGAAAACAGACTTGGTGGTCATTAATAATCTGAGGCCAGCACAAATCTTCTGGCCTTGGGACATACATGGTATAGCAGACCTGGCTTGAGCTGAGTATGCGGCACCAGTGTTTGAGACAAAAAGCAGAGATTGTGATAGAGGAGAAACACTAATTCAGAGACAGAAAGTCATCACGGAGAAGTTAGAGAGCTATAGAAAGAGAAAAACAGATTAGAAGAAAAACTCATTCTGTGCTACATGAGCTTTTCTGTCCCCTGAGAGCATAAAAGGGAATATTGTATACCACAATTGAGGATACAACCGCTTAAATACATCTCCTAAAATGGTATCCCAAAACTGGATCACCATTTCCTGATGCTTACTGCAGCACTGCATTCCCAGTACTGTAGCCGGCATCACTGCAGAGCGCTGAACTTGTCTGCCTTTCCACCTTTTTCCTTGACAAAGGCCATTATGACTCTTCTTTTTTGTTTGTTTGTTAACATTACAGTAATTTCAGGACTATAAGGTGCACCCTTTTGACTAAAATTTTGATTGAAACCCAGAAACGCACCTTATAATCCAGTGCGCCTTATATATGGACAAAGTTGGGAAATTTGCCAACCCAGAAGTGAGAGCAGTGAAAGCCATGGAGCCGAGCCACGCGCCGAGTCGCACGCCGCGAGAGCCGCGGCAGCCGGCGCTGGGGGTGGGAGGGAGTGCCAGGGCCCATAGCACGGGGAGGGCACCTGGGGCTGCGTTTAAAGGCTTCGCTGGGCTGTGAAAAATGTTTGCAAATTGAGCATCTGACAGCAAACCCCGCCATCACGCAATTCTGTTACTAATTCGTTACTTTATTGCACGCAGATCCTCGCTGCAAAAAAAAGTGTGCCTTGTAGTCCGGTGCATCTTATAGTTGTGAAATTACTGTAATTGAAAGAGAAAATAGCCTCTTTTTTCCCCAATCCTTTCCCTTGTCTGGAGAAAAACTTCAGACCCAGGGAAGACAAATTTTTTTAAAAGTTATAAATACCATCACCCGTCTAAGCCAAGGGAAAGCCATAAGGGATTTCAATTAGTGAATGTGGTTTCACTACTGGCAGGAGTTCCTCATAACAGAAAGATAATTATGTAAATTCTGTTAAAGCACCCTCTTCTGTAGAACAAATTGCCTATGACCAAAATAATTGCCCAGGATGTGAGAGCATCCCACCACACGTGGCACCAGCAGAGTCAACACACCTGTGACAAACATCTTTAACTCCAGGCATCTGGCATCCATCCTTCCCATGCAGGAGGAGCACAGGGATGAGCACAAGACCTGAATTCCTGCCCTCCAGTTTGGCTGCACAGCACCAGGAGCTGGGGATTTGTAGGCACAGAGAAACAAAGATCGTCATCCACAGCAGTCCAGGTCTCTGTAGGTCTCTTTTATCTATCTCCACTTGTTTTGAAAGGGCAAGCAAGATTTGGGTTTGTTTCAGCTCTTTTAGGCTGAACCACATGCAGTTATATTTTTTTCTTTTTTCTTTTCTTTTTCTTGAAGGCTTGAGCTGAAGCCAGTTGAAGGCAATTGAAAGACAACCAACAGCTTTGATAAGTTTTGGCTCCAGCCCTAAACACACACCACAGCCAGACATGATGACTGATTCTATATCTGTCTCTAGGAAGCACTTAAAAATTGAAATTTGAAGAGGGAAGAGAGCACGTTTGTATATATCACACTCTGGATGTTCAGCTGGCTTTAATAAATTTCAGAAGCAGAACACATGCCAGGAGTTGTTTTCAATCAATAAATAACACAGAGGTTGAATTGTTCACCTGCCACCTCTTTACTTCCCCTCAGCAGAGGTGGAATTATCTTTTAGCCACAAGGCTACCTGCAAACTGAAAGTCACATTTACAGAAACATCTATTTGCCAGCCTTTTTTTCTTTCCCCTTTATTTCCATCACGGGCAGTAGCAGTAGTTGACACCCACAAGGACCCTTCTCAGCAAGACATTATATACCACTCCATGGAAATGCATAAATGACAAATTATCCCTGATAGCATTGTGTCTCTGCTGACCTGCTCAAGGTTTAAAGGCAGCTGGCAATTAAATGCCATGGCTACTGACCTGTAAAAGGCTTCGGCAGAGTTGTATTTATAAGCAGCAAAGGACATTGTATAGAGTGGTATTTTGTGGATGTCTTTCTCTAATGAATTCGAGTAGTGTTCATTCTTTCACTTCTCTGCTTAAAATTATCTGTTGATCTCTCATGCATTATTACTTAACAAGATGAATTCTGACCTGCCTGCTCTAAAACAAGAATGCTGTTTCCCTTCACATTTCCCACCACAAAGTATTTTGCCAGAGACTGAGAAAGTAGAAAGATATCACTTGTCCTGAGTGTACAAAAACTAAAGATTTATTGGCAAAACTTTCTATGTTCTTCTTTCTCTTTTTTTTCTTTTTTTTTTCTTTTTTTTTTTTAGTACAGACACTTATTTTTACTATTGAGGGTCTTGTATTTTTTTTAAGGGCAATAGCCTTCCCCTGGGAGCAGACATAGCCTCCAGCAGTCCTAGACTCAGGATTTTAGACCATCTCACACCTAACTCTCAAGAAATAAAAGATCAATGCGCAAATTAGACACGCCACAAAGCTTCCCTCTCCTTGCCTTCCACAAAATTCCTCCTAATTAAAGACAATCTCTCCTTGCTTCAGCTGCTCAACTATAGCAAAACAAACCAATGAGAACAATTAGGCCTATAGAAATAATAAAACTTTCAAGTTTTCCAGAATAATCAGGCTTAGGTGGCAATACCCATCTCAGAGCCAGGATGAATTACAATTCAGACCCAGGACTGAAGAACCTGATGAAGCTATAATTCTGTGTTGCACACATCATTAATAAACCTTGGCCATTAATAACTTTATGAGTTGCTGTAAACCCAGAATCATAAAGGTGTATTTAACCTTCCATCCACGTAAAAGAAAGCTCCTTCCACATCAGACAAGATCACACAACCCCATTCTCAGCACATCTCAAGATCACAATTCACATTCTCAGTATAGCATTCCTATATTTTTCCCTTAACACAAATGAGCAATGGTGTTTTCAAACTGACTCAGTGCCAGAAAAATGTTTGTTGTAATCCCAACTAAAAGGAATTTTCCAATTGATTTCCAAAGTAGAAAAAAACCCCAAAACTTTGTGCACTTCGAAAGAAAAAAATCTAGTTACATATATGTAAAGGTGTTTTGTTGTTTTGAGGTTGGAGGGTTTTTTGTTTCCTTTTCAACTCCGAATATAATTGGAATTATGATGTGTAACAAATTTTTTAAAAGAACATAATCCATATGTCACATAATTCATTAACATAATTCATAGGCATCTCAGGGGCTACAGCCAGCTGTTTTCTGATCCATATTCCTAGCAGGCTTGTTAAATAAATACAGTGATAAAATTCACAAGTCAGTTTTTCGTGTATATAGAAAAGCTCACACAGAATCACAAGGTTGGAAAAGACCTTTAAGATCATCCAGTCCAACCCATGCTCTAAAACCACCTCATCTAAACCACGGCACTGAGTGCCAGTCTCTTTTTAAACACATCCAGGGATGGTGACTCCACCACCTCCCTGGACAGACAATTCTGTACTTTATCACTCTTTCAGTAAAAAACTTTTTCCTAACATTGACCCAATTTAAATATTTCTGGAGGGATACTTTTTTTGTAGTGCTGGGAGGCAAATTAGATCAGTGCCAACATCTATAGGTGCTGCTTGGAAAGATTAGCTTTGTTTGGGGGAAGTCCCTGTGGAACTGAATCTTTTCAAACCAAAAATGCTATATCAACAGCAGGAACTGGCTGTCTGGTCACACGAATTTAGAGAAACAAATTATGTGAAAGCAAATCTCACTTATAGGAACGTATCCAAATATTTGTCCATTGACCCACTTTTTAGTCCATTTCAAACAAGATAATATAGCTGTAAACATAGAGCACTACAAAGTTTTACTGTGTGTATATATATAGAAATTCTTCCAAAAAAAAAGAATTTGTGTGCACACACATGTGGATACAGAATTTGTGCTACTGCCTTAAAAGACAATTTAAAAGCAAAGGAGCAAAAAAAAAAAAAACAAAAACACAAGTGCACCACTCTACCCCTTGTTATTTATTATCACACAGGAGATGCCTTTCTTGCTGTTGTTTTGCAAGGACATTCCATTTTAATCACACCATTTCCATAATTGTTCAGCAATTAAAAGCAAAGGGTTTTACTGTGCATCACTACTGGGACTCCAGTATCAAAATTTTTCTTAACTGAGCCTAGAGGTATTTCTCTCTCCCAAATCTTATTCTATCTGTTCTTCCCATGCGAGATAAGTGGGTGGAATTTCTATCTCTTCTACAGAAGACTGTTGAGTGTTATTAACTGCTTTTTCATTAGAGAAAGGAATATCAAAGTCAGGCACTCTCTCTCAAAGAGTAGTGTGTATGTGCAAAGCACACATCTTACACTGGCCATTAGCTGAGAGTATTGCACTTGCAGTTATAATAGTCTATTTTCCCTTCTTCCATGGGTAATGGTGCATGGAATGAGTGTCTGAATCTTGAAATGGAACAATAGACTACTGATCTTTAAAAAAGTTTCCAGCAGCACAAAAAAAAAAAAGGAAAGGAAGAGCAATTTTTTGCAGTATCTTCCTTATGGGGGAGAAGCCATCAGCTGGGTTTCAGTGCAAGTAGGACTCAAGTTACAGCTTTAAAACAAATAAAGGAGCAGGGGAGGAGGAGAGGGGGGAACATAAAAAAATGGACTATCTCACAGAAACAAGGCAAAATGCAAAGAACACATCACTTTATCAGAGAAAAACTTCCATGAACAATTTCTTCTGTTTATTATGTTGCTGATTCTTAGTACTGGACAGACTGCCCTTGCTGGTTGATTACAGTCCCACATTTATGTTTGTGTTGTATTCAATCTACCATTGAACTGTTTTCCCTGCTTCTGAGGGAGAGGGGACTGTTCTCTCCCCCTCTCTGATGAGGTTTTCTCTGTACACTAGCAAAAACATCAAATATTTGCTGGGAGCCCGCTTCCAGTTTCAGTCCACATTGTTTCAAACTGAAAAAAGAACAAGACCAAGACTGGAAATCAGCTACGCCTGCAAAAATCCCTCCCTTAGAGCATTCTGCTGTTACTTGATTTCTAGAGTGTTAATATCTGAGATGTATTACATTTGCATTAATTCTAGATGCTTTTCTAGATTAATCTTATTCTCCTTGATGCAATATTAAACCCCTGAATGGGTTCCTGCCAAAGTGACACATCTCACACCAAGCAGGAGGGTTACAAATGAAGATGATTACAAGGAAAGACTGAACTGTAATGAGCTCAAGCACTGGGCAATAAGAGCACAGTGCCAGAAAAGGGAATTGGAATGCAAGCAGCTCTCTAAAATATGATTTTCCCCTTCCCTGTTCCCATTGTTGAATATGGTTTTAAGAAGGGATTAATATCACAGGATAAATGAAGCTTTATTTCTGCAGCGAATACACTCAACCTGCACAGAGAAATCATGACTCCCCTATTACCTTTGTCCTGGACACCTAGAAATGGTACAGCAACTTCTCATCAGCTCAGCCCATTGGAAGTGACCTCTCCTTCCCACCCTAAAGGGAGCAGCCACCTCCTGCAGTGCTGGATCTCTCTGTATAGTGATGACAGGATGGGGCTGCAGGTATGGAGCTCTCAGAGCTTTTATTTCAGAGCATCAGCCTCATTACAGGGTGAGATAGCTCTCACTATAACATAACCAAAATTCTCTTCATTACAAGGTCTTTTTAAAAGTTTTCTAGCCAATAAGATGATGTAAAAAGCTTACAGGCATTTGTTTAAGCCAACTATTAAAGTTACACATACACCTTGCTTTAAACAGTGCTTGTTTGTTGTTAACATAAAAAAAATGGATAAAGCTTCATTATTATACTTACATTTTTCTATTATCTTGCTCCATGTATTTTCTAAGGCCTATCTCTACACAGCTGAAAAACACAGCCTTATTATTTCTTGTCCTTGCATACCTGTGTTCTTGCATTCTTCCATTCTGAGTTTTGCTTTCACACAGCTTCTGTGAGTTTCCTACCTTTTCTATCGCACACACTGCAACTCACAAACAAGCTGGTGCTCGGGAAAGCCTCTGAAAAGCAGTACTTTAATACCAAAACATGACAGGTCTTTCTCTAGACCTGTCTTTCTCTGACCGTTTAAGTGACCAAGATGCAAAGAATAAGATAAACTTGAGGCAAGGGCCAGCAGAACAGCAAGCAAGCTCTCCCAACATCACACAAAGGTGTGACACTCCTCACCTCCTGAAGATTCTTCTCAAACAGGAAGGCACAGACTTTTCATTGGGACTACCAGCAATTGATGTGGTCCCAAGGTTATTAAGGTTCTTAAGTCAGTCCGGCTTACCATGGCAGAGAGAGCCCAAGTTATATTGCTGGGCATAAATATTCTGAAAAATTGGGTTTTTTCCCCTAGACTTTCTCTTTGTTAAAGGCATCTGTTGACCTCATCCTTGAAAGGTGCCTTAAGCACCAGGAATTTGCACAACTCCACACAGCCCAAATCTTAGCAAAGCGTTTTAGCATATCTTGGTTTTATGGTTCTTCCTCAGAAATTCCCATTTTCCTGTAGGAGAGTGCCCTTTTAGGAAGCTGGGACAAAGCCATATGCTGCTTTATTATGTGGTGGAGCAGGAAATGATGCTGATCACACAAACAGGCTGCTCAGCCAGGATGTGGTGCCTACCAGACAATCAGCCAAGTGAAGCAAAATCACAGGCTCTGCTTGCAATTTTATGGGTGAGTATTTCTTGTATTTATTGCACTGGACCAAGTTCAGCTCCTACAAGAGGAATTTGACAGATTTCATATGACAGCCAAGTCTAATTGTATTTTCTATGCGAAATGACCAAAGACAAAAATGCACATGTCTAGGTAGCCAGTGATGTGCCATATGGAGGTCTAGATAAAGGGTTTTTTCTGTTGTTAGAGCTCTCCACAATAACCAGGCATGGCCTGCATCCTCACTAACTGCAGCAGATAGGACAGGTCTGAGGGGTTTTCTGCAATGGAGAATTAAGATCATGTCCCTTTCATTGCCTGGACAACCAAGTGCAGTGGAAGAAGTACAGTAATTTCATTACTATAAGGAACACTGGATTATAAGGCGCACTTCCAGGTTGTCGGCAAATTTCCAAACTTTGTCCATATATAAGGTGCACAGGACTACAAGGCGCACTTTTTTTTTGCAGCAAGGATCCACACGCAACAAAGTAATGAATTTGTAACAGAATCGCGCGATCGCAGGGTTTACTGGCAGGTGCTCAATTTGCAAACATTTTTCATGGATCAATGCAGCCTTTAAACACAGCCCCAGGCGCCCTCCCTGTGCCGCAGGCCCCAGCACTCCCTCCCACCCCAGGTGCCGGCTGGTGCGGCTCTCATGGCTCGCCCTTCTGGGTTGGCAAATTTCTGAACGTTGTCCATATATAAGGTGCACCGGATTATAAGGCGCACTTCTGGGTTTTGATAAAAATTTTAGTCAAAAGGGTGCACCTTATAGTTGTGAAATTACTATAGTTAAAATTGATCAGACATCAATGCTGATGGTGGACACACCAGTGTCTAACCAGCAATAAACACTTTAATGGTGGAATTCAGTTCCTTATTCCAGCATTTATTGCTGATCTTGTAAAAGCAATGTTAACATTAGAACTTCTTATTTACATTAAATTCATGACTCTCCAAGAAAGCCTCCCCTGGCCTGTCCTGATGAGACTTAAAAATACTCTTACATATTTGAGCAAGGAGTATTTGTGTTGTGATGCAGCAACCAGTTCTCAGTACAAAACAATCCCTCCTGGAATCTACACAATCTGCTTTCTACTAATGTCCAAGACATTATTGCAATGCTCTTTTTAGATGCATTGATTACTTTGACTTTATTTTGCCAAAACAGAAGCAAAACAAGAAAAAAGGTATCTGACAAAAGTATTTGAAAGCTTCTCTGATTTTTTCCAACTAATGAAAAACCAAACTTCTTTCTACAAGTCTTTTCTCTCTTCAGACAACCACACCTGTGAGAGCACTATATGTATTTAATTATAGAAGGTCTGTGCAGGCTTAAAAGGCATCTAAGAGTAATTTATTAATCTTGCAATTGCTACATCCTGCAGTACTTTGAGTGCGGTTTTGATTACTACTAAAGTATGAAACAAGACTGTATTTACTATGATTACTATGATGCAGTGCAGTATATCCAGTAAGCCAACATGAACACAAAAAAAAAAAGAGAAACACCTCACAAGTGCATGTTCATTGGTCTGCTTGTAACTACAGGTAGCTGCCAGATGAGCTCTGGGACCACCAGAGCAATTAATATTGCAATTAATTTTGCAATTACAGGTTATGGAGCACAACAAATTACTGTTCACAGATACATGCTGCAAATAATGACTGTGACTATTCTGGAAGAGCACAGAACGTACTAATCCTGATGGCTGGCATGTGGCAGATCCTCAAGTAGAGGAATTCCATCATCATGGAGCATAAACTGAACTCTCCATCTTAGATCTGAATATAACATCTGGAGTCTTTAATAAACTTCTGAAAACAGTATTCAAATAAGTAAAACTTAGTCTATTTAAAACAAACAAACAAACAAGCAAAAAAACCCTGAAGAGTTTAGGATTGTTTGAATTAAAAATTAAAATAAAGCTCATTTTTAGAAGCCAATAATTTGTTTCAAATACACCTACGTCTTTTTTGCAGTGAAGTAACTCTTGGTTTCTGCACAAGTATTCACAGAGAAACAATTTCAAAAATGTACAGCACCTGTTTTACCAATCACAAACTCAGATGCTCTGTTACAGTAAAACTGGAGTCACTGTTTTTCTCAGCAGAGAAAGTTCATGAACTCTCCATAATTTTACTTCCCAAAGTAACTCCTACCTCCTTCCAATTAAACTCCTGGTAAAAAAAAAAGAGCAAGTCAGCTCTGTTGTTTGGGCAGAAATTTTACTTTACACTTGAGCATCCAGAGAATGATGCAAGCTGACTGAAGCTAATCCCAAAACATCCTGCTAGTGACAGGCTTTACAAAAGCACTCTGCTTCCCTTTGGTTCCCATTCCTCTCTGTCTGGCATTTGGATGGCAGAAAAAGGAGACCTATTTCTATCAGCAGGACACACTATGTATTCCAGAAACTGTGCACAAATCCTGAGGGACAGCAATAAAGATGGGCTCCAAGGCACTTGGGTGAGTTTTCCAAATGCATGCAGGATTTTTAGCTGCACGACTCCCATCTATCTTAACTGCTTCCTAGAATAAGCACACCATGTCAAATGTGTCCTCTGAGCTTGCCAGCATTCACATCACCCCATGCCATCATTTTCCAATCATGGATACCCCTGCATTCAGCCACTTAGGCTGTGTAGAACAAACAATCTGATTATTATTAGCCCCAGCTAAAGCTTTAAACTGCACTTCACCCTCTCCCACCAGCCTTCCTCATGCTGAGTGGCATTTTGCTTCATTAATATTGCAACTGATTTCTGTAAAGTTATCACTCTGCATGAGTGAGATGAGCAGCTTCATGACTTTTCATGGAAACATGATCAGCATAGAAAGAGCTGGATTCATTGCATCCAGGAATGAAGGGCAGAGTACACTGCTCCTTTCCGAGTGTTTTGTTAAAATTGTAATTGAATAGGAATTAGGGACAAAAAAAACCCATCTGTTTGCTTCAAAAATATAGAATGCTAGTATATTCCATTTAAAAAGAACAAAGTAAATATGATTAAATAACAGTAAAACAGAACTAAGTTCATGGGAATGTACATGCACACACAAGGTAATGATCTTGCCTAGGCAGATCCAAGTTCTACAAGTGTTTGTTACAAAACCTACGATAAAATCACCTGAAACTGAGGTAGTGAGGAGCCTCAGCACCTTTTTGATACTGCTTCTGTGGAAACTCCATTTCTGCAAATCAATTTAATTTAAAAAAAGAAAAAAAAAGAAAAAAGAAAAAAGAAAACAGAAAAAGCCATCTAGCATCCATAAACACTTATTGAGTTATGTTCAATATAAGGTTTATTTTTTTCCCAAGCCAGACTCATGAAGAAATCAGCTGTCCAATTCTCCCCTTTCAGGACTCACATCAAAGCTTCCACTTTTTTCAGTGAAAGATGTTGGGATTCCCCTCAGAGCTCTTTAAATGGTCCTTAAACAAGGTAGAAATTTCAACCCAGAAAAACACAAAGCTCTGCTGTCTTGGACCCCATGCATTCTGCATGGTTAGCAGTTTTGTGACTGAGTAAATGTTGTGTTTGCTGGTAAGGATAATAAAACAGATTGATTGTGCAGTGCTTTTAAGAATATAATCTCTTTTCAAATAGCAAAAATATGGCCTCCTTTAAAACACCAAAAACTGATTAACCTTTCCCTTGAATTTGGTTGAATCCTTCATCCAGCAATAAAAAATAATCTGCTAATTTCATTTGTGAGTAATAACAATCTCAGGCTGGTCTTTAGGGAACAACATCCATATTGGTGAAGCAGTCAAACCCCTTTCCAAGAGCATTCCTGGTTATCTCAGCAAAGGCCATCACAGAGTCCTTGTAAGTTGTCATCCAGATTGGATGTATAAATAAATGGATGGTTACACATGGTTAAATCAAGTGTATCCAAAAAAGTACCCCATTTCTTATCACTACAGTACTTTTCCTTCACAGTAAGTTCACTTAAAGTTAAAAAAAAAAAAAAAGAGAGATTCCAAAAATTAATTTGGTTATGAATTCAGTCATGTCTTGTTTAATTGAGGAAAAAAAATCTTTGAAATTTTTTGAATAGTTATAGTGTGTGTGTTTCCAAATAATTCATTTAATTAAAAACATATTTCATTCCACACTTGAGATATAATACTGGAAAGAGAAGCATCACATCATGAAAGATATCAAACCCTCACCAACAGGAGCACTAAAAATGCATTTTTCCAAAAGGAACCCTTCCTTTTTCCTGATCTTTGGTTGACATCTGTAGTAAGTTCATCCACACTAGACACAACCTATAGACACCCTTATTCCTGGCACCCTTAGATCAGCCCACAATACCATTTTTATAGCCTATAGTCAAAATTTTATTCCCCATTTTTAACATCAGCTAATATTTATTCTTTCCATTCAGTCACCATAGACAATTCCCTCCAGCAATGGAAAATTGCTTTCATCATTGTGCTGGTCAGTCCTGCTACAAGAATGCAATATTTTTAAAAGGCTTTTGCTCAGGAGAAAAATGCCACAAGATATGTTTATCTCAGACTAATCCATTTCTAATTCATACTCTAAGATGAAGGAATTAAGAGGCAGATACAGCTGCTGTCCTTATTTATATACTATATGTCTATATAAATATATGTCTATATACTAATTAATTAGTATAAATTGGCAGTCAGAAGAGAAAAACCACTTCCAGGAGCACCTAGTTCCCTGCTTCAAACACTGGGCAAAGAGTATATTGAATGTATCACTGTAAGGTAATGCTCAGCAAACAAAGAATGTTACACAAAAGCAATTGCTCCCCATACTGCTTTTCTTAGGCTGTCCACACTCCAGTTGCAGAACTGTACAGGCAATTTATGCTCGACTTCCAGCTGGCACAAATTGCTTCCAATTCCAGGCAAAACAGTGAAATGCAAATAAAAAGTTATGCTTTTTATGATATATGTAAAAAACACCAATGCGCCAAAACAATCAAAAATACAGAAATTTGCTACAGACTCATGGAATTATGCATTCTCTTCCTAAATATGATTGCTCTTCATAAATGTGAAATATTCAAAATTTATAAGCAATGCTAATACTTATCACAACATTGTGAGAGTTCAACACATATAAAAAGAAATGCACTAATGACTGTTATTTCTAATGCATTTTTGGGTTAGTTCAACATAGTCATTGAATTATTTCAAGTTCTTATATGTTACAAATGGAGGGGGGAGGGTTTAGATGGTCCTTGCCTTTGCCCAGATTTCTGGCAGTAAGCAGCAGTTTTATTGAGGCACCCAAAACCCACTCTCACTCACAAGTTTGTAATAATGACCATGAATTATTTATTGAATAGACACAAGGAAAAGCAGATGTAAGGCTTCTCACTCCACAGGATAGACAAAAGAAACACCACTAGTAGGTTCATAAGACAGTGCCCGATAATAAATGTGTACTTTATTGTACCTTATTACTTCATTACCTATATTACATCCAGCAAAAAAATAATATAAATTAGAAGCCAGTGCCACTTTCCATTCTATTGGGCTTCCATGCTTTTATCTGTCATTTACCTTCCACTCTACATCCCTTCCTGCACAGGTTCCTTACACAGCTCACAGCTGGCCTTGCCAAAACCAAGGTGTGAGTACAAAGAGAATTTCTTAATGAGAGTTAATGCAAGCTCTGATGTGGGAGAGAAATGCTGTTCTCTTTGTGACCTTTTATTTTCTGCAGCCTGAAAGAAGGGTAAGTCACACAGTAACTGTCCTGAGACTGAACCAGCAAATATCCTTTTGACAGTACAAGTCACTGTCAGCTCTCATTTCAAAACCTGAATTTCAAGAAAGACAGATTTGGCTTTTATGAGAGATGTCATTCTATTGAAACGAAATTTATTTTCAGAGGCTCTATAAACTGGCTGAGTGAAATCTTAACTGCATTAACTTTTTAAGATATATTCGAAAAACGGTATTTCATGGAACTGCTTCAAAACCCAGACTTAGTGCCTATAAATCATCTCCTGAAAAGGAATCCGTTCTGACATGTTTTATTGAACATAACTTAATAATAAACCCAGACTCTCCAGGCTGAGCATGGGATGCCCAGCTGTATTAGTGCAGGCTTCCCAATGCACTCTCAGATTAGGATCTGGCATGACAGATTCAATTGGCTGCTTGTGGGGATTAGGGCACTGCAGATCTTATTTCTTGTACAACTATTAAATGTTTAGGCTCCTCTTTCCAGCGAGTCTCACTAAAGACATTCTACGCTGTTGTTAGGTAAAAGGAAGCCCCTGTCGTATAAATCAGTTCATGATTTAAGAAGTTTAAATACAGCATCTTATTCTCCAGAGTATGGAAATTTGTTATCCTACAAATAGGATAATCCCCTGATTATGGGGGAGCAGCAGTCTTGAGACATGCTCTTCAGTGACCCTTGCTTTTCTAAGCCCAGGCAGTACCTTACAATCCAGTGCGCCTTATATATGGACAAAGTTTGGAAATTTGCCAACCCAGAAGTGAGAGCCATGAGAGCCGTGGAGCTGAGCCACATGCCGAGTCGCACGCCACGAGAGCTGTGCCAGCCAGTGCTGGGGGCAGGAGGGAGTGCCGGGGCCCATGGCACGGGGAGGGCACCTGGGGCTGCATTTAAAGGCTTCGCCGGTCTTTGAAAAATGTTTGCAAATTGAGCACTTGCCAGCAAACCCTGCGATTGCGCGATTCTGTTACTAATTCATTCCTTTCTTGCGTGCAGATCCTCACTGCAAAAAAAGAGTGCGCTTTATGGTCCGGTGTGCCTTATATGCGGACAAAGTACAGAAGACTGCCGACAACCCGGAAGTGCGCCTTATAATCCAATGCACCTTATAGTTGTGAAATTACTGTATATCTGCTTGTCAGTCATAGCCTATGTGCTTTTTCTAACTCAAGCATCTGAAGTGATTGGTCTTTTCCCTCTGGAGTCAGGCTGAGTGATACAGCAGCTCTCTCAGCTGTGATATTAACATTTCAAGTCAAGACTCAATTCACATCTCCATCTGAGAGACATGATACAAGACCTTAGGCCTGCAAGCACTGCAGGGAAGTTTATTTTGATTCTCAAAATCCCTAGTGCTTTGCAGATTGGAAGTAAACCAAGAGGCCACAAGCTAAAATTCCTCCTATAGAAGACAGAAATATGCTGTAGAGATTTCAAATCAATGCAGCTACCCTGGGGAAGAATGCTGAAACCCTGCTGCTTTTTGGGAGAACCCTGTCAACTGGTTCCCAAAAACAGGTAGGTTCTAGAGATAGCTACATCATCCTTATAATATTTCTACTTTCTCAGGATATAGAGAGCTGTGTTTTCACAAACACAGATTGATCTTTTGCATATTCACCTTTCCCTCTAGGCTTTTTAACTCCTTTCAACACTGAAGGAGCTATTCAGGAATCCAAGAGAAAAAAATCAAAATAATTTTTCCACTGTGTAATCTCCGCAAATTTGAGGAGTCGTGGAAAGTTAGGTGTGGTTAGAAATGTAAAAAACAAAAGCTAAGAACACTTGTCAATTGCTCTATTTTTCTTAAGAAAGAGAAGGAACAATGTTTTCATTCTCTCCCCTTTTTTCTCCACCAAATACAATTTTAAATTTCCAAATTTTCAAGTAGTAGGGCCAAAGCTGTAAAACCAATTGTCTCAAAAAAAAAAATTAAAAATTTGAAAAAATTGATCTATATAATATTGGACAGACCAAAAAATATCTATTTTAAATAATCTGAAATAGTTGACAGAGACACAGAGTTGTTTAGCTGTAGTTATTTATAGTGTTCTTTGAACCAGAAAGACAACACAGCCATACTCAGTGAAAGTTTGTTGTGGAAGATTAAAAACAAAGAAAAAAATAGTAGTTACCACTGAACTGGTTGTGGCAGTGCAATGCTATGGGAACTTGGAGGAAAAACAGCACAAGAAACCGTTCTGAAAATCTTTAGTAGTCAAATTCCAATAATTCCAATAATTAATCTTATTATTGCTACAGCACTTCAAAACCATAGTATTTAGCATTGAAATTTCATTTTATAAGTAGTTGTCAAAAATTAAGTCCCTAGTTAAAAGTCTGCCATTTAAAATCCACACACTTTTAAAGAAACCAATTGAAGGAACCAATGGATACAAGAAAAAAAAATATCTAAAACAGATGGTAATCTTGCAATGCCATTCTACCTTAACTCATTGCAAAAAGAATACAGCAACAATTCACCTTGATGGAGCTTTACGATTTGATTTCTGCCCACCTGTTATAAATGTGCATGTAGGAAGGAAAGCTTCCTCACCAAGTTTTCTGTGGGGCAGGAAACCTCTTAAAGAGAGGAAAGGTAAAAAAAAACAACCCTTCTTTCTTCTCACACCACTCCTAGCATCTGGAAGTCTGGATTAACATCCCATTACACAGTCAGAAAACACACATAAGTAAAAATAAAATCATACAGTGCTGGCAGGAAATAGTGCTGGGCTTAAACTCTGTCACCAAGTGTAAAATATATTAGACAGATTTTGGCTTCAGTGTAGTCAGTGGAAATGTTCCCATGAATGTCATCGGGGGCAGGATTAATTTAATGCAATTCACTGCAATTGCTGATGTCTGCAGAGGCAAAAAGAAACTTTTCTGTAATATTATTCTGTAAAACACAACCATAGTTGTGGTTTGTCACATAGACGCTGAATAAAAGAGAACTAGCTTCAAATATAATCCACACTCTTATTTATATCTTAATGAAAAAAATGCACTTTTTGAGTTAAAATGTTCCACACTTGCCCTCAGTTGCACTGTGGGGTTTTGTCTGCAGTTCTTTGACACATAGATATCAAAGCATTGTGAATAATAGAAAGAGACAAAGAGAAAATCATCTTTAAACTACAACTGCGTGGGTATAATATAAAAGTGATGTGAATCTTCTTACAACATATAAAGGAACAGAAAAATATTATCGACTCATGTCTTATTTCTCAGATCCCCCAACTATTGTGTATCATCCTGAGATTAGCCCAAAGCAAACAGATACACACTTTAAAACTATGATTTCTTTTTTCTCAACACAAGCATTCTCAAAGAAAAAAATTAACCATAAAAATGCAATGTCTAAAAACTGTGAAAAGCAAATTGGAAGGAGGGCTGTACCTTAGTTGACTCTACTTGTGACTGCATTGCCAGGGTCCAAAAGAAGGGCTGCTCTCCACTTGACACCCCCAGCCTAAGGCCAAATGTCAGCAGCAACCCAACACTCTTCCATCCTATGGACATTATTCTACCTTCCTGCTCTGCCAAGGCCACCCAAACACACTGGAGCTTGTGACACAGCATCTCTGAGCCACACAGTGTGGGAACAATTAACAATCACAGTAATTTCGCGCCTATAAGGCGCACCCTTTTGACTAAAATTTTGATCGGAACCCGAAAGTGTGTCTTATGATCCAGTGCGCCTTATATATGGACACAGTCTGGAAATTTGCCAACCCAGAAGTGCGAGCCCATGGCAGCCCTGAGCCGAGCCCACATTTAAAGGCTGCACCGATCCGTGAAAAATGTTTGCAAATTGAGCACCTGCCACTAAACCCCACGATTGTGCAATTCTGTTACTAATTCGTTACTTTCTTGCGTGCGGATCCTCACTGCAAAAAGAGAGTGCACTTTATGGTCCGGTGCGCCTTATATGCGGACAAAGTACAGAAGTGCATATATGGACAAAGTTTGGGGAATTTCTGACAACCCAGAAGTGCACATTATGATCCACTGCACCTTATAGTTGGGAAATTACTGTACTGCAGATGTGGCTCCTGTGCAAGGACAGCTTCCCTGAGCACTGGGAATCATCCAGATCCATGGCAAGAGGCAAGAGGGGACATCACTGGGGCAGCATCACCAGTGCCAGTCATGTTCTGCACACTCAAATCAGCTCCTCCCAACTCCATCAGTGGGGTGCCCTGGCCAATTCCCACACTTAGGCACCCCCAGGATTTTTCCTTTTCCCACTCTCCTCCCTCTGCAAGCACCAGGTGCTACTTGCTCATCCAAATACTTTGGTACCAGCTCACCAGGTAAGGTAAGGTAGGGACACAACTTTTCACATCCAGGCCTTAAGGACCAGAGACCAAATTAATATTTTATGCATGCTGTGGCAGGTAAAGAGCTGTGCAGACATAGTTTGATGGCATCATTAAATCAACCTACTTGATCTCCTAAAAGACCTTACAATGTCCCCTTCTTTCACTTTGAAAACAGGAATTAAATCACCTCTAGCTGCCTGTTATATTCTCATTGAGCCCAGCATGCTGTACATGAGTTTTGCAACATCACCCACCCCCCTGTGTCCATAAAAAAGGTAAATTAGAGTAGAATTGGGATATAGTGCATGTGCAGTTTTTGGACTGCACCACAATCTGTACAGCCATGCCAGAAAGAGAAGGAAAAACTAAATGCAGAAATCTATATTCCCTGTCCAGAAAAAGCACTGAAACTCTATTTGAAATCCTAATCAAGACAAATACTTAATACATCACTTTCTATTCATAAAGAGAATGACAATGGTAGAAAAAATTAGCTGACAAATGCAAACAGCACTGTCATCCTCCCTTACCCTCTAACAGTAAATATCAAGTTTTTAAAAAAAAAAGAAAAAAAAAAAAAAAAAAAAGTGCATCAAAGCTGAAAGACAGAAAACAAAGTAGACACTTAAATTAGAAATTATTAAAATTGAATTTTAAATTAAGAACACCCAGAAGCTGGCCTGTTTATGATAAACCTCGGAGTTTCTGCATGGCTGGATTCACATTAGCAGAGGAATGATAGCCTCATGTGTTCACTAATCTATTACCTTCAAGTTAGAAAAGGAATATTGCATTAGCATGCAGAAGGACACAAGACAGCACTACAGGGGGAACCAGTATTTCTGTCATAAGCACTGGAGAATCACAGAGCAGATCTGTATCAATAATTAGGTAAAGGGAAAAAATGAGCTTGCACTGTTCTGAGGCTCATTTGCCTCCATTAGAATACTGACATTCATTTTAAGATGACAACTGTTCTGAACAGCCAACCAAAGGCCAATGTTCAACACTGTTCTGGTAGGAGCTTCTCCTTCCTTCTCTCTCATTTCTCTAAACAGTACAAGATGAAATAATGCTCACATGTGCTGAAATCTTTCATCCATTGATGACTTCCAAGATTCAGATAAAATTCAAAGAGTTTTCTGCAGCTCTCAGTTTTAGATATATAATTTTACTCAGAGTTGTTCCAGTCTAATTTGCAGTTCAGCAGTGAACTATCATTTTCTGACTTGAACCATCTGAAGCTTTTCTTCTGAAGGGCAGAAAAAAAAAATCAGCTTTTGACACCAGTATCTTTCCTTTGGGAAATGCTCTAAGAGATGTCACCTGATGCAAGTTTTGTACCCACCTCTTCTCTTCATCTTCAACAGAAATGAGCCAAGTCATGACTCATGTACCCGGCCAAAATTCCAAGAGTCTGCACTGGCAACTTCATCACTTCATTGCTACTGATCTTCAGCAGTTCTGCTTTGAAGGACTGTGCTCTTTATCCTCAGATAATGTTGCCAAAGATGCTGATTCCTGCATCATACATATTCTTTATGTTGAAATCTTCTATTCCTCTCTAGTAAGCTCATATTTAAAAAAAAAAAAAAAAATCTGGAAATATTCATGCATTTCCTGGCTTTTCTGCCTTTGGAGGCCAGAACTCTGCTGGCTTGCGCTAGACCCTTAAAGACTGTACAGGAGGCAGTAGGATACATTAATGGGCAACTTTTCAACCACATGTATTGTGCCCCAGGAAAGTTCAGAATTAAAGCAACTACGACTACTGATTAACATCAAATCTGGCAAATCATTTTGGCTGAAATCATATTTCCTGTTTAAAACCTTCTATTTTGACATCATTCAAATACTTGGAAGCATTTAATCCCTAAAAACACTGAAGCGTAAACACTTCAAAGCAAATATATTCCTGAAATGTAAGAGTTCTCAAACACTAGTTTTGTTCAAAAAACCACCATCTCTTCCCTCCCAGCCATCTGATTTTTTCAACAAAAAGTTAATTTTTCACTGGGCCCCTTGGGAATCTGAGGGAGAATTTGGAAAAAATGAGAGAGGGAGACAAGGAAAAATCCTCAGGCCTCGAGACAGGTGGATTGCTTTGTCCCATGTCAATGAAGGCAGAGTGGAAAAGGGCAAATAATGAGCCAGCCAGTATTGCAGCACCTCAAGCAAGAGAAACTGAAGAGTACATGGGTCCCAAGACATGGGACCTAAATAAACATCCTGCTGACTGTCCAAGCAGAAAATCTGCTTTGCTGCTGGGTTCCAAAAACTTCCCATCCTCTTTGTTTCCAGGATAAATCACTCCTCCTTTCATATAAATATCACAAAAGCAGAGATCCTCAGTGCATCAGCTAATATACATGGTATAATGTATAATACAGACTCAGATAACCCTAAATATTTGGCCTAACATGCAAATCCCGGAGAGGCAAGCAAACAGGAGATTCCTTTTTCAAAGTCACTTAGCCAAGCTGTCTGTACCTCAGGCTGGTGCACCCCATTGACTTGAAGGCAAAATGCTTACAGATTTATGTTATAGCAATCACTCTTTCATTAATAATTTTCAATCTGAAACACTTTCAAACAACATAGTTTGAAGGACTTATTACCAAAGAGAAATTATTCTTTTTTCCCCTACTTAAATACCTGGCAGGTTAGCTACATTCAGTCATGCCTGAATGAGGAAGAAATATTAGCATAGCAAACATCAGAGATTTTAACAAAACTATTCAATTAGATCTATCCGTTATTTTAGGAGGTATTTGTCCTCTCATGCACGTGTGGTTAGGCTGGAATACAATTGTTCAAAAAGGCAATCTTCTAGTACCACTCTGCTGGAATAATGTGTACAACATTCACATTCAAATAGGCAATCTGTGAGAGTCTGTTCAGTTTTTATACTGAACATCTCCATCTCAGTATTGGCAGAAAGGAAAGGGAATTGAATAACATCAGGCATTTTAAATCCCTGTTCTTCAATCTACTTCAATTTCTTCTCCCTTATCACTTCTCAAAACTACAGTACCTGTTTTCTCTAAAACTTTGCAAGACTTTAGATCCAATTGCCATCTCCACTGCTGCCTATTAAACTGTGCCTACCCTACAGGGGTGTAATTAAGGAAGCATTAAGATTCTTTCAGCAGAGGACAGTTCATTTGTTGCTGCTGTACTCTTGTTTTTCAGGAGGTTAACTTCTTGGCAGCCCTTGCATGTCCTAGAATCAATTTGCATCCAAAGGATGGAGGCTAGTGGGCAGGACTGAGCAGTTTGTCTTCTCTCATTTATTACCACATCACTTGGCAGTGCTGCTGACCTTTCCCACCTTGCAAAGAGGGACCACTACTGGGACTGTAGGAACAGAGAGAAAATCCCTTTGAAATAACATACCTAATGATAAAAAAAATATTAACAGCATGATGACACCCTTAAAGTCCCAATGTTAAAAGCAGGCTGTTATTTCATCTACTCTCCTACTTGCCTTCTTGTCTGCCAATAAAAGGTGAAAGTACTAGTAATTGTGCAGCCAGACACAGCTATTTGTGGTGACAAACAGAATACTACACTTTGTCTTCTGCCTGGAGCAGCAGTGGCTTCAGGAGGAAGTGCTGTCACACTCTGTCCTGTAAAGAGCATCAAAGTGGCACCAAAGGCATCATGCATCCTGTTGTACCATTTACACACCTCTGCCATGACCCTGAAGCACAAACAGGATGCCTTTGGGAGAAGGAGGAAATTAAAGAACTGGATGCTGAAACATTTGAAACTGTAACCATTAGGAAAGTGATGGAATGGGCCTGGAGTGATGGAATTCACTGCAGAAGCTCCTTGAGGGGACTTCAACCCCCTTGTGTACCCAGAGAGAGACTTTCTGCCATCACCAGAAAGAATCAGCTCAATGAAACCACTAGCAGCCTCATAAAGGGCAGCAAGAGAAGCTGGACAATGACAGGGTAGTTTTGAGGGCGAACAGCCAAAACTCATCTCCATCACTGTAATTCCCTGACTCTTCCCATTCAGGTTTTGGGGTGGGATACAAATCCTGCCATGCTTCCTGCTCTTCTCCAAATTGCACCTCCTCCCTTTTTCGCCAAATAACAGCAAACCACCCACACTACTCCAACCTCTTGGAAAGAGCTGCATAGAAGATATGGCAGAGAATAACCCAGTAAAGGATGGAACTCTATGTACAAGTTGGTATTTAAAAAGTGAGATAAATCCTGACCAGTTTAAGTGTGCCTGGATCTGTGATTGATGGGTATGAGAGACTGTTTCATACTCTGGAGCGACCTTATTCATGTTTTCTCCTCTGACAACAATTCCATGATAAATTGCCCTGGCTGATAAAGACATCATAAAAAATATTCTGAAAACCCCTTCACTGAGCCATCCATCCATGGCTGTGCAGTAGGTGAATTAGCAGGCAAGTCAGTCTAGTAACAGCTAATTTGGGAAAATTATTAATTTTTATTTTAAAGAAGTAATGGTTGTCATGCACAGTGATGAATCCATTATGATTTTATTGTGTCTATCACCTGAAAAATTACTTTTAAAAATACCTTGAAATTAACCCTTCCTTCATTTTCATTAAATGAACAAACACCTGAGGAGAACAGAGGGCAGAAGGTGATTTTAAAACAAAAAAAAAGGCCAGCACTGGTGTCACTACAGAAGATGAAATTGAATGTTGCTTATTTATTTAGCCCTTTTTTGCCCATAGTTCAATCAAGTTGAAACCCCATGTGTAACATACTCAAAAAAACCCAGCTTTGAATACCAGACAAATCATGCCAACTGAGTTTAAAAGAAATGGAAGGAGCAGACAGAGAAAGAAAAGATCACAAACCTGAAATGTGAGCAGGTCACCCTCAGCCTGTGACAGCTGAAACAGATAAAGAAATTCCCTGCTTCTGATGAATTATCTTTACATATCAGACAGACATTATGAATAAATACTTACAGAGTCCTTTCTCAAGCCATGATATAACCATCAACTGATAAGGAGCAGCATCACCAGCTATTATTTATCTTCCTTACTCGAAACTGTGTGTTCTATTTGCTCTAGGAGCATGAAAGCCTTAAATTAAACATGTTAATAATTAATAAAACTCCCAGTATTTCCTTAGATTGGCATCCTAGAAGAGATCCCTATTAGCATTAACCTTTTGGTTCTAGCTCTTAGGAAACTTACAGTAATTTCACAATTATAAGCTGCACCTGATTATAAGCCGCACCTCTGGATAGCTGGGTAGAGCACGGGATTTCTCCATATATAAGCTGCACCAGCGTGGGGTTTGGTGTCAGGTGCTCAAGTTGCAAACAGTTTTCATAGACCAGCGAAGCCTTTAAAGGCAGCTCCCTGGTCGGCTCTCACTTCCGGGTTGGCATTTCGCTGGGATTTGTCCATAGATAAGCCGCACCTGAATATAAGCCGCACTACTGGGGTAGGCTGGATTCTTCAATGAAAAAGGTGCGGCTTATAACCGTGAAATTACTGTAATTCCTTACTGTGAGAAATTGCAGAAACAAGCTATTGCTATAGAAATTTGCCCTTATATGCAGATAAAGTTTACTGGATTTGTTTGGGGTTTTTTTCCTTTCTTGCTGCATTATAAATGCTAAACTGTGTGGAATATACATTGTGAAGCACCAGTCAGGCTACAAATCGTTTGCCAAATATCACACCCTATGGACTGGCCACATTAGCACAGCAAGGAGGAAAGGAGAGTGCTGATATGGCATGAATAATATATGATATTCCATAATCTCAGCACTTGTTTTCCCTTTTACCAGTGGAAGTAAGCAAGAAAAAATTGTAAGATTTACCAAGTGTATATTTTGTTTCACAAGAAGAATATTAAAACTTATTACTGGACCAGTGGTTTTTTTGGATGGCATAGTTGACTCAAGTCACTTCACTTTTTGGCAATGCTACAGAATTCCATGGACAAGTGGGCAGTTGCAGAATTTAAGTGCACCCCTTTCTTCATTGGAAGATTAATGCAATGAGATAATAAGCAGCTTTAAGTTGTTCCTAATTCTCTTTCTTCCCATCCTTGGAGCTGAGTGTCTCTCCTTTATCAATAGGGAGAAAGGCTTGTGACTAATGTAAACCCAGCAGTCCTCTCTAGGGGGTGGGAAATAAAACAAAATTATAAACCCCAAATAAAACCAAATAGTCCTTCACTTAAAATAAAAATTTCATTCACACTGATGATCCTGGATCCCTGCAAAAATCATGTACCAGATCTGCCCTGAAGGGCTGGGATAAAGAGACTGGGTCTTTAAAGAGAAAAAGATCACAGGGATTATTTCTTTAGGAAAAAAAAAATATCCAAAAGTATTTTGTCTGCCTTTTCACCTCAAAAACAACAAAAAAACCTCACAACATGAAAATTCCTCCAAATAAATCTAAAACAAAACCAAAAACAAAAACTAAGTAAGAGCTAGAAGCAATCACTCAGCATGGAAAATTAACTAAAATGCTGGGAAATTATCAAACGGAAGAGAAAATAGTCTTATAATGGGAAATGTCAGGCAACCCTGGTAAAAACTGAAGCTTCCAGTCCCACCTGTAATCACCACACTGCACTCATAATAGGTAATGTGCAATTAGACACAGATGGTGATGGAGATGCTGCAATACTCTGTTGATGTTTGTGGTTATACATTTTGTTAAACAAAGTGCTCAGGAAAATTAAGGGCACTCCTGGAGATTTCTCCTTTAGCTCTCCAAGATCACCTCTCAAATCAGAGGGCAAGATTTAGCACATGAAACAAACAGTGCAAAGACAACCACTTAATATTGATAATCTGGATTGATTATTTTAGAATTTTGCATTACCTATTGTTCCAGTGAGTTCTGAGTGAGGATAGAAAGTCTATTCCACATAATTCTCTTTTCCTGCAAATGACAAATGACTTCTATTTTGGACAAAACACAAAGAAAAAACAAAATAATCTTATGCAAAAAGTGCATGCTGAGAGGTAAAAGCAGAATTCTATTACTGAAAAAGAATTTAGTAGGATATATTAGAAAAGGCCTTTTCTGGTTTTTAAATAAATTGCATTGTGTTCAGAATGTTTCAAGGTGGTGCTTGGATTGAAACCTATACTTCAACAGGGTTGATATGTAAATATTAAGTTAAACCAACTTGTTTTATTCCTCTTAAAATGCCACTGAAAAAAATCTTTTCCAAACAATTTTTTAAAGTTTTCTCCTTTTGATAACAAAGAATGTTAAAATGCACAGTTCTTTAGAGCTTCTTTAATACAGCTACACTGTTTTCTGTTTAATCATGAAAACATTGATTTGCTTCTTTGACATTTAAAGGTGTCTTAACTTCCTGAAGACCAATTTGCAAATAGTTTTTTCCATTCATAAGAGAAAACTAATAAGGTGGATGCACAAAGGCTCTCAAGGAAGGAAAGATGTCAGCAGCATGTTTTGAAAACTCAAACAGAAGATACGTCTTCTGTCTTAATTAAACATCCAGGAAGAAAAAAATCTTAAAATTTTCCCAGAGTAAGCAAGTAAGTGGACTCTGCACATCCTTCACCTAATCACTTCTTCCTGAGTCTTTCTGCAAGCAAACAACTAATTCTCATATTCAGAACAAAGAGCCTAAGCTGAGCTGATCCACTTTTAATTCAATTCTGTTCCTTCACCAACAGCAGCAAAATGGAGCTAGCTTGAACAGAGGCAAATAATTATAACCATTATAAAAAAATGAATTCTATTTTTCAGATATTAAGATGTCGTACAGTTTAAGATAATTTTGTCAGCTTTTCCTGACAAAAACCCTTAAGCTTACACTACATTTTCCCAGAAATGAGAATAACTCACATGATAAAGAGACAAATTCAAAGAAAATTTGTAATTACTAGGATGACCTAATTTACTAATCTTAAAACTGATCTCAGAGTGGAGAAACCTCTGTGGCGTTACCAAACTTCAATTTCATAGAAGTTGGTCAAGATCAGTCCCTTTTATCCACTGGACTTTGCACAGTATCTGTGACAGAATGACAGCTTGACAGTGTGACACAATTTTAACCTGACTGTATTTGCAAAACAAAACCCCTGAGGAAGAGTTGCAATGGCATCAATCTGGATATTTTGAAGCTGTGGCAACTCTGAAAAAAGTTAATTCAAGCAGAAAAACAGGCACTCTCAGATTATCATGTTGCTTTAAGGATACTCAACTACATACATACATACATATATATATATATATATATATATATATATATAAATTTATTTTTTTTTTAATTTATTTTATTGAGGGTTTTGTCTTTTTTCAGCTGTGATGTCTTACACCAATCTGGCTGTTGCAGCCAAAAATCTCTTTCTGATATAAACATCCCAATCTAAAGGAAACTGGTTGGTTTCGCAAAGATAGAAACAAGTGAGACAGCTCCTCTTGAAGAACAAACAAGTTTTCCCCTCATTCACAACACTTTTCACAGTTAAAAATTATCACATACAGCTCAGTATTGGCCAACATTTACAGTGACATTGTAGAAAGAAAAAGATTTAATTAGCTGAATGTACAGTAATTTCACGACTATAAGGTGCACCCTTTTGACTAAAATTTTGATTGAGACCCAGAAGTGCGCCTTATAATCCGGTGCGCCTTATATATGGACAAAGTTCGGGGATTTGCCAACCTGGAAGTGTGAGCTGCGAGTGGCAGCCGGTGCTGGGGCCTGCAGCATGAGGAGGGCGCCTGGGGCTGCATTTAAAGGCTTTGCCGATCCGTGAAAAATGTTTGCAAATCGAGTACCTGCCAGTAAACCCCACGATCACGCAATTCTGTTACTAGTTCGTTACTATGTGGCACGTGGATCCTCGCTGCAAAAAAAAAGTGCGCCTTATGGTCCAGTGTGCCTTATAGTTGTGAAATTACTGTATTTATTTTACAGATAAAACACATTTTAAAATGCACCAATTTATCTTCTGAGTGCAGCTGCTATTTTTCACCTGGAAGCTGGGAAAAGTTCAGGCTGTGGCTCCCAGCAGTCACAGTAAATGCATATTATTAGGAATATGCTTGGGGTGACACTTTTAGTCATACTTCCGCCCAAAAAGCACCTAATTTACAAACGAGATTTGATATCTGGGTCTGTTGGTAATGCAGAGCACTCCTCCAAACACCCCTGTGGCCGTGTTACAGAGCCTTGATTACCTCTTTGATGCTAGATCTTCCTTGGAGAGCTCTGAAATGAAAGTGATGAATGAGCTCCTGTCAGGTGCCATTCCCTGGGTGGCCTTGAATCCATTCAGTTATCTGTTCCACTGTCAGCCCTGACAATGATGAACACAAGGCAGGTAGCTGACAACACCTCCACAGATTACAGAATAAAAAAAATAAGTTTAAAAAAGAGAGAGATGAAAAAAGGTATGATTGCCACCATTCAATGCTCCACTCACCCACACTGCCTCCAGAGGACCTGCCTGAGGAGGGAATTACAAAGTCTGTTTATGCAATTATGTGGAACAGGATATCCAAAATCCCTGGGCTCCATTCTGTAAAGCTGAGCGCTAGGCTGCTCAGGTGCACTGCCTTTCTTTTGTCTCTTCAACTGTCTGTGCCTCACATTTATTGCTGACAGGGATTCCAGTGGGTTTGTCACACGAACAATGGCCACAGAGAGCCTGATGACAATTCTGTTTCCATGTGCCATGGATGTGTCTTTGCTAGCCCAGGAAGAGTGTCCCAAAAGGATGAAAGCTAGGAAGAGCTGCTTGCCTGGATGGTTGTATTTATGGCAGACCACAAAGCAGCCTGGTTTTCTCCCTAATCCCAAAGTTTAAGGAAAGTTTCTCACACAAGAAGTGATCCTCAGGGGATTTTCTATTTTTCTGTCTCCAGCTGTCGCACAAGCCTGGTTTTAGACCTTAAAACAAAATGCATACTCAGCACTTCCATTCCAGAGTCACAACAGCCTCACTCTAAAAAAATTCTGTTTAAACCAGTGTGAAAGAAAACCAGGGAGTTTTGCTTTTAAACTAAAGTCTTTCCATTTTCCACCTCTGAAACATATAAAATCCAAAACTTTGAAGTGTTTCCCTCCCCATATATCATTTCAGTGTTTTATTTTTAAAAGGCCAATATGATTACAGTAATTTCACAACTATAAAGTGCACTGGATTATAAGGTGCACTTCCGGTTGTCAGCAAATTTCCAAACTTTGTCCATATATAAGGCGCACCAGCCTATTAG
>VRYO01000180.1:1506234-1521771 GCA_009812075.1 Sialia sialis | reverse complement strand
ATAAGGAGCTGCAAAACAATTCTAGAACAAACACCTTTTCAAACAAATGCTTACACTTGGATTTTACTCAGAACTCGCTGTTTTCATAAAAAGTTTAATGAAATCCTTTTGTTTATTTTCATTTTGCCAGAAGGGAGAATTTTCATAATGTTTGTTTTTTCCAGTTTATGCTAATACTTTAAACAGAAGCATTTACTTTTAATCAGCCAGTTGAGTTCTGCCTATAGCCACTGAAAAGAAACATCTCAAAAAAAATTCATCTCAGAAGTAACTTCATCTTAGAAACCTGCCTTTAGATGGACATATCCCTTGAGGTGTTTTTCCCTTGTCATTTATTATTGAAAGAGTGAAAGTATCTGCTCTGGATGAGATATCAGAGTTTGTTAATAGCAAGTGAGATACCAAAGTAATGAGTAATGTAGTGCACAGGCCTTTCCTTTGTTTTCTCCTATCTAAGTACCAAAACTAGAATTGACTAACAAAAAAGTGATAATTTATTTCAGGAAACAATTGTCCCTTCATTAAAAAAATTATTACAGCTCTTGAAAATTCTGTCTTAAAACAGAATGCACTAAAAGCAACATCTCTGCTTCTCCTGTTCATGTCGGACAGCACCTCAGGCATTGAAACAAGCATAGTGCAGAAAGTAATGTTAGCAAAAAAGAATTGCAGAGGTAGTGCAAAAGATCCAGTGGCAAAATGATCCGTACATTTGCAGCACTAATTTATTTCTTTTCATTATTATGTCAATTTAATACAGCAACATATACTGGTTTATATATAATTTATATACAAGATTTTGTCAGCCTTGTCGTCTTACGAGTTCAGTGCTTAGAGAAATGTTGCAACACTGTAAGGAAGGTTTGTGTTTCCAAGCTGCTCAAGCCTGGGACAGACTGATCCTACAAACTGCATTAATCTCTCCTGTGCCCACAGCAGACACTCAATTTTCTGCAGAGATATGAAATTATCTCTTATTTAAAGTGAGGAACAAGGGGAAAGGCAGCAATCCACCAGATGGGTGCTGCTGAGAGCATAGTCCAGAGAATGCTCAGCACTGGATTAATATCTGGCAGGCATTGCTCCAGAGGGGACCCTGAGCAAGCCCTCTTCATGGCAGAGGTAATCTTGGTGCTCAGACCATAAGTGAAAGTAGTAAATAGAGCAAAATACTGTGAATAGAAATGCTGACTCTTTTTTTCTATTTGGAAGACACAGGAGAAATGGCTTTGACCGCTGAAAAGTTACTGAATGCAGTAGAATTAAAGAACCAAGTTAATTCTGTTCTTTCAGCCTAAAAAAGGCAAGCAATCAATATTTGTGTCTGTATTACCTGGAGAAAAAGAACATTATAAAAAAGAGTTACATTTAAAACAACTGAATCTTTAACTACTCAAGGCAATATACTGCAAGCAGTTGCTGGACTTGCCTGATCAGTAATAAGCAAACAGCAAAAATGCAGGAAAAGGGAAAAAATAAATTTTTAATACGGGCTTTTTGAAATGCCAGAACAATAGATAAATGTTAGGTGCTAATGACCTCAAAAATCCTATCCAATCCTGACACTCAACATCTTGAAAATGAGTAATGGTTCTTTGGAGGTCCTCCCACAGGGCTAAATGTACAGACATCTCAATCTCTCCTGTCTAATTCCTGAACAAAAACATATCAGCAGATGCTGACAGGAGTAGAGAGCTGCAATTACATCAGGAAATTACACCTGCCCTAACTGGTGGCACAGAGAAGCAGAGGAACACACCCAAGGCTTCACCTTGCCCATAAACCAGCCCAGCCCCTCCCATGATCCATCCAAATTTCAGGTTTGAAGTAAAGCCAGAATAGTTTTGTTATCAAACCAGTTAAAGTTCGCTTACAATAATATAGAGGCAGGGTAAGGCAGACTTTCACACCCAACACAGCACCAATGGGTTTTTCATATCCCACAGCACAACCTATGGGGACTGAAGGACTGGAGAAACCCACATAAACTTCCCAACAATAAACCTATGTAGTCTGGGATTTCTAAGAAATGCAAAACCTTACAACTTCTAAAAAGAATTATTTTCAGCTCTCAGGGAAGGTTTTGTGCTCTGACCATCCACTGAGAGTGACTTCTCCTAAACTTGAGGCTAACTGAAGCCTTTATGTAATTCCCAGAGAGAAATTAATGTTTGGTGTAAATACTGAACATAGGGATGAATGGCTGTTTCATCAGCATTATAAAAAGAAATCACATTTCTCACTTCATACCTCAGAGCCAGCTCTTAACTTCAAATCTTTTCCTGAAAATAGTCACTGAATGCTGACTAATCCACACCTCTTTCCATCACCTTTCTATCCACTAGTGACAAATAAACTTCTTCATTTGCAAGTTTTCTGTAAAGTGTAGAGCTGATGGAAAATGAAAAATGAACTGTCAGTGTCAATACTGGAGATAAGACTTCACCAGTCCTGATAGAACTCTTCTATTTGAGCTATTCAACTCATGCTGATATCTTGAACTCCAAGAGTCTGACCCAAAAGCTTCCAGAGCTTCCCAAAACTTCTTCTGACCAATGGACCAGATTAATTAAAGAATGGAGAAAGATTCCCAGCTTGCTGCTAAATTACAAGGATGGTTCACTTCCAAGAGCATAAGCCTTTAAAAATTAATTTAATCCCATCAAAGGAAAGGAGAAAAACCAAAATTCTAGGATAAGTCCTGCCAGTGCAGAAGAAGGGTAAGGACAAGTCTTTTTCACTCATTTCCAGCTCCCAACCCATTAAAACTGAGTCTGGTGTCTGATTGCCACTTATGCACACAAAGGTGCAACTAGTGTGCTCCTTCTGAGGAAAATCCCTTAAATTAAAAAACAAACAAACAAACAAAAAAACAAACCCACTCTAGAGTCAGGACGAAGTTCTTATTTAACTTGATGCCCAAAATGCCCTTCTTTTCTCATACTGCATGTGCTGCTGTTAGCTTCTAGCAGAGGAGCAGATATTTCAGGAATCACTTCAGAGTTAGCTCCACAATCACTGAAGACCAGAAAAAAGAAACATGTAGAAAGGAAAAAAAAGGGAAATGTACTGATTTGCTCCTTTCAAATTTCTTTCTTCACTTCTGTGGCTGGAAGCATGGCAGGGTAAGAACAGGAGAAGATTTTGTGCAATATTTGGAGGTGGTGATGGGTAATCCATATTGCCATCAGTGCTAACCCAAGGATAAAAGATTTGAAGAAATGGCAACACAGGGACTCAGGTGTGGGGGTTGTGAAAGGGGAAAAAAAAAAAAGAGAGAGAACAGTGAGATTTATGTAAACCCCCTGGGAGTGCACTTGAAATTTCTGTGATGAAAAATTGAGATTGCTCTGAGTGAGACTTTATTGAAGAAAAAAGTCAGTGTTGTGTAAAGGGAGAGAGGTTAGCTGGGTCACTTACCAGTCTGTCCTGATTTTCCCTGCTCTTTCCCTGAAAGCGTGTGCATTGCCATATGAGTCCCCAAATCTTGCTCTGAAGTGAAATATCACATGGATGGGAAAACTTTGATTAACTTGTGCTGCTGTTAGTGTCAAAAGCTAAGGCAATATATGCATGCAAGGATGAGGGGAGAAAAGCCCCCAGCACAGAAGAGACTTGGCTTATGTGGAAGCATTTAGACAAATCTGCCTCACTACAAAAGGCTGTGCTGTCAGTTCAGTCCTGACACTTGCAGAAACAAGACTCAGACCAACACCAGCCAAGAAAATGCATTATATGCCCTTATATTCCTTCCATCAGTTCAATACAGGCAGGTTTTATTCCCAGCCTTCATCCTGATTTGGGTGTAGCAGAAACATTTATCTCTGTGGAAGACACAGAATTGAGTTCTGAGTAGACATTCCTGACACTGAGGGTAGAGAAAAGCAGAGAAATAGCATCATGAGCTATAAGAGCAATAATGGAAATTTGATACCATAAGCCGAGCAAGTCTGAATTTAGTTACAGTAATTTCACAACTATAAGGTGCACCAGACTATAAGGCGCACTTTTTTTTTGCAGCAAGGATCCGTGTGCAACAAAGTAACAAATTAGTAACGGAATCGCGCTATCACGGGTTTGCTGACAGGTGCTCAATTTGCAAACATTTTTCACGGATCAGTGTAGCCTTTAAATGCAGCCCCAGGCGCCCTCCCCGTGCCCTCTCCCGCCTGCCCCCGACTCCAGCTGCCATGGCTACCACAGCTCCATGGCTCAGCTCATGGGTTGCACTTCCAGGTTGGCAAATTTCCGAACTTTGTCCATATATAAAGCGCACCGGATTATAAGATGCACTTCCAGGTTTCGATCAAAATTTTAGTCAAAAGGGTGTGCCTTATAGTCATGAAATTAATGTACTTAACTCATACATCCCCAGGATTCTCTTGTCTTCTGGTGTGTGTTTTCATATAGATGCACATATTCAATGTTTCTTGTATTTTCTCACTGCAGATCCTCTTTGTGGTCACAAGAGGAAGGTAAACTTTGCACTGATCCTTTGCCCTTTATGCTAGAAGATTTGTGTTAAAAGACACCACAATGTTTGGTGTAACTTACTCTCAGCAATTTTGATGCTCTCCTGCTATACACATCCCCTTCCTGAGACAGCATGAAAGCATCTCATATCAAACAATGTCAACACCAGAAAACCCTATAACCACTATAAAAAACTGAAAGCTGTCTGGCACTTGAAAGCAATTTGATGCCTTTGCTGCACTACTAGCCATTAGTGAGCCAATCTACAGAGAATCAATTTAGTTTCCACCCTGCCTAACCTTCTGAATCTCTCACTACACAAAATTTTGGCCATAAATACTTTGCAGAAGACAGCATGGTTAATGCCATGTCACTCTGTGATAAGCATAAATCCACTTGTGTACAAGTCAGCATGAGCTAGGTCATTTCCCATGTATAGCTGGGGACTGCTTGTCATCTCCATTTTTTGGCCTGAATTCATACAATGCACAAAAGAAAAAAAACCTTCCTTAACCTGGCTGGCAGAATAATGCTGATAGGAAGTTTGTTTCAACTTTGCTTTGTTTGGCAATGACTACTGACAAATCTTCTCCCTCTTGTTTGCTAGCAGTGTCTCAATCAAAATGTGTCTAACAACTATAGTCCCAATTTCCCACAAGACCATAGAGCAGAAGACAGTTTCTCAGAAGTTGCTCTCTGCAAGATGTATTTGCATTTTCTTCTGACTTACTGCACAATAAAAGAGATACTTGAAAGTTCCTGTTTGTAGTAATTTGTCTGATACACCTCCAGCAAGGTCAAGTGTGATATCACTTCAGAGAACACCCTGAAGATCCAGAACAGCACGTTAAAAAAACACAAATGGTTAGAAATTTCTGGACTATAGACTGTAACACTTGTGCTGTCTCTGTGACACAAGAGACTGGCTACCATGAGTGAGGCAGGGCAATACATACATTAGCAACACATCAACATTTGGGAGGGCTCCTTACATTTCCAACTTATGTTAATATATTGCTCTTGCTCAGCTCACACAGTTTTCCCAGAGGGATATCATTAGCTTTTCAAGAAACACAAAATAGAGGGCATTCCCTTGAACTTGAATCAGTTCAGCAATATAAGGCATTATCCATTTTTCCATTATCCATAGTAATAATCTCTTTTTTCTGAAATCTCAAAGGATACTTGCTGCTCAGCAGGCAATAATAGACAACTTCTATAACTTAACAAACTCTTATGTGCATTTTCCATATTCTACATAATTCTCTGCCAAGTTACATTCTTTTTTAAAGGCTGCAGCTTTCTAGTCACTGGCAAATTTTGATTAGACAGCCAATACCACTAAAGAAATATCTCCCAAGGAAAACACAGAGAGAGAGAATAGTGAAGGAAGCTTGTGAGATCTCCTAAAGCACAATCCCCAGTCATGCTCTGGAGTCACATCACCAGCTCCTGCCTTCACTGCAAGGGGCTCAGGGCTCACCCAAGCTCAGGCAGGCAATGGACTGAATAGTCACGAACACATTTAAGTCACTGGATGTGGTCCTTCCATTTGCTATTACTGCTTTTGGAGAGGATGAGGCACTGAAAAAAGCTCCTGGTGTTTCTCCCAGCAAGCAGACAGCCTTCAGTGTGGGAAACATTAACACCCTGCTGTCCAAGGCAGTAAAGCATTAACAATCTATGGAGCTCTGTCCAGAGGCCTGGGGTTTCCTGCAGGGTTATGGCCCAGACCTTTCTATTTTTATTTTTTTTTAACTATTTTACATATATCCCCTTCTTCTTCTAATCCTGCAGCAATGAGCACTTCTGCACGTGACTATTTTTTGCAATGCCTAAAGAAATATAAATAGAGAGGTAAGAAAAAGGGAATTATTGTCTTCACACCGCCTCAACAAGAAGGGACAGATTTTTGACTGAAAGCCAAAATGCTCTGCTACAATGCAGTCCTGGCATTAAGCCCAATGCACAATTGCCTTGTTTCCATAATATCATACCTACACATCAACATCCCACTCTTGCTATAGGGAAAGTGGAAAGATAACAAAACCTTTTTCTTAATTCATTCTGGAGATGTGGCTATTAGAGAAAGGGGGTGCTGTTCTCTGGGTGGCTGTGAGAGACAAGGACTCTCAGCATTGTGCCATGGGAATGTGGGTCAGTTGCATTACCTAAAGTGTCTGCAGTTTACACTTCTCAATTAGGAGGTAATCAGAATGTCATTATGAGCAAAAATTGTTGGAATGACCTTTGGACTGTTTTTTGTCTTGCAAATCTCCAGAGGCAGCTTGACTGAAGGAATGAAAGGAGAATGAGCTGAGGTAGGCTCATGATAAATAGGAACAATTATCACACTTATTATCTGATAAATAATGTATTATGATTTGCCATTAATCCATGACAAAACACCTACTTCAGGTAAAAGCCTGCAGCAAGAGTTCCTTTTATGCTTCCCTGCTTAATGCCTGGTATTTGCACTAAAGGAACATGAAAGGAGTATTTACTTGGAAGCAGAGATTTGCCTCTGCATCCTTGACCTTTTCAATAAGGGAGGATGAAATATGCCCCTCATAGAAGCAACAAATTGATTCTTCTGAGTCACTGCTGCATATTTAAGTATCAGAGCTCTATTAGAAGAAAAGGCATCAAAATGGTCTGTCTCTCTGCTCAGAAAAGACTTCAAAGCCTTCACATATTGCAGAGATTATTCTCCTTTTCATGGGTAAATGCTGTAAGATACAGGACAGGTGGATCAATTTTATCTAAACACAGTGCCTGAGCAGCAGACCCACACGAGCAGGATGGCCAAATCTGCACTTTCTTTTATTCTGTTTGCATGTGTGAATTGAAGCTGTTTGCTTTCTAGAGCCCGTACTTGAAGTGTTCAGATTTTCAGTGAAGGATCACCATTCATACTGGACAACCAGTCCTAAGGGAAGCAGCTGGACTCACACCAAACAAGTCAGCACCAAAGGCATCACAGAACCACACTGGCAAGTCCTGTCCCTGTTATCTGGCATGCAGAATTGTTAGAATGGCATCCATTTGAATGAAATCAGAACTGAAGAAGGAAATGAATGGAGAAGGAATGAAGGAAATCTGATCTGGTGGAGCACAGGAACATGAGCAGTTCCTGCGTGGGGCACTCTGTGTCCCCAGGGGAGTTCTGTGCCTCACAGCTCACTCACTGATGGGGCTCAGCTGTAGCTGGGATCTGACAGTGCACAGCATCTCCTGAGAAATATCCATCACCCAGATAGTCAAGCTGGGAAGTAAAAAGCATGAACAGCCTCTATTTTTGGTGTTACATGCACACACACACACACAGAGGAAGCATAACAACAAAACAACAACGCAAATTAAAGGCTAAAGATGACTTTCATGTAAAGATGATTGAGACAAATTAAAGAAAAATAAAGCGTATAAAACAATGAAGCAGGTGCTAGTCCTGTTAAACTGAGCACTAGGATCACACAGTTTTTAAAGACACAGTAGAAAGAATAGCTGGTGGAAATAACTTCTTAAAAGTCTTTGAGAAACAGCCCCCATCTTGAAGGACTGCAGTGAAGGAAATAAACTCTTCACCTTTAGGAAGGAAAACTTTAAAATTGAAAAGTCCAGAAAATAGAAATTCACATTCCAGTCACTGAGAGATGTGCAGCTGCTGCAACTTTCACATATATGAGGAAAAAACAGAAACAACAATCTGGAGGAAAAAATATATGAGCCAAGTTGCTTAGTAGGGGATGGGAGAGCCCCAAACCCTTTCACCTTGCCATCAGGATTCTAACAGCTGCATTACCAAAAATATCTTCCAAAATTCATTATGGTAGAAAATATTAAGACACCAGAAGTAAAAACTATAGAACTCAATCTCTTTATCTTTCTACCTGTCCTGCATAAGCCATTGAAAACCTTGGGATTATTTAAGTATTTTAGTATCAATTTTCAATGTCAGACCAGGCAACAGCAATTCCAGTTTCATCCTCCTCAAAAGTAACAATGCAGGACAGTTGATAATGCTGTCACCACATGTTTAGCTAGCAAAGAGGTTGGAACATTCCCTCAGATACTTTGGTGTTAATTTGAAGTTCAATTCTAAATAGAATATTACCAGCAAAAGAAAATAAAAAGAAACTTGGATTAGATAAACCAACAAGGCTGAATTCCTTATTGCTTTTTTACTCCAGCTTGGACAGTGCTAAATGGAAAATATCTATACTGATCTAGAAGCACTGCAGGTGACAAATTTGCAGCCAATTGCACTTTTTGCTCCACTGCCTTTTTCTTTCCCTGTGGACTTTTAACCTGCTTGTCAGCCAGTTTGTTCTGCTTTTGGCACAATGTGCAAAATAGGACTTTGAAAAACTTCTGTCCAAGCATGGCAGCTTTCAAATAGTGAAGGAATGTGAAACTTGCAAGCAATATTTAATAAATTACTCTATTATTTTAACTAACACTTCAGGCCAAATAGAAGAGGTGTCGAGTGTGAGACACGGTGTATTTGTGGATTTCTCCCAGACTGCTGATGCAACCCCAAGCTTATACACCCCCAGTTTTCTGTGGCACCTTAAGACAAGAATCTGGAGATCCACAAAGGGACAGAAGGAGCATGGAAGCTCCAGCTCTGCCCCCTCACCCTGTGATGGTCCATCTGGTGCCTGGGGCCCTGCTTGGAGCACAGCTGTCTCCACTCACACCTTGTGGGTGAAGAATGGTTTAGCGTGAAGAATGGCCTCCTCTGAGTTTCATCTCTCATTCACCTTGTCACTAGAAAATTAGGACAATCAACCTCTCTGACAGCCTAGAAACACCCCAATGCACCCCATCAATCCTTGTGTCAAACAAAAGCCAGTGCTGGGGTTCTCACTCTGGTTGAGAAGAAGCCAGAACCTTTCCCTCAAGCAGGACCCAAACAACAACACCTGCTGAAAGGGAAAAGATAAGTATAGACCTAATGCAGCTACCACATGATTTTCATGGCACTCTTTCCAACACAAACAGTAATGATGCATCACAGAAAAAACTAATCCCAGATATGTGCAGCACCTAACCAGGGAGAAAGTACCTTGGAGTTCCTTTACTGACAAAAGTTATCTCAGGAAAAGTAGATGGAGAAGGTGGCATCATCTGCTTATTGTGTTGAAGACAGCTGAAAGAAGCCTGATTAACTAGTTAAAATGTTAAACATTTGAGGATGTGAAAAACCTTGTTTTCTGACAGGATGTGGCAATAAATATACCATTTATATTGTCCTATTCAGATGTATATTGGTTGTCATCCTTGATCCTGTGGGACAGCAGCATATAAAGGTTTAACTACACATATATAACCTGTCAGATATAAACCATTGACCAGGCCTGGGACTAGGATTAAATGCAGTCACACCCAGATTCTCCTCTGAGAAGGAGTTTGGAAAGCAAGGCAATCCTTTCCTGAACCTCATGAATCAGCAGGATGGTCTCTGTCCTAGTTTGGAGGACAGGTCTCTGCTAAGAAAGGCAGGAGCCTCTCTTTGAAATGGAGAATGTAAACCCCCTCTCTCCAAATTATTATAATTTTAAAATCAAGGGGGTCTCAGACAAAGATATGAGAATAAGGAATAACAGTTCTTTACTAGGGAAATTAAAATAGAAATACAGTATTACAAAGAACAAACCCAAAACCCTGACAGAGTACAACCTGACACCCCGTGAGTCAGTCAGGGTGCTGGCAGCAGTCCCATTAAATGGTGGCTACAGTCCTCCTGCAGTGACAGATGTGGTTTAGTTGAAGTAGTGTTCCTGTAGAACAGTTTTCCTCTGAAGGTCCAGAGGTGATGTAGAAAAGTCTGGTTTTCCTCTGGAAGTCCAGTGGAGAAAGGGCTACCTTAGTGTCCCAACACACCTGTTTTTATCTTGGTAAGAAATGTTGGGCCCTTCCCCCTGGCTGGAGCTTCTCCAATGGGATGAAGTAATCTTATCAATTCTACAGGGGGACTCACTGGGCCATTACCACAGATACCTCCCTAGAGGAAGGATGGGTTGTGAAAAGATAAAGAAAAGTGCCCCACCTGGTTTCAATGGATGACCCATTAGCAGAATGTCTCCCATGCAGATAAGGATCACTGCCCCCACCCTCAACAGATGGTGATGGAATGGATACCTTTGATCACATCCTGTATTGTAACCCAAGACACTCTCCTTGATAAATCTTGTTTAAAAGTTCCATTCTGCCCATGAAATCATGCAGAGACTGCCCTGCTGCCTTCTGCTTTGGTCTTCTAGTGACACTGTCATCACCTCATCTCTAATTGCTACTTTCCATTAACTACATGTCTTACTGCTGGGTTTTACAGATTAATTTATCTGTTATGTCTACTCTGTTTACACCTTGAATCTGACAGAAGTATAGGCCAATCATCACTGGAAACCCAAAAGTCATTATTCTATTATCTCACCATTTTTAACAAGGCTTACCAGTGTAAGCACACACTCACCTCCATAAGTGTATTCAATAATGTAGAAAAGTTGTCTCCTTTTCAATCTGACTTAAAAAAAATGCATGAGATTTTATTTATAGAGTCATTGTCATTTGGTTCATTTTTCATGCTGCTCTCTGCACGTTTGTTATTGAAAACAAACTGCCAAAGCACAGCAGCTGCTGGATCAAAAACTGTGGAAAGCCTCTCACTTGGGGTTTGATGTGCTGTACCCCATATAGCCAAGATTCTAACTAACCTTCCTTTGGTTCATGCAGGTTGTTCTTTTCTGGTACTTGGTTCTGGACTTCGGAAAATTAAGAATCAAGCACAGAACTCATACAAGCTGTAGAGCTTGTTTTCATTATGATAAGCTTTAATTTTGGAGTTTGTATGACTGTGTATGTATTACATTCCAAAATATATGCAGAGCTCTGTGAACAAGCTCCATTGCTTCTGTATATTTAGAAAGCACCTTACTAAGGCACAGGGGAACTCCAGCAGCACCCACACAACCTAACACCAGGATCTGGAATCGCTGCTAGCGAGCAGAATCAGCAGATGAGGTCCTCCAACTAACCAAAAATTGTGTGACTGACAGAGCTGGGAGTTACTGAGCACAAATCAGCAGCCTCAGAGCTCCCTGTGGGCGCAGCCAGCCTGTTTCCAGCACTGAGCTGCCCAAGTGGGATGTGTTCACACACACAGAACACACATTGCTCCTCATGAAGGAGCAATCCTGCCCTCAGGTGTGCTCCCACTGCTTTGAAGGAAGGGCTTTGCATTGCTGTCTCACACTCTCTTCTGTGGCCAGCAAGGAAAGGAGTCTTTCCTCCTGAATCCTCTCCCAAATCCCACACATTTACTCTGAGGGAGAAAGGCATCCAGCACGTTTGAATCAATTCCTCATAGGCACTGCTTCCTACTGCAGGTCTGTGCCTCAAATCACAAAGTTTAAAGGTTATGCCCATGCCATTTATTTTCTTCAAGAATGGAACACCCACCTTCATTGCTTTTTTTTCCCTGAGAAGAAAAATGACCTTTGATTGCAGAAAAATATACCTGTGGCACCATTACTGCTGAGGAGCCAGGTCCTCACTTCTTTGAAGAGGTGTGTGAGCAGCAGCCTCCTCCTGCTGCTGGAAAGCTGGGATGCCTCATTTTGTGCTGCTGGCAGCTGCTCCTGATGCTCACACAGCTAATGTACATTACAATATTTCCTTTTATTAAGAAAAAGATGTCTTTCTACCCAGGAGCCATTTAATATTCTGCACCAACAAATGCCACAGTTCTATATGTAGCTACAGCTCTAGCTGTCTAGAAAAAAATCTTTTAAAACATATAGCATGCTTTCTTTATTAAAGTAGTTAATGACCTTTTTTATGATTCTTGGTTTAACTGATGAAGTCCAGATACAAAAGATGTTTGGACAATTAAGTATTTTGAATAGCCAAGTATTCTTTAATGTCTGTTCACATACTTGCATGTCTTTATTCACAAAATAAAGCCCTGAATATATAGGAGTGTGTAGGATTACTGTGTTTCTGTATTCCTTGTCTTTATGTGATGAAAAATGGACACTGGAATAATTAATAAGTCTGTGCATTGTGATAACAGGTTTTAAAAAGAAAAAATTGTGTACTGTAGGGGATGTACAAGCTGTGTTGGCTTTGGTTTAATGGCTAAAATTTTGAATAAACTTTTAAAGGTAAGCCAGAGTATAGACAACACTTTACAAACACTAATAATTAAGGTGAATTAATTAAATAATTTAAAAAATAATAACTAAAGACGTGAATCCTTCAATCCATCTGCTTTATGAAGACAGGTGTCTGTATCAAAGCAGGTGCCTGGAGAAGCCCATGGGCTGCTGGAGTGTGTCAGGACTGGAGGTTCCTGCAGAGTGGAGGTACCCACTGCTGTCACACATCTGCTACAACCTCAGTAACAGCAGGGCTTGAAAGGAAATTTAAAGCCTGAGGTCAAGAAATTTTTTATCATCTGCTACCCAAAAATTACTTTTATTCTGTGTTTCAGTATCTTCTGCTCTCTCTCCCTGTCCTGTATGATTGCAACACCAAATGAAAGGGCTCCTTCTCCAACTAGGATCCATAAAAGTGACACTTCTCCTCAAATATTTTTCTAGTTACTGTAACTCAAATCAAATTTAAAATCGTGTTTTAGTCAAGTTGGCCTTAAAATCCTACTGGAATTCTCTGAATGTACCTACACAGATATTTATGTATTTTGCTTTTCATGATGATATGATTTATTTTATATTTTATTCCTTTTTTTTACTATTTCTCTCTTCTGTAATCTGTCTGGCAATTACATAAAGCAAGCAGAGAGTAAAGAAGAAAAATCTATTAGCTACAAAATGTCCAATAATATCTAAATATCTCCACTTAAAAAGAATTTTCCTCTGTGTATCCTTCAAGGTGTGGGTTCTGGAGAGCTTGACCTATTATTAGCTTACAGTTCAAAAGGAGACTTTTCTTGGCAGCGGCTGGATGGTCAAGGGTTCAGAAGTTATTGACCAACGAGGAGGGCAACAACACAAAAGTTTCAGGTCCCATGACCCTGTTTCAACAAAATGGATCCTTTCTGAGAAGCCCTGAGGATAACAAATTATATGGCAAAATAGACTCATTAAAACCCTGTGGCTGAAAAGAAAGGACCAGAAAGGCCTGTAATGATGATAGGTCATGTTTTTACTGTATAATGAGCACAGGTCAGGTAGTGGTGTCTCATTTACTTGGAACACAGTTTTTTGCATATTCAGAGCTCAGTTTCTCCACCAGGCTAAATACATGACTCCAAAACCTCCTGACCATTTAATCCCAGGGCAGTCCCATCACACCAATTACAATTAATTTGGGGACAAGGTCAAGAAAACAAACATACAAACAAAAATCAAGCAGGCACTACTGCAGCTTTTCTGTGGTCTCTCCTGAAGAGTAAGCAGGGGAAAGGGAAGGACTAGTAAAGGACTAACAAAATCAGCAATCTTAAATTTTTAGGAAATTTCCTATGAAGCTCATATAAAGCTGCAAGAAGGAGGAACTGCTGACAGAGAGCATAATAAGGAGCTTCTTGCTCTCCAATATCAAGGCTTGAGCACCAGTGCATAAGCAGAATAGGAAGGATTTGATCTTCAGAGCCAGGGCAGCTGGGAAAAATATAAAGGCTGCAGTGGCTTGGCATAGAGGGAACAGTTTGTAGTGATCTCACATATCACTTTTCCAGGCGTCTATCAACCTACAGATTGTCATTTCTCAATCCTTACAGTAGCCTAATTAACACTGCAAAGCTTTCCAGGTTAGACAGGAGAAGAAAAGCAGAAAGATTTCATAACCTACTACCCCGGGGTGAGAGTTTATATGACAGGGCTTTGGGCAGAAAAGCATGGCCAAACTATTTCCAGAAGGAGCCAAGTTCATTTCTCAGACTTTGAAGTAGGTCCATGAGAGAAAGAGTCCAAGAGAGGCCAAAAAAAAAAACAACCTAGTGAAGGTTATGTTAAGAAAAAGCCATGGCCTTTTTCATTTCTCCAAACTGAAGAAGTCTGTAATGTTTTTCATTCCCTCTCTTCATGCAGCTCAGGGGGACTGGATCTTAGTGACAACCCCTGACACAGGGCCCCTAAAATTCTTTTCTTTTTCACAGGATTTTCTTTTTCTGTGGATGCACAGAAGCTCCCTTCGAGGACAACAAGTCCTAAGAACCCTTTGAGTTTGTTGACATAAATTCATTCTGCATCCATAACACCAGGCAAGTGCATGAGAATCCTAAAATCCACTTACTTCACACAATCAAAAAATGTAGGATTATTAGTTTAAATCAGCTTTCCAGGTGAAGGCACATTAAATGCCAGACTAAAGAGCTCTATACTGACAGCAGCAGCAGGATCACAGTCCCTAGGGCTGGGTGTAGGAGTTTGGCAGCTCAAGACACTCAGACAGATGTCTTCTGCTTCCCACCTTCAGTCATCCAAGTGCCTCTGCTAGTTTGCTGTTCCAGCCACCTGTCTGTTTTACTGATATGACAAGGCTTGCAAAAATGAAGCAACTTAGAAGCATATTTTACCCATTTTCTCTGGGACTGGTTTTGTTCTAATAAATAAAAAAACAGTTTGGTTTATTAAATCAGGAGGGAAATACAAGACTAGACATTCTGGGAGAATACAGAGAAGACATCTTACACAACCTGTGCAAGACAGAAGAAATAATACATCCCAAAGTTCAGCAAAGTAGTAACCTGAAATTTCAAAATTCAAAGGCATATCTGGATTTAATCTTCAGCATATGGACCTACATAAGGTCACTAAGAAATCATCTCTACAGAAAATGCCTCTGCTGCAGCTTTTCTACATGCAGTTGACATATGGGGGGTTTTTGATGTTTTTTCTCATTATGAACAGCATCAGGATTCCCTGTTCGTTTCATGGTAGCTGTAACTCAGGTGATTTCAGTGAACACAGAGCACATAACCATGGCAACAAGTCCAGAGCTGCCTGTTGCTCTGCTTGGCCTTGCCCTGTCTGTATGGACATGGGAAGCAATGAATCTGTCATCAGTATTCACAGTAATTTCACAACTATAAGG
>VRYO01000180.1:1494802-1505234 GCA_009812075.1 Sialia sialis | reverse complement strand
AGTCGTGTAATTACTGTACTCATCCCCCTCCTGCTCACCCCTCAATACCTCACAATCTTCAACATACTTGCCCTCACTCTCTCTGAGGCAGTTTTGATGGATCTGTCTCAGAGGTGGGAACTTGAGGAGAGGACTGGACACAGGCTTGGTCTGCCCTCATTACCATTTGTAAGGCAGAGAAAAATATCATTTCAGACACCCATAGCAGGTCAGGAATTCACAGCCAACTCCCTCTCCTTGAAGCCAGGCTCCATGTGCAATTTCCATAGCCAGGCACAAGGATGGGGTTCTGAGTTTTTTCTGAAGGACAGAACCAGGATTCCCATCACATTTCCATCTTGTTACATCCCACAGGCCACCAGATGCTGTGCAAAGGGAGCAGCTGTAAAAGGAAGCCGGCATCACACAGCTCACTGACATTTTTCTCCTCCTTTAGCATCTTCTCTCTTCTTGGTCTTTTCTGATAAAATTCTTTACTCCTTCACATGAAAAGTAAATAAGCAGCCCTATCTCGTTCTGCCTTCTAACAAAAACTGTAAATACCATATTCCCAGTCAGGTGTATTCTCTGACTGGAACTTTATGCTGAAGGAGTTTATGTGCCCTAGCACTGCATCTCTAAGGCAGACCATGTGTGGTAATTAATATTTCTCTATTGACCACCTGGGCTGAGGAACCATCACACCCCCTGCAAGAAGTTCAATAGTTACCTACAACAATCCCATTACAAAGAAGTAATTCCAATTTTCGACTTCAGTATTTCTTGAAGGAAAAAAAGCATACAAAGGGAATTAAAAACGCCACTACCTCGATCAAACTCTGCTGCAGGCCAGCATAAATAGAAAAAAGGAAAAAGGATTATCCTCCACATACCTAAACTGTCTTATCTGGCTTCACTGTCTCAGTCCATCCTCAAGATTGGCACCAGCTGCTTCCCAAATGTGGTAGATGAGTGATATGGTGAAGTTTCCTCCAGAGTGCTCCAAATGCTCCACTGTTCCTGCAGAGGATGTTCTGCCAAGATTTTCCTTCCATTTCCATGCACATACTGTTCACCTCCTTCCTCTTCTGTCCCCAGTTTCACCCCGAGCTCTTTGATGGATAAATTTAAACTCTCATCACTGACTTCACACCAGGCAACTGGGCTGGGTTGAGGGAAACAGAAAGAAAACACTTGGAGGACATGAACTTCTCTCCTGTACCTGCAAAGTCATTTCCTACACACCACATCACAGATTTATCTATTTATTTGCTAAACCAATAGCATTGTTTTGGATTTCCCTTAATCCCCAGCAGTTAGGCAAATCAGATTACTCACATTTGCAGTCTACCAGCTTAGCTGCATTTCTTCCTTCAGTAACTAAGCTAATGTCACATTTGCATGCTCTCAGCAAAATCTCCACATACAAGCAGGGCTTTTCTTCCTTTGGCTCCTCTCTTTTGTTCTGGAGCCTATGGCAAAGGTTGCAACAGGAGCAGCTGTCAATGTGAGGCAGATTCATTCTGATGTCACAAACAGTAGTGAGGATGAGGCAGGGGACTCATCAGGTCTCTTCATGACAATCTCAGGATTGGAATTGCACAGTCCTACTCAGACACAGGAACCACCACATCCATCATTATCCACCAGCAACACTTAATTGTTGGCAAAGAGGAAAATATTCATGCTGTGCTCCCAGCATTTTGGCAGCAAAAATAAAGTACAGCTGACTGCTGAATCCCAAAATATACAAATCCCAAAATATTATTTACACACTGCACTAATCAAAACCCATTTATTTTAGACATAATCTCAGAGAAAGTGAATGCCTCACCTGTAGCCCCAGACAGATGTTCTTTTGATGTAAGGACACTTTGCAGATTTCTACTCAAGCAGGTGAAGACGTATATGAAGTGCTACATGTGAGTATATTTGTCTAATCTGGTGGGTTCTTGGCTTGTTCATCTCCTTAGGACTCCTTTAGAACTTCAGTCAGGAAATCATATAAGTAACCCAAACTGATTTTGGTTTCCCCCACCTTCAGTTTCTAAGCTTTCATTTTCCTTGCAGTCCGGGTAAGCCAAAAAGCCAGGCTTGGTTGCCATCTGAGCTGGGTGGAAACAGGCATCAAAAGGAAATGAAGAAATGCTTGTAGTTTATTTGCACATTTTGGGATGGGGAAGAAAGGAAAAGGTAGCATAAATCAACTAGCTTTGTGAAAAACTGACAAAAATTAGGAAAGAAATGGTAAAATGGCAGCCAGGAGAAAATCACATGCAGAAATCATACCCTGACCTACTGCACCAAATGCAGAGACATTCCTGTGCCCTCAGCTTAGAGACAGGCATCTCCTGGCACAATTGCTCTTGTTCCTTCCAACTAACCAAGCTATCTGCCAAATCAAAAGTATCGTCCCCATCCCTATTATCTCATCATTGTCATTACAACAGATGAACCTCTCAGGCAGAACTGAAAGTCTTAAATATAATTCAGGTAATCTGGGAAAATTTGATTACGGAATCTACTCATTCTGTGGAAATATTGTAAATTGTATGGTGTCTTTGTGAAAGGGTGTGAGGTGCTGCCTCCATGGTCATTCAGGGCTGGGCACTGATGTGGAAAAATCACAGAGACTGCACCAAAGGTAGAGAGGTACACCAGGGTTATTGGAAAGGTTTTCCTATTTCATCAGGCTAATGCCACTACACAGACTAGAATTAGACTGGCAGTGGTTGAAAGTCTGTGTGCTAGTATTGAGCAAGTCAGACTGGCATTGTCAGCTCTACACTCATATCATTCATTGCTTTGGCTGGATTTTGTTTAATTATCTGTTCATACAACAATGGTTCATTATTTCCCTGGGAAGTAAGACTGGATTGTCAGTATGCGTGGCCACATTCCTGTTTATTTCTGTTAGGTGCTTATGCACTAAAGCAACACAGTAATCACGGCTTTCCCCTGACAATCATTCTCCAGCTTTAGACAGAAAAGGGCTGGCTGACCACACCTACAAATCTTACAAACTGTATTCATATTTACAGTAAGCTCACATTCCATAAAAGTAATCATAAATACTCTGATCAGAGTAAATGCAATCATCAGTAAATGGTACCACCAGTAGAATCTAGTGCAATGTGTTATTGTACTCTGTCCTGCTCACTGTAACCCATAATTCATTTTAGTAAATTTTATTTGCTTGTGCATTTCTTTCTTTCTGGCACAGATTTCTTTTCAGCAGAGATCAAAAGCTGGAAGAGGGAAATCAAGTGTTTTCATCTTTCATTAGAGATGCAGTAATAGAGTCTGCAGCTTCCCATTCCTTCTGTGGCTGCAGGTATTGGCAGTCATTAGCCAAGGATGCAGCACCCAGCCCCTGGAGTATGTGTCAAATGTTGCTGCAGGGCTTTTCCTCCAGCAACAGACTGTATATTAAAGTAAGTTCTGTAGCTTCATTAGAGGTTATTGCAGACAGAATTAAACCTATATTATACCTACTTCTCCTGAAATCATACCTTTGTTTAGTCCATAAATATGCTTTTCAAACGTGCCTATTTATAGGCAATAAACATTGCTTCAGCAAGGCAATGGAGTTTGCCTCATCCCAGCCCTTGGCCAGCCCAGCCTCAGGACACTGCAAAGCCCTTGTCTTCTTTTGAGATTATGTTGGAAATGCCATTCCCCTGGTTTCAGAGCAAGAAAGCTTTGCTAAGGGCAAAAGCCTATCCTTTACAGTGTACACATCTATCTTTCTCTTACTTTCTAATCTTATACCTAAATCTGCTTTCTCTGTTAAATCTGTATTCTCACTTCATTAAAACCATCCAGCAATGTATCTGTAGCAATCAGGGGCTCACTTCATAGTACTGCTTTTTGGGATTTGCACTCCAAAGTGCCCTTTATATATTCTTTTCTTCAGAAGCTTTTGCTGCTCTTCTAGATCCCTTAATGATGTGAACACTCTTCTTGAAGTCTGTCAACCAAAAGCACTTTTTGAGTGCCTGCATTCATTACCTGAGGAAAATAAGTTGTGCATGCAACAGTGGAGCCTTCTTAAGTGAATCTCTATGTTTCTTTGACAAAATAGACTTCTTAAAAAGATAAGATCTGCTGCAGCAAATCTATGTACTCTCCACTAATGACTTGTTTAACATTAGTTAAGGCAGCATTGTGGTGATCCTCGGAAAAGCAGGATAGCACTGTAAATAATATACATAATAGCACTTTTCATTAAAGTTGCAATTATCCTCTGGGTATCAAGCACTGTGGATTATCAGTCTATGCAGAACCATCAAGCAGTAAAGAAAACAAAACTATCTGTAATGCACTCAGCTGCCTCCATCAGCATTCAGTTTTTTCAGAAACATTTGCTCTCACATTGATATTTGGACTCCTTAGCATAAGTACAGTAATTTCACAACTATAAGACACACCGGCTTATAAGGCGCACTTTCGGGTCGACAGCAAATTTCCGAACTCTGTCCCTATATAAGGGCGTACTGGACTATAAGGCGCGCTATTTTTTTTGCAGCAAGGATCCACGTGTAACAAAGTAACAAAATAGTAACAGAATCGCAAGATCGCGGGGTTTAGTGGCAGGTGCTCAATTTGCAAACATTTTTCACAGATCAGCGAAGCCTTTAAACGCAGCCCCAGGCGCCCTCCCCGTGCCGCGGACCCCGGCACTCCTGCCCGCCCCTGGCACCAGCTCCGCGGCTCTCGCAACTTGCGTGGCTCTCACGGCTCAGCTCTTTAACTGGAATATCTGAAAAAATCTTAATTGGGTTGAAATCTCCTTTTGACTTGAGTATTCCTTATACACAGTGCAACATTCTCTGGATGTTTCCTCCTAACTCATCTCAAACTGAGACCATGGGGTAGACAGTCAGTCTATCTCAGGGTAGAACATGTATCCTTACACAAAATCAGTCTTCTCTTTATGTTTTCATAGCCCAGAGCCAACAGAAATGCAGAGCAGGCTGGGCATTTCTGCACTTTATTAAAGTGAAAAGACCATCAGCATCAGGAGCATTAGTGGTGGCAGAACAAAAGATTTTTAAGCAGTGTATGAAAAGAAAACTAGTCACCTAAATTGAATTTTCAGCCGAGGACCTAAGAGGCCAAATTTAATCATCCACCTCAAATTATCACACAAGTCAATGTTCTCGATCTCTTACTGCAAGGGAAAGGTGCTGCTTCTCCTCCTTGCCTGGGAGGCTGCCAAGCTCTGCTCTATTCTGCCAGCACGTGGCAAAACTCTTCAGAGTTTCAGAGGAAAGAGCCATCTGTTATTGCAGGTCTGTGTAACAAATGTGTAGGGCAGAAAGATTTTTCTCACTGTGTCAATTTATGAAGGCACAGAGAAGGTGGGAGGGATAATGGGGAGAGACTCCATCTAGCAGCTATAGATGCATGCCTGATCAGATTTTTAATTCCCACTCCAAACTCAAATCTAGGTCTGTTCATAAACTAATCCTTCCCCCCCATCCCCCTCCACCGGGTCAGGTCCTACAACAATATAAAAGTCAAGGAATGGACAGGGGTGAATTATAAAAACAGTTTTCACAAAATGCCTCAGGATGATAGAGCTGAGAAAGCACTGCTGTCTCTGGAGATAAATTCTCTCATACCAGCTCCCTTACTGTGTCACAGAAATGTTGTTTGCTTGGTATTAGGTTTAAAATGAAGGTGAGAATAGAATACTTCAACAAAACTCTATGCCACTCATAGAAGAAATTCTCTTCAAGAGCCACAAAAATGTGTTGGGAATGTTGGAAATAACAGAAAGGGAGCTGAGAATTTAAATGTTGTAAATGATGGTGTTGGGTTTTGTGCATATCGCTGCACCACAACTGTATGCTTTAGCTTTGCCTGAAGATGTACTTCGAGCTCGTGCCCAAAGGTGCAAGCTTTGATTCTGCACAGTGCAGGGAGCTGGCATCCTTGGAATTACAGAGACCCAAGCAAATACTTACAAATTTTAAAGAAAAGAAGACAGCGAACTGGTCAGACTGGAAGACAGAGCCTCTAGGATCTAGGAAATTTGTGTGCATGCCTCTGGCCTTAGGCACTCTGAAGGTGCAATATTTAAACCAACAGAAATCTTCCTCTCACTTGTCTGCCCTTCCCCTCTGGACCATACATCCAAGCATGGCATTAATATTTGTCACAACTCTGTAATGAAAGGGAGCTGGGCAACAGGCTCAGATGAAAACTCCCAGCAGAGGGAAAAAATCCAACCAAACAGTTTTACATCTTCCTGAATCCATCTCACTCTGCAGCAGCAAAAAGCAGCTCTGCCACACAGCAGAAGGTGGAAAACAGGAGCAGGGAATTTGTCTGCTGCTGCTGCCCCCTAACTGCAGACTGAGCAGCCTCAGTGAAAACTTGTAGGGCTCCGACACCCAAAGCAGCAAAAAAAATTAACAGGAGCTTCTAATAATTACTTGCTCATTTCTAGTAAGTTATTTATATATATTTATATATACTTGGGACTACATATATTCAATTGTTTTTATATTCAAAGACATTGAAAGTGAAGAGGTTTTGAATGGACTTTTTACAAGTGACAGGGTTTTGACTTTAAAGTGAAAGAAGATAGGTTTGGATCAGCATCCATCAGCATGAATGAAATGGCAACTGCCTTTGCAACACAGTCCCTCATCAACTTCACCACCAGCACATCACAGAACCAATCTGAAGAATCCTAAATCACTTCCTGCACTGCAGGACTGCAGTTATAACCAATTCTTTCTGGAAAGGCTGTTTTCAAGGAAGTCATGTACAACATTGTCTTTAACAACATTTTCCTGTAAGATTATAAGAAGGCAGTTCTGCTAATGGATTTTTACCTACTTTTCATTACTGTTGCTAAGAAGAAAGTGCTAAAAGTAATTTCCATGCTAAGAAGAGGATGAAGAGTGGGTGGGAATGGCAGACATAAGTCTGTTTTTCCTCACCTTCCTGAATATCTGCCATTCTTTCTATATCACATTATCATCAAGGGTGCATATGATGTCACCAAGTGGCTGAAAAGAACTTCTGTTCTCTTCCCACAAGTTTTTTAATTCCAAATTTCTGCCTAATAGCTATAGCTGATGGGAAAAAAAACCTCTTAACTCTTTTCCCATAACTAAACAGAGCTCAAAAATCGTTTCCTACATCTGGTCTCAAACAGGCTGAATAGAGAAGGCTTCAGAGATTTCTTGTAACACCTTCCACTAGCTAAGGAGGCTACAAGAGAGCTGGAGAGGGATGTTTAACAAGGGTATGTAGTGACAGGATAAGGAGGAATGGCTTTCAACTGGTAGAGAGCAGGTTTAGATGAGATACTAGGAAAAAATTCTTCACTGTGATGGGTGTGAGACAATGGAACAGGTTGTTCAGATGTCCCATCCCTGGCAGCGGTCAAGGCAAACACCAAAGGCTCAGAGCACCTGGTTGCCAGTGACAGGTTTCCCTGCCCATAACAGGGAGGGTTGGAATGAGATGAGCTTCAAGGTACCTTCCAACCAAAACGAAAGGCTTTGCTTGTCCATTTCTTTCCAATAATACTAAATAATGTGAATATAAAGAAATAGAACATAGGGGGAAAAGGGCCTTCTCTACTGAAAAAGAAACCTTACATTTCAGGGAACAATGCAGCACATACTCTGTAGGATGCATTATAAACCGTGGATTTATCAAGTTCTCTTACAAGAATCCCTAGGTAACAATTTGAGGCACAAAATTTTCTCAAAAGCCTTTGCTGCCATCTCATGGCATATTTGGAGACAGCCAGCCCAGCTGTGGCTTTGAGGAATGCCACAGCTTCATCAGGCATTCCCAGCACCTTCCTAAGGCAAGGACTGCCCCAATGTCCTTCAGGAGCAGAGCTGCTGCAAGGTTATTAACCACCTTCATTAATGTGCTCATTAATGCCTTTGGATTGTGGGGAGCAGGGCTGAAACCAGGCACCCTGAGTGACCAAGCCAATGTCCAAATAAAGAAAATAAGCAAATGCAGGTGGCTAGAGCACAAGACAACGTTGTGCTTACAACCACTTTCATCCCATTTCCAAGCTCTGAAATGAACGGCCTAAACAAACACAGAAAAATATTGCCATCATATGTATCTACAGAAATAAGAAATTACGACATTCAAAGTATTAAACACTCCAAAAAGCAAAATAAAAATCACTAGAGGAAAGAAGGTACTCAAAAATCAGCTGTCAATTTATATCCAGGATATATATGCTGTTCTTCCCTTGCTGCCACTGTGGCACTCATTAGTGTGCAATTAAGATGATTCTGTAAGGTGCTGACCCAGGGCTTCTCCAAAGGACCTCAAAGCATTTTTCACAGCTTCTGCTATTCTTGGACAGCAGGCACCTTGTCAGCACAGCAGACAACACAGATTTCCATTCACATTGCAGCATTTTAGTCCCCACTTCAGCCCAGTTGTGACTGAATGTGCAAGTGAATTAAGATTTCTCCTTTACATATACACATCTTGCTGAAAACTCAGCCCTGACAGAGTTCTGCAACAGAAGCTGGTTTTGAACATGTTTTCAGGTGAACTCTCTGACATTTAATCCTGTATCTGCTGCCCATCTGCCCTGTGGCACTGACCACAACCTCAGCAGCATTCTGGTTAAACCCTGCTCACCACTCTCCCAGGCAAAAGGGAAAATGCTACTCGAACACATTATAAACAACTTTCCCTGAGAAAAAGCCATCTGTAGAGTTTTTTCCACTCAGCTTGCTTTACTTGAAGCTGAGACTTGCTATTTTAGCTCTTTCAAGGCTCACTGTATTCCGAGAAAGGACACCAGTGGCTGCAAACCCTTTCATCAGAGGCACTGACTATTTAATTTTACAGTTGTGCCTCTTTTCCACAAGGCATACAGACAATTCATTAGTAATCACACATCAGAGAGGGCATCCACCTGTTCTCCTTTGGCAATTGTATAATTCCACAATCATTTCTTATCAAAGAAACTTTTCCCTTTAACTTCCACACAATAATTGCCCATGGCTTTTCTTCCATTTATCTCACATGAAGAAAGGGAAAGACTGAAAACACAGTGATGTGGAGGGCTGCTCTGGTTTCCTTTAAACAGCAAGACACAGGATATGTGCAGAGAAAAAGTCCTGAAACCATGGAAAATAAAACTCCAGGAAAAAGTATTCCAGTGGGCAAGTGACAACCACACACTAGAGGAGAGAGAAGTTGGACATTCCAGGTGCCACTGTTCTCTCTCTCTCTCTATATATATATATATTGCTCTTTCTGTCACTTTTAAAATTCCTGTTTGCCATTTTGTTATTAGTCCCCACACAGTAAACAACATGCTGCAAATCCTGGCAAAATGAACTACTGAAAGGGTTATTCATCCCTCTGAGAGACTGCTCTCTGCAATGAGAGCTGCATGCTCTGCATTCTGTGACTAAGATACAGTCCCATGTGTTTCCCCTGTTCAATCAAGTGTGCAAAGAACTGTCACAATAGTTCTTGATGTCAAAGAAATAAAATTTAGGGTAGAATGGAAAACCTGAGTTGTATTTTAATGGCATTGTGTTTGCACCTGGGTTTTTTCTTCTACTCTTGGTATTTTGTTTGTTTTTTTTAATCTTCATTGACAATTCATTAAAACCTCATCTTCCCTCTCAACAGAAAAAAGGAAAGCAAATTGTTATGGTAACTGTCTAGATAATTGTTACTGAATTGTCAAACTCTTAGAAGTGGCTATATATCTTTCATGTCAGACCACTGGGACTGATACAAAAACATTTCCAGGCTTCTGCAGGGTTTGGTGGTTTGTTTTTTTCTTTCCTCACATTTAGACAAAGACAAAAAAAAGAACAAATAAGTCAAAATGATAAATTATGACAGGAAAGAAAATCAACATTTGAATAGCTTGATGCAAGAAAGACCATGGGGCTTCAGAAAAAATTAGAACAGCATCAAGCAAGAACTGAAAGTTATTTAAAAGTGATATAAACCCTCTAGGATCTGCAACCCCACCATTTTTTCTGTTTGGAAAATCAGTTATCAGAAGCTGCAATTAGCCTTAATTGAATTCTGCCTTAGCAATACCTAGAATTTTAATTGACTGGGAAGATGATCATAAATCTCTGTTCAAAACAGAGCTGGGCCATGAACAATCCCCAGAAGAGCCCAACAAAATGCCACAGAGAGGGACCTGATTATTCTGCTGGCAAGGCTGCCTCTGGACCAAAAAACAAACATTCAGAAGGGAAAATCTCAATAGCAAAAGCCACTCCAGCCAGTTTATTGTGCTTCAAGCACATTGACACCCTTGCTTCGCCCATTGTCCTGGTTTGGAGTATAGGTCTCTGCTAAGAAAGGCAGGAGCCCCTCTTTGAAATGGCAAATGTAAACCCCCTCCCTCCAAATTATTATGATTTTGAAATTAAGAGGCTCTCAGGCAAAGATATGGGAATTAGGAATAACA
>VRYO01000180.1:1483519-1493802 GCA_009812075.1 Sialia sialis | reverse complement strand
GTTATGCACATTCTTTCTCGCTCTGCTTGCTCCCTTCCAGGTCAGGTTGCTTTCAATCTGACATTCAGCTGCTCTGGAAATGTGGACTTTGCAAATAAACCTCTGCAAGGTCACTGCACTCAGGGTATTGAGCTGCAGTGATTTTCACATGTTTAATGCCTTGTCAAAACCTGCCCAGTCTCAGATTTAGACCGGAATGACTGAGTGAAAGTTGTGAATTGGGATGATTTTGCTGACTCTGTGAAATTGCTAGTAAAGGAAGCAGGACAGCTGAGTGACAGAGCTGGAAAACAAATTACAGGGAAGTTAAGCTTGCAAGCATCTCTACCAGTCAAAGAGGCCAGCAAAGAATATAAACAAGTTTGGGATAAAATCAAGAAGTTTTAATAGACCGAGGGAACGAGACACAAAGGAAAATCAGGCATCAGACCTAAATCCTTATTCAAGATCAAAAGGATGCAAAGAGGAGACAGAAAGAATCTAACTGCAGTTATCTCATGCAGAGAGATGTCCTATCACAGCTGGGATTCAGGGCTCAGAGAGAGATAGAAGCAAAATGCCAACAGAGTGCAGAAAGATAATTTCCAGACCAGGAAGTGTGGTGGTGTCCCAAGCATGGGAGGGAAGGGCACAGGTTCAAAAGCACCTGCCAACTCCACTTTCTCTTCCCATTCCACTGCCCTTCTGACATTCAGAGCCCTCCTCTGGGTAGCACTGCATTGTAAAATATACAGATCTGAGCCCAGACAGCCTTCAAATATTACTATATGGCTCCTTTTTTATACAGTATCTTTGATAAAGCAAGTTATCATTTTTCTGGTGATTCGCTCCTGAGCAATGGGCAGATTTTCCCATTTGATGGTAAGAGCCATAAATTGACAACACAGATATATCAATTGCATTTCCACAGCACCCAAATATAGACCTCTAGAGGTTTTGTTGTTGTTTTCCTTAGTGTACCAAGCATGTCTCTTTTAAAATTATATCTGGCTTGTTTGATGTCACGGATGGTCTATTTCTCCAGCAGCAAAATATCCACTCTGTCATCAGATTCTGAGTTGAAATCAATCCAGAAGTGCAATGTCAGTGCAATAATGGCACACTTTGGAGGAATAAATCATTGCTTACCTCATCACAAGAGCTAAGGCTGCAGCAATAATTTGGAACACATCTCCCTATAATCAGCAGCATGGGACTGTGCATGATCCCTGTGTATGCTCGCTTCTAAGTGCCAATGGATATTTGATGGTCACCTACAAGGGCTGCATAATGGAGGCAATACATCCTCAGTGAAGAAAAATGACAGTGAGAATGAGAGGGCTAAACCAATTCATCACTTAATGCTCAGCAACTAGGGCACTGCAAACCAGAGGATTGATTACAAACAGGATGACACCTCCCCATGGACTGTCTGCTGCATTATTATAAATAAATACCCATTCATTCTGGAGCCTGTGCTACTGCAGAGAATAGATTATCTCTCAGGTACACAGTAAATATCCCATTGAGTACAGGGTCTCTTCCCAGCCAGCAAATGAGTTTTGCCTCACATAACACAGTTTTGTAAGCAAGATAAGGTAACAGAGGAGCACCAAGAGATGGGGAGATTTGCAAAAAGTTCAGCTGATGGCTGTTTCCATGAAGGACATGCTAGAAAATGGTGATTGAGGCAGGGGATGCAGTTACAAAAAGCTTGTCCTTGCTCCTGGAAGGGAGAAAGTTTTCCCAAGTCCTCCAGATGTCACTGAGACCAAAGCAAACCTTTCTGGTTTCAGAAATTTAGTGTTTCTGAGTGTTGGAGGGGCTGCCAAGTGCCAGCTGAAGCCCACCAAAATGTGGAGGAGGCAGTGGTATATCCTGTCCTTATAATTCCACCTGTGACAAGGAACTCTGCAGCTGCCACTGTGTCCAAGGGCTTGCTGACAGCCCCAGCTTTCCCACCATGACCAGGGCGAGCCCAGGATCCCTGCACTCCATGAAGGCAGCCCCAAGCTTTTTTCTCAGAGCTACCTGACACTTGGAAAACACATATGTAGAAACTGCAGCAAAAAAATAAACAGCTGTGATGTCCCAGCATCCACAGCCAAGGAATTGTCACCTCTCCCTGCAAGCAGCTTCAGCAGGGCATTGCTACATCCTCAGACTGAAGACTTGCAGCACACAGCAACAGTGATGCTGCAGAAAATAAATAAGTGGCATTGCAAATAAAATGTGCCATCACCCCTAACCATAATTTCATATCTGATTATCATAAATATATAAAAAGAGTATATATAGTCTTTTTTTTTAGTAAAAAATAAGCTGATGTAGAGTTCACCATCTGCCTCATGGAAGTCACTGAAGGATTTGGAGAACCTGCTTTGCCACAGGTGTAGCTGTGGAGTTGCTCTCTGAGCCAGCTCATATCAGACACCATCAATAAAGTGATGCAGAGTTCATGCTGAAAGCTATAGAACCATACACAAAACCCAGCCATGACCTGAAAACATCAGGCATATGAGTTTGTGAGGTTTTTCCCTTTCAAACAAGCCAAGGCTGTGTTTATTTTCCTGTCAAATCCCACTGTTTTCCAGCTGAGGGAATAAACATATGCAGAGTTTTTGTAAGCAGGGCCAGCTCTGCCCTTTACTTGACACCTCACCTGGAGACGCAGCGGCATTTCATTTATCCTGCTTGTCTCAGGGTTAATTTTTGCAGCAGCCAGGAAGGGCATATCATCTGCATCTGCAATTATTTGATGCTACCTCATGCCACGGACATAGGGTGGTGCCATGGTCACATCATTCTGGATTCCACGTGGAGAGCAGTCACAAATTAATTGTGCATCAATCTGCACACTCTGCTATTAGTATTGTAACTGTTTTTGCTATTCCTTTGCTTTTTCTAGCGAGTTGTTCTTAACTCTTTGCACCTCCAGCTCTCCTCTCCATCCTGCTGCAGAGGGAAGGGGAAGGAAGCAAGTGAGCAGTTTGTGGTCTGGGGTGTTTCAGCAGGAACACTAAATTGTGTGGTGAGCAATCACATGTAAATACAGTAATTTCACTACTATAAGGCGCACCCTTTTGACTAAAATTTTGATCGAAACACGGAAGTATGCCTTATAATCCGGTGTGCCTTATATATGGACAAAGTTCGGAAATTTGCCAACCCGGAAGTGCGAGCCGAGCCGCTGAGCCGCGAGAGCCGTGGCAGCTGGCATCAGGGGCAGGAGTGTCAGGGCCCGCGGCACAGGGAGGGTGCCTGGGGCTGCATTTAAAGGCTGCACCGATCCGTGAAAAATGTTTGCAAATTGAGCACCTGCCAGTAAACCCCACGATCGCACGATTCTGTTACTAATTTGTTACTTTGTTGCGCGCGGATCCTCGCTGCAAAAAAAAGTGTGTTTTATAATCCGGTGTGCCTTATAGTTGTGAAATTACTGTAAATAATTTGCCTGTCTTTTAACTCTGTTATTAGTGTCTTGTTGCTACTGTTAGTTTTCTTATTCCATTGCTGATTCTAGCAATTGTTCTTATCTCAGCCTGTGATCTTTAGCTTTTTGTGCCTTCAATTCTCCTCTCCATTTATCACAGGAGAAGCAGAAAGTGAGTAAGAAGCACATGGGTGTGTCAAATTGGGGAACACCATTCCTAAACTTCAGAATTCTCAGAACCTGGAGATGGAGTTGGTCTCCGTAATGACTCTCATCCATTTAAACAAAGGTGACAACACAGGAGGTTTTCTGAGAGGGGCCATGACAACTGAGAGTGGTACAACCACGCTGTTCCATGACAGCAGCCAAATGGTAATTTCCTACACTTACAGGAACAGTCAGTGCAGCAATTACAGACGGTTTGGTGATAATGTGAGTTGGGCTACCACCAGACAGGCGTTCAGTCAGTTGTGGTGTGTTTCTCTTCTTGCATATGTCTGCCCTGCATGGTACAAAGAATAAGTGCTCCCAGGATTTCTATATCCTCACACCAGGTCATGTTGCTGCCCTTTGACAGTTCCCTAAAGAAGCCCCAAGCTGGAGTGAAAATCAGACCTTTGCTCTGCCAGACTTTGGATCTTGAATGGCACTACAGGAGGGATGCTCAGTTAGGCCACAAATTGCAAAACAGCCTTTCACCTCCAGGACACACATTCAAGCCTCGCTGGAGTTGCTAATGATCAACCACTCTGGCTTCACTGTGTTTGCAAGCATGCCTTTTTTTCACAGGTTTGCTCTGTGCTGCCTTGCTGCTGGTCACTGGGCTGCCTCTGAGCCGCCTGGACAGTCCCCCCACCATGAATTTTAATGCCTAGGGCTTGTTGTCTATCCCAGGAGAAATTTTCTGCTGACCTGGACTCAGCTCAGTGGAGGGGAAATGGATTTAGTTTTGAATTAATTGTTAGGTCCTAATTTCCTGAAGTGAAGAGCCTTTCATAGGGCAGTCTCTGCTCCCTTGCAAAGGACAAGTTATTCAAAACTGCCCCTTGTCCTTCCAACAGACAGAAACACTGAAATTACCCCAGAGGTATCTTTGGGGGTTTTTTAAATCACATCTGTGGATCTATTGCACACCTCTTTCACTGTCCTCACCTTGTCAGTCACTGAGTGCTTCCCTGCTCTGAGGAAAAGAGCAGAATTCACCCAGACTCCAGGGTGTACCTAAGAGAACCTTTCCATCTCTCCCGAGGCTGCCCTGGAAGGACAAAAATCTATTCACAATTAAATCTATGCTCGATGCAATTCAAGTAGGGAATTCACAGAGGAATTTGTTATCCAATAAGCAGGTCATTTTTGCAGGGCAATAAACCTAGGCACAGCCCAGGTGGCCTTTGCCATGACTTGTTTTCATTACCTGGGCACAGCAGCCAGGGTGAGGACACAGCCCTGAATTTCGGGCTTGCTGAGTCCTGCTGAGGCTGGTCAGAGCCTGGGGAAAGGCAGGGTCCAAGAGGGGTAGAGGGCAAAGCCCCCAGAGCGCTGCCAGCAGGGTTATGCAAGCCTCTGTGGGTCACAGCGGTGACAGGGACACTTGCACAACCAGCAGGGCCGGTGACGCAGGCACAGCTGGCTCCTGGCCAGGGCTGCATGGCCACCAGCATGTGGCAGCTGCCTGCAGTGCTGCCAGCCCAACCAGAGTGCCTCCCCTGAGCACACCCCGGGGGAAAGTCCAGCCCTGGGCTTGGCTGCCAGCTCCTTGGTGACAGCCCCTCCTCAATTACAGATTTATAGCCTGGAAAGTGATGACTGGCAGGTTTCTCTACCGAGGCACCATGAAACCAGGGTAACAGAGCGTGAAAAATCAAAGTTGCATTCACTTCCAAAGATGAAAAGTAGCATCATTTTACAGTGGCCGGCCAAGGGTCCTTGGCACTCCTGTCAGACCACAGCTCTCCAGCACTTTGCTTTTCAACAGGAGCCCAGAGAGTAGCAATGAAAGAAAAATGATGTCAGGAAGACTGTCCTTATCTTAGCCTAAGATATCCCAAAGCAGCCATTGGGAAGGAAGATGGATCTTCAGCCCCTTGGAGCATCAAGGAGCAGCACCTGCAGATCAGCTCTGAACGAGCACCAGGGGGGACCAGTGACAATGAAAGGTGCTACTGAGCAGCCCAGAATCCTGCTGCCTCTACATGCCTGAGTGCCAGGAATTGCATCAGAAACTCTGCAGGGGCAGCACCTTCACTGATTTGGGTTCTGGAAAGACTCTGCAAACCCCAGGCTTTCACTCCCACCAGCCTCAGGCTCTGAGCAGAGGCAGCAATCATGCGTCACAAAGTGTTCCAGGTCTTTCCAGCAGGTCAGGAAATGCTAGCCCAGCCCTGCCAGGCCTGACCTTTCTAAGGATCCCTGAAAATCATTTCACCATCTGACAGCTGCTCAAAAGTTACAGCCACATCACACCAACATCCTAGATGGAAAATGCGTCCATTTCTGTGTCTCAAAAGGCAGACTAATGGCTGAATGGAAATATTTGCTAAATGTGCTCAATGGAAATGAATGATCCTCCCCTTGTTCAGATATAGGAGAGCATTGCAGCTCAAGTGGCTGCACTGGCTTCCTTCAAAGTCACTAGGACACACAGAAGGAAAATAAAATTGCTTTGCCCAAAAAAGGCATATAGCAGGTCTTTGGAACATAAATAAGTACAGTAATTTCACGAATATAAGCCGCACTTTTTTCATTGAAGAATCCAGCCTACCCCAGTAGTGTGGCTTATATTCAGGTGCGGCTTATCTATGGACAAATCTCGTGGTCTGCCCAGCTACCCGGAAGTGTGGCTTATATTCAGATGCAGTTTATAATCGTGAAATTACTGTATTCAAATGAAGTGTCAGAAAGTAGATTCAGAGAGGTACTGAGCAAGTCAAGACAAAGTCCGGCTGCCTCATGTAGAAGTCTTGGAAATTTTTATTCCACAGGCAGACACCTCAATACCAAGTACTCTATTTAATCATCCCCGCTGTCGTGTATATTCACATCTGAGATGAAGTGGCATGCATGTTTCTTTAACAAGGTGTCAGAAGTGTCACTATCATTCCCTCTTCCTCAACTGCCTGGAACACTTTGCCACCTGCTACCCAGACTTGCTGCTGGGTAGCAAGACACATACTGGGATCAAGTGGCAGAGCTCCACTTTGTGAAATGCTTTAGTGACTGAAATGCTTGGCAAATGAGAGCTGAGGGCTTTGGAAAGCTATCCCAGCTATGTACAGCAATGCTGCCTGATATAAACACCTAAATCTCCGCCCAACTTCACCTCAGCTGAAGGGGTGAACTTCTAGGATCTGACATGTTAGAGCAGCAGCACCAAACACATCACAAATGCCTCTCTGACACAGGGATGACAGGCTGGGAGGAGGTGGAAGGATCATTATCCTCAGATCATTACTAATCCCAAGGAAGGGGACATTGAGGAAATCATTGCTTTTATTAGATGAGGGAAAACCTTCAGCCATATTTTTGGTAAATAACCTGCTGGTCCCGAGATTTCCACAGCATTGGAAAAGGATTTACAGTCTGGGCAGGATGTTTGAAACACTGGCATCTCCTGGGTAAGATCAGGTCTAAAAAAAAATAAGAAAAAAACACATTTTTCACAGCCTATGCAGCCTTTCACCTGGAACCCTTCTCTCCATTTGCTCACTGTTCCCACAGCTTGTAGAAACATCAGTCACATGCACATGAGATAGCTGAGATCAATTCCCAAAAAAACTGCTCTCTTTTCACTAAGTCACATGCACCTAAAATGAATCACATCTTTTGTGCTTTTTCAGGAGGATTTTTTTTTTCCATAGAAGGCCAGTAGGGCTTCTGAATCAGCCCAAGGAATGCCAGGCAAACACTGATTCACATTCTGGAGTTAATCACCACTCTTCCCAATGCTTGGAACAGAACAGTGTGTGTGGAAAACAGCTTCATCAAGGACTTCTTCTTCTTTCACAAATGCCTTTTTTATTGTCATGGCAAAGGAAAGCTAGCTCTCAAAAGAGCAGAGAAAAGCACATGCAGTACAGTGGGAAGCAGGAAACTTCCTGTCCTTAGTCCTTGGAGATCCCATGCAGGGGTGGTTTGGCCTAAATCCAGCTTCTTGAGTCACCAGAAAAAATAAAATTAATAACAAACATATTGCACTGCCATTCATTAGTCACTTAAGGACTGCTAAGCTCGCTAGGTGGTGAGCAGCTCCAAGAAATCTGCTGGAACAGGAGGTGAGGAGGATGAGCAGCCAGCTCTGGGGGAAACCCAAGGCTTTTTCCATGGGGCAGGAGGGCAGAACAAAGAGCCACGAGGACAAAACGCACCTGAATGCCAACAAATGCCTGACAGGAGCTGAGGACTTGGAGCTCAGAGAGGTTTGTGGGATCTCCTGAGCAGGACACAAAGCCAGCAGCTTCCCTGTCACCAAGTCTCCTATCTGTCAGCACCAAAATCCAGGCTACCAATCCCTACCAGGGATTTTCTTTGCCAAATCCCACCAGAAACAGCAGTGCCATTGGGACAGCTCATGGATTCCTTGGATCACCAATCATTCTTTCCAGAACTCTCCGGTCTTCTGAAAAGAAGAGGAAAAGCTGGTTACAGAGGTTCCTGCACAACAAGCATAGAAATAAACTCTTAGTCACAGGTTTGCCCTTCTGACAAGGGTGCCCAGACCTGAGAGCAGACAAGGCCAGCCAGGTGCAGAGCCCTGCAGGGAACCAGGGCTCCCAGTCTTGCGTGGCAGCCAAGCCTCTGTCTCTCCTGTGTGTATTTACAGTGGAAAGGACATGAATCAGAGCTCAGAGATCTTCAAGGAATGGTCCACATGCTTGGAAGCAGAGAAATCCAGGTCCAGCCTGAGGCAAGGCTACTTCACTTTACAGAAAACAGAAAAGTTAGTGGGCTACTAATTACCTACCTGTTGTTTAATTATCTTTCTTGGGGTTTTTAGCTTATCTGGCAGCATTTACATTAGATTATTTTGCTTAGGGAGGGCTGGATGAGCCGACACACAGCCAGGTGTAAGTTTGAGCACCAAGATCTAGGACCCACCTTTGAAACTGCAGCTGCTCTATAAATGTCTTTTTGAAGAGAAAAGCAGCCTTGAGAGAAAAACACCATCAGCAGAGGGCTTGTGAGACTAGCACCATCTGTGCTTTGAAAACCAAAAAGGAAATGAGTTACAAAGACAAATAGGCAAAATTACAGATGAGAATAACAGAATTAGGACAAGCCTCCAGGGATGAAATCAGAGCCAAGAGGGTTCAAAGCATCAAAATGGTACAAGGGATCAAACCCAGCTCTAGAAATGAGACAGAAAAGCCTGAACAAGGAAGCAAATCAAGTAGAGGATGGGCAGAAAGAAAAGCTAACTCCATCATCCCAGAAGACTCCAGATATTCTGCCAAGTCGTCTCTGAACCCCTTCCAACAAGCGTCTTCTAAAATCCATGCAAGAAAAGTGGTACCAGGTGATGAAAGAAAGATAGACCATGCACCTGCCTCCAAAGGGGAAGGAAAGTTCCTTGCACTATGAAAATTGTGGTGAAGAACAACCTGACAATGACAAATGTGGCTGGAATGGAGAGTAACACAAAGAAAGACAGGCAAATTGTGGTGGGCTGTATGCAGGAGACAGTGGGGGAAAGCTGGGGCAAGGACAGGCTTGAGGAGAGCACAATAAAAAAAGATTTAGAATACATGGTATGAAAGATGCGCGTTTATTTGTTATAGGGGAAAATGAAGACCAGACACATGAAAAAGTTTGCAAGATTAAAAGACTGCTAGAACAAGGACAGGGATCAACCAATGTTGCCCAAACCAACTTCCTGCACTGGGGAAAGCAGGACCAGCTGTTATGCTTAGGAGAGATAAGTACCTAGACAGTCAGAGATCTTACGACATGCCAGTGGAAAAGATGAGTCCCATCTTCCTGATGGCACCTTGCATTTGCTTCCAGCCCTGGAGATCAATTTAATCCTTGGAAAGGTCAGAACTCCCTTTCCCCTGTACCCAGAGGCATGCCTACATATGTGTCCAAAACCAAAACAAACAAGAGTTTTTTGGGAGCTCGGGGAGGTTGTGAAATCCCCTTTGCTTGCAGCTTAGAAAGAGGTCATGTCACACACACAGGCAGCCTGCAGGGAATTAATTCATCCTGACAGCACAAAGAACAGAGGTAAGATCCTCTCCAAAACCTGACTTCTGCTCAGCAGTGGAGCCCAGACAGAGATGCTGCTGGACTGAGACAACTCTTTTGAGGTTGCTCTGGAATGGTCCTTTTTAGCTTGCACCATACTTTTGAGGATCACTGTTCATTCATATTGATCAGTTGAACAGCCTGGCATTGCAGAGGTGGGTTGTTGGCTCCATCTGGTTCATGTGACAGGACTAGAAGCATCCTCAGTCCCCCAGTGCCTCTTTTCCTGGCTGTCCCCCATCCTGTTGGTGCAGTTGGCTGCTGGAATTTGGGAAGAGAAAGATGCCCCCAGCACCCAAACAAAACCTACCACCCTGGTGATCCTGGAGGTCTTTTCCCCCCTAATTATTCTACTACTCCCTCTTGTTTCCACAGGATGGCTATAACCACCCTAAGCCCAGTAGGCAATGAGGGGGGAAAAAACCTTGTCAGCAGCCATTGGAACACCAAAACACAGGGAACACAGGGATCTGTGCCCTAACGCCAACTTCCTGGCCAGGGAAAGCCTGAGAAAAGCAGGGCGCTTAAGCAGAACCAGGTCTAATGCCATGCTGCCAGCTTGTCCCAGCTCCTGCAGCAGCATCCCTCACTCAACCATCCGTCTACCCAGGCATACTCGGTAGTTTATTAA
>VRYO01000180.1:1364659-1482519 GCA_009812075.1 Sialia sialis | reverse complement strand
AGGCAGCGCAGAGCCTGTCGCAGGCGGTGCGCAGTCCCGTGCGGGTGCCAATGGGTTCCACACGTGCAGAGCCCTGCTGCTCCGGGCTAGGCCGAGCCAGGCTGAGCCAGGCTGAGCCAGGCTGAGCCAGGCTGCGCTGAGCCGCGCTTGGCTGAGCCGGGCTGTGCCGTGACGCCCGTGGGAGCAGAGGGCGCCCCGTGCTGGCGTCACCGGCGGGAAACCTCCTCCGGGACTCACCACTCCACGCCGGGGCGGGGGAGGCGGCAGCGGCCACGGGGCGCGTTCTTCCCATCGACAACCCTCCGGCAGCAGCAGCGGGAGCCGCGGGACGGTGGGGAAAGCGCCAACCCGTCGGTGCCCGCGGGCGGGCTCGGTGTGCGGGCGGCGGTGCCGGGAGGGTTTGTTTGCACCTCGCTTCTCCCCCCCGGGTGAGGGTGGTAGCGCCCGCCGTGCGCGCCGCGCCGCCGCCTCTATAAGCGCGGCCGCGGGGCGGGCACGGCAGCTGCTGCGCCGCCGATCCCGCCCGATCCCTGCCGGTGCCGCTCCGTCCCGTCCCGCCGGGAGCATGTACCAGAGCTCCGCGCGCTGCCTCTGCTCGGCCCTGCCCGCCCTCTGCTGCGCTCCCGCCGCCGCCTCCCGCCTGCCGCTGCCGCGGCCCCGCTCGCAGCCCGCGCCCCCCGGCCCCGCCGCCCCGCGGGCAGCAGCGGGCGGCCCGCCCGGCCCGGGCACGCCGCCCCGCACAGGTGGGTACCGAGCGGGCGGGGAGCCGCCGGGGCACAGCGCCGCTGCCGGAGCGGGGTCTGGGCTGTGCTGCCCGCGCCGGTTCCGTGCCCGTTCGCCAGCCCGCCCCGCGGGCTCTAGGGCGGCACCCGCAGCGCGGCCGGACAGCCCGCTGGAGCTCCGGGATGCGTGTGCCGCGGGATGGGTGCGCCGCGCGTGGGCTGGCGCTTGGAATAAAGCCGGGGATGGGTGGGCTGGCCTGCCTGGAGAGCACAGGGCAGTGCCGCTGTCAGCAGCGCGCTCGGGCAGCCGGGCAGCCCGCAGCGCTGCTCTGGGTGCGGGATGAGCTCGGCTCTCCGCGGGGTTCTGCCCAGGGAGCAGCCCACTAACCCTGCGTTACCCTCGGGCCGGCAGCACTATGTGTATGTGTACGTGCACCCTGTTTGCCTGCACCTTTCAGTAGTTACAGCCTGTTTAGTAATGTCTTCGTTCCCCGCATGAGATCGGGGGAGTGCCCAGGTGTGTGCCTGTGCCTGCCAGACCGAACCAGGGCAGGGACGCACCCACCGCGCCCCAGCCTCAGCCACCCCTGCTGCCTCTGGCCACGGCTCGGAATGCTCACCCGGAACCATTCCTGCTGAAAGCCCGAGCAGCAGCCACCACTGCTCCAGACTGGTGATAAGCCCGACCCTTTATCACCGGATGGTTTGGGTTGGAAGAGATTTTAAATGTCATCTGCTTCCAGCCCTCCCTCCATGGGCAGGGACACCTCTCACTAGATCAGGTTGCTTAAAGCCCCATCCTAGCTGGGCTTGGACACTTCCAAAGCAGCTACAGCTTCTCTGGACAGTACGTATCTGGCATGCAGGAGATCCACTTTGCTCTACTGCCTTCAGCTGGGGTTGGGCTGAAGCGAGTTCAGTCCCCAGGCTGGGGCAGGGTGCTTCCATTCCTCCTCTTGAAGCTGGGCCAGGATGCCATATGGCAGGATTTAAAGCTTCATGGCACTGCAGGGAAGAGGAGCATATGCATCTGAGAGCTGGCAGAATCGAGCTCGTGATTAATAAAGCACTCATGAAGACAAAGGTTTCCAGAGCTTGTGCCAAGGACTGATTCTCTATAGTACTGGAGGCAGGATTTAGGGTTCCCCCTTCTTCCTGGTGTTGTTTGTGGACAGGCAGGTTCTGCCTTGCTCTGACAAGCTCTCCTTGCTGTCCCAGAGGCTGTACATGTAGTATGATACTGTGGTAGCACAGACTTTGTCACGTGGGGGTGGCGCCTGTCAAGTTGTTCCTAGAACTGGGGTTCCAGGGAGGGCATCTCTGGCTGCTGCCAGCTTATGGGACCTGTAACTCCAGACTGCAGGCATGAGGAGCCATTCACCTGACAGGGAAAGCCTTGTGAAACAGGGCACAGCTTCTGGCTGAAAGTGGTGCTGAGTGGTATAACCTGAAAGGAAGGAGCCAAATACCCTTCTGCAAACCTCATCTCTGAAGCCAAGTCCTTAAAGTCAAGTCTCTGATGGCTCACTGCTGAGATCCTAGAAGTTCATCTCTTCTGTGCCGGATGATGCAAGAAACTTTCCAACTTTACACCTTGTTCTTACATTTAATTCACAGTTTGAACTCTTACTATGCTGAGGTACCACCCTTGCCGAAAGGAAGGAACTTTTTGATTTTAAGCAACTTGAAGAGTAATTGCTGAGTCAATGTTCCCTGTTACATCACACCAAGAGAATTATGTTTGCAATCCACTGCTACGGTGCAAGCTCCTCAGGAGTCTGCTTGTGGCTCTGCCCTCGCCACCACCAGTGTCACAGCACACATTATCCCAGCAAGTTGCAGGTCACTTAGCTTGCACTGCAAGAGGTCACAGTGGTGACCTTGTATTGTACAGCTGGACTGCTGTGGACATGGTTCACTATTGCAGAAATAACAAAATCAATTTTGCGTTTGGAGTTTTCACGTTCAGGTTGTTGGCCTGGCCCCTGTTGTGCAGAACGCCTCAGCACAGTTGGCATGATTTCAGCACTTTGGGTACAAAGAACTCGTGCAGATAAGCAGTCATTTTAAGCTGGATTCTTCCCAAAGAGCCCCCTCCTTCAGCCAAGAACTTTCAAGCCACCTCTACCAGGGCTGAAAGTGTTTAATTTACAGACTTTCTTTCACACAGTCTTCTGTGGGACCTCAAAAGAAGACTGAAGCTCTTTTTTCCTTCCTGAGGCGTGGCTGACTTTGAAAGCTGTCAGATCAGTTCTGGGCCATAGTACAGGTTAGGCTATGCTTTACGCCCATAAAGAGCTGGATACACCATGATCCCAGGGATGATGAGATTTAGGCAGTGCTCTGGCTTTGTTTGCAGCCTGGCAGGTGGAGCCTGAGCTTAGCCTTGATCCTGCTGTAACAGCTGTAAGCTGCTCAGGGCTTTACCAACAGACCTTTGACTGCAGCTGTGTTACACCTGCCTTGTCCCTTTCAACATCATCCCTCTGACTCAGGTCAAGCCACAAGCAGCCTAAGAGCTTGCTAATTGCTTCTAGGAGGGCAATTATTTCCAAGTATTCCTCTGGAGAGCCCCACATAAACCATGTTCATCCATGGTATGGCTGTATTCAACTGCTGATAGCAGCCCTGATGCAGCAGAAAACACGGGCTTATCTCCATTTGCAGCACTTAGCCATGGGCTGTACCTGTCCTAAAAATAGGTGAGTGGCTCCCTGTGGAGTATCTATTAAAAGCTCAGTTGATTTCTTTGGTTTCTACATGGCAGCCCTGGCGGTGTGTAAACTGTACCTTCTGTATCCAGCATAGAGCATGCTTTCATTCCTGCTCCCTCTCCCCTCGCAGCATTTTGTGTTTTCCCTCACTGTTAAATGCCACTTCTTCCACTTCAGCAGTACTTGGCTTCTTGAGAAGGATTGTAAACTGACAAAGGCTGCAGAAACTGAAACACTACATGTGGCTTCCCTGGAAAGACATGTGTGTGAGCTCTCAGTTTGAGGAACTCCTGTTACTTTAACTAAAAGGACAGAGATAAGGAGAAACATCCTATATCTAATCTAAATACTCATTTCACAGCTTTCTTGAACTGTTCCATGGGCTTACACATACAAAACACACATTAAAGCAAGTAGTTTTTAGTGTCTTTTAAAAGTATCCTTTTTCCTAAATACAAGGACATGAGGCTTGTACTGCAGAGTCTTTCTTTTCCTCCTGAGTGTGTTTATTGAACTGGATGTCCATCTTACTGCCTGTCACTGTGCATCTGTCACCAGCTCTTACAATTGGTAGTGCTGTAATTCAGGCTGAACATGCATGTGTGTTGGGTAGCACCCCAAATCTGCTGCAAGATGTGAGCACAAGAGGACGATTTCATCATCTTCCTTTTTTAAGTAACTCAGAGGTACAAATAAACATACTTAAAAACCACTGTGGGCCAGTGCAGTGCAGCACTGAAGTTCTTTTGCTTAAGATTTCCTGTGCAGAAGGCATTCAGAGTAAATAAGTAAGTTGAGACAACAACAAAACTCAGTCAGCGTTGTCTCTTATGCAAGTTGCTGTGGTGCAAGCACTCCTTCCTGCCTGTTTGAAGGAGCAAAGGAGAGCTCTTGCACAGTAGAAACACCACAAATTATGCATAAGCCAAAGAGCAAAACAGAGCAGGGACACAGCTGCATCCCCATCCAGCAGGGAGAGCTGGGGAACAGCAGCTTGTGTATAGCTCATGTGGGTGAGGTGGCCAAAGGAGCAGGAAGTGGCTGGGGCCCAGGGTGTGCTGCAGGGAACACTGCTGAGCTGGGACACAGCACAGGAGAGTGAGGAGATAGAGGGAGAAAGGAGGGTGAGGGGAGTGAACATAGGGATGTGGAGCTGGGAGACACTGCCTTCTCCACTCCACATGCTGAGGTCTAAGCCAGCAGAAGTATCTGGCTGCTTCATGCTCATGACAGCTTTTCTGCTTTGGGGATAAATGAAGCTGTGAGCAGAGTTCCTATTAAATACAACCTGAGGGAATGAGTCACCCTGCTGGCCTGCAGGCTGTAGTCTGCAGCCTGGAAGTATCTCAGATGGACACAGGGTACCAGGCCATGCAGAGTGCCATCTCCATCCGAAGCAAATGCTGCCCGTGAAATAAGGAGCGGGCAGCATTTGTCCAGCTGCTGGGCTCTCTCCTCTGTGAGCAGGGAGAAAGCGTGCTCTGTTGTGTTTTCTACAACATATGTAGTTAATCCTAGCCCTGCTGTTCTGGCTGAAAGACTTCTGCATTGCCTTAGAATACAGGAGCACGATGTTTTAAAACAGGCTGTTTGCAGGCTGATGACAGGCAGCACATGAGACTGGACAGGACTAACCCTATCTCTGCATCCTTCTTATTTTGTCTTGGACTCAGGAACAGGCTGCTGCGTAAGCCACCAGTGGCTGGCACTGCAACAAGGTACCCAGGTGACGAGAAGAGCTGTGGTGGGCCATCTCTAACACCAGTTTTCCTTTCCCTTGCAGTGTGTTCCATGGGAAACAGCACCAGCCGGCTCTACAGTGTGCTTGCCAAGACGCTGAGCAGTGGCGCCGTATCCCAGCACCAGGACTGCCTGGAGCAGCTGGACTCAGCACAGCTGGATCCTATAGACCCCAAGGAGTTGCTGGAGGAATGCCAGATCGTCCTGCAGAAGAGGCCACCCCGCTTTCAGAGGAACTTTGTGAGCCTGAAGAAGAATACTGCCAGTAATCACCGCCCCATCCGGGTCATGCAGTGGAACATCCTCGCCCAAGGTAGGAGATGCTGGTGAGCTCCAGCTATGGCCTTGAGACCAAATGCAGCAATGAAAACCTTGCCAGAGCAAAGGGAAGGATGTCAACTACATGAGATACAACTGGCTGAGGGCCAGGGGGAATACTTTGAAATAGTGCCTTTCCTTCTGTCCCATAGGAAAGGAAAAAAGGTCTCTCCTTGCAGCTCTGATGCCAGAGGTAGTCCTGAATTCCTCTCTTAACTGAACACAATCTATTGTAAAAGCTGTGAGCCATCAGTTTTAGGTGGCTGTTAACCCCAGAGAAGACTCATCCTTTTCCAAAGTTGTATTTGTAAAATTTATCTTCAGTTTCTGATTACCTTATTGGTGAGCTACCCAGAAATTCAGATCTGCTAAGGGAATTCTCAATGCTTAATACTAATTTTAACTGCTAGTTTTGAATCAAGGCTGTAAGTTGACGAGTGCAGCAAGCCTCATCTTAAAATCTTTTGGTGTGGGGAAATTTCCCTCATAGGGACTGCCTTAATCTTCTGCAGCTAAGTCAGTTTTAACCCATGTAATTTTCTTTTGGATTAAGCTGCAGCAGCGGAAATACTTGCCCTTGTGTAGTGGGGAGAATGAGAAAGCGGGCTGAAAGTCTTAATATATCTTTTATCTGGAAAAGGAACTTACAGTAATTTCACGGTTATAAGCCGCACCTTTTTCATTGAAGAATCCAGCCTACCCCAGTAGTGCGGCTTATATTCAGGTGCGGCTTATCTGTGGACAAATCCCAGTGAAATGCCAACCTGGAAGTGAGAGCTGGCCGGGGAGGGCACCTGGGGCTGCCTTTAAAGGCTTCGCTGGTCTATGAAAACTGTTTGCAACTTGAACACCTGACACCAAACCCCGCTGGGTGTGGCTTATATATGGACAAATCCCGTGATCTACCCAGCTACCGGGAGGTGCAGCTTATAATCAGGTGCGGCTTATCGTTGTGAAATTACTGTAGGTTTTTTTTTTTAGTGACTTGGGAAGGGGTTCTCACATCTGTTGGTGAATCTAGTACCCCTAAAGTCACCAGCTGCTCCTGGAAAACGCATGACATGCATGGGGGATGACAGGCTGTCTCACCTATTAACCCTTTGGTTTTTTTGCGCCTCCTCCCTGCTGATTCCAGCTCTCGGCGAAGGCAAAGACAACTTTGTTCAGTGCCCCATGGAAGCTCTGAAATGGGAGGAGAGGAAGTGCCTCATCCTGGAGGAAATCCTCGCCTACAAGCCCGACATCTTGTGCCTTCAGGAGGTGGACCACTACTTCGACACGTTTGAGCCACTCCTCAGCCGCCTGGGCTACCAGTGCACCTTCTTCCCGAAGCCGTGGTCGCCGTGCCTGGACGTGGAGCACAACAACGGGCCGGACGGCTGCGCCTTGTTCTTCCTCAAGGAGCGCTTCGAGCTGGTCAGCAGCACCAACATCCGCCTGACCGCCATGAAGCTGAAGACCAACCAGGTGGCCATCGCCCAGACGCTCAAGTGCCACGAGACCGGCCGGCTTTTCTGCATCGCCGTCACCCACCTGAAAGCCCGCACGGGCTGGGAGCGGTTCCGCTCCGCCCAGGGCTGCGATCTCCTGCAGAACCTGAAGGACATCACGCAGGGAGCCAAGATCCCGCTGATCGTCTGCGGGGACTTCAACGCCGAGCCCACCGAGGAGGTGTACAGGGAGTTCTCCAACTCCAGCCTCAACCTGAACAGCGCCTACAAGGTGCTGAGCCCCGACGGACAGTCGGAACCCCCCTACACTACTTGGAAGATCCGGCCCTCGGGAGAGTGCCGGCACACTCTGGATTATATCTGGTACTCCCAGCACGCCTTGAACGTCACCTCAGCCCTGGGCTTGCTGACTGAAGAGCAAATTGGGCCCAACAGGCTGCCCTCCTTCAATTACCCTTCCGACCACCTGTCCCTCGTCTGTGACTTTAATTTTAATCAGGACCCTGACAGGCTGCTGTAATGTCTTGGAATGCCACCTGGTATTGCAGTGTCTGAACTCACCAGTCTTTTATTTTAGAGAAAACCTCTGAAGCTAGATGCTGTTGAAAGATGAGGAAATGCTGTTGACTAACCGTTATTTCAGGCACGTGTTTTGGAGTTACACTTGCTGCTCAGCCCTCATTAATGTGCAGCCTTCGAGGGAGGAAGAAGGAAGCCGGTGTTCTCGTCATGCTCTCCTTGCCATGGGTTTGAAAACCAGAAGGGAAATGAGCTTTATCCTTTCACTAAGCCCCCTGTTTTAAGGATTTAATCCTCTAATGAACGAGGAGGCCTTAGTATTTAAATCAAAACACTTGTGTTTGTAAAACAACTTGCCCTAATAGCATGCTAGTTTTATTTATTTCATGTTAAGCTTCTGCAAGTACCAAAGGGAATGAGGTTCGACTGCCCAGTGAGATTGTCTTAAATCTTTTTCTGTTGCAATATGAAGAAAGTTTAATGCAGTTTAGCAAAAGGCTGAGCTCATAGTAGTGTGGTCATGTCGTTTTTCCATGACCTGAGATGACAAATGCATTACAAGTGTGAGGAAGGCCCCCTCCAATAAGAGCAGGTGAGGAAACAGAGGCTGACCATGACCTAGAGTAATCCCCTCACTTTCCCAGAACAACGTGCATGTGTCTGTCACACACATACAGCCTGTAGGCTGTACAGTGACTGTACCTTCATCTCTTCTGTGCTTCCCTCTGGAGGACACAGCTAACCAGGGACTATTTCTTCCTCTGCTTTGAGTATTACTTTTCTAAATGATTTAAATTTGTAGCCTTGTCCATCTTGCTGTTTCAGTAAAGGGCCAGTCTTAATGTTGAAAGATTTTCTTTTATTTATCTTCAGAATCTAAAGCTACACTGGAACCTGTTATAAAATTTATTTATTGAGAGAAGTTGGTGATCCTGCATCTGATTGGAAATCATACAGTGACTGTTGAGGAGCCTCTTCCTGTGACCCAGGGGAACTCTGGCAAAGCAGCTGGGCTACAACAGAGATGTGTTAGTTAACTCCTGTGATTGCTCATGGGTGACATAGGAATTGCATATATGGATTGTAAATATGCCATCATGCCAGAAAATTACATAGGAAGAGAGGAGGGAAGAGGGACAACATTTGGAGTTGGGCTGACATTTGGATAGTTGAGGAAGAGATGGCAGGGTAAATAAAGCAGTATTTCCATGTGAAGTAGGGTGCATAGTAACTCTTAAATGTTCCAGGTGTTTATTAATAAAACTCTTTGGAAAAAATTAGTATTTCTGCTGCTGTCTTTCTCACTTTGCTGTCCCAAGTTCCTGTTTCCAAGGAGGTGACGTGTCTCAGCTAGTTTGAGCTGATGCTTCCCCTTCCAGATCTCTTTTCCCTCAACCCTTAACTTTAATCTCAGAGTGGCATGGCTGCTTTGCCTTCACAGCATACACTCTTTCTCCAGCTTGGAATGTCCAAATTTCACAAGTCTGAAGGGAAGGGAGTTAAGCGTAGCTGTTAAGCTGCTCCCTCTTCTAGACAGAGAGGAAACCTACACTGTATTACTGTTAATACTCCCCTTACCAATGGTTATGTGGAGCTACTAACCTAGCTAGTCCTGCAAAGGAAGGTGCAAGAATTGCTCCCTGAGGAATGCTAAGTGTGCCTGGGAAGGCTGGCCCCTTACAAGGTGCAGCTTTATCAGCCACTTTCCTCTAAAACCTCATTTGAAGAGAAGAAATGCCACAGGTGTGACCTTTACACAGCCCATAAATTACTACACTTTCATTGCTGAGAAGGGAAATACAGAGTCTGGTGACTGGAAGTCCCAAATTCCCACACCAACACACTCCTCATCAGGCAAACAAATGAAGTGCTGTTGTGCAGCTGTAACACATTCTGCACGTGTTCCTGACCCTTGCAGGATGAGGGCAATGGTCTGCTTCCAAGCAGAGGCTGCTTTAACCAGCCTGGGATTTAAGTGGATTTGACTTTCCCCAGACACAAAGGATTTTACAACCAAGGAGACAACAGCCTTGGTGAATACTCTTAGCAGGCACATGCCAGCACCTCCTTTGGCTGGAATTTCAGAAAGAGCAAACTGTGTCCCTGGAAGCCAGAAGGGTGACACTTTTGGGGGAGTTTTTAGGTAAGAGATGCAACACTCATAATGCCCCACAAAAAGATTGATCTTTGAGCCTTGCTGCCATGTTTCATACTAGATACACAGCTTCCTTTTTATGGTGCTGACTGCCCTCAGCTGTGAAAGGGGGTGAGATAAAGTGCTTCTCCTTTAGGATTATTTTCTCTTAGGACCTTTCCTCAAATGGTCTTGCAAGGAGGAGAAATAATACAAGCATCCATTAATGAAAGTCTGTAGTCATCTGCAGCTAAACACTTCTAAAATCAACATCACAATGTAGACAGTATCTTTAGTAGGTGAAATCCTTGCTCATCTAAAACTCACACCAGAGGCTTTTAGCAGGAACTGAACTATCACAGCTGCAGAATTCCCTCTGTCACTCTCACAGTGGAGCACATGGTATCTGTGTGATTCTTAAGACATTTTAATTAACACCCTTGCTTACATTAATTCTCCTACATGAGAAAGCAAACTGTTGAGGAAGAACATTATTTATAGGATACTGCCATCACTGCAGAACCTCTTCTGAAGTGGAAAGGGCTGGGATTCTTCTTTCATCCTGGACATGTTACAGAAGATGATCACTGCTTCAACTCCTTAAAGGGTAATTTTGAAAAGACTGGAGGCTCTTCCCATCTCAAGGCAATTCTGCCTGCTCCAGCCCAATGTTGAACCCTGTCTGCTGGATTTTAATAAAAAAGTAGCCAGGCCACAGATATTAATGGGTAAATTCCCAGGCGGCTTCAGCCTTTTATTCCAGTACATGCCATAATTTATTTTGCAGACAGACTCTTTTGGAAAACTTAAATGGATTATTGCTCTTGCTTTGTTTTATGCAGCAAGAGGCAAGCCTGCAGCACTGAAATACTTTTGCTAGCTATAAATATTAATACACTAAATAATTTTCACAAGAAGCAGAAAGGATTTTTTTTCCCTATGTAGCAGTATGACTCTTAACAGTAAAAAAAGCTTCCAAGCTCTTCTGATGGATGCCTTATAAGCACACTAAGGCTCAAAAAAGTCTCCACAGATCCCTTGCTTTCATCTTGAATAAAGGCTGCCTTAGCTTTAGCAGTGACACTTTTCCCTCATTCTCAAGCAAGCTGCAGGAAGAAATGACCCAAATTGTTTAATTTGCTGAAAGGCAGAAGCTGCTGCAAGCTTATTAAAACACCATCTCTCCTGGAGAACAATTAGATTCCAAATACATAGTGTCATTTGGATCTTCTTAATAAGCTTAACACCTGCTATTTGAACTGTCTCTACAAGGCAGAATTGCACTTAGCTTGTTCTGCTGGTAACAATCTTCACATGTGGTTGAGATGCTGCACATGTCCTGCTGAGCATGAACCTGAGCCTTCAAGCACCTTCATTTTTCTCCTCAACTTCTGACTGCCCCTGGATCACCTCAGATGTAACTCTCCAAAGCCACAAAGTTGATGAAATCAATTAGCAGAGGATCCCAAGAGCTCAGCCTTCCTTTCAGCACACCTTACCCAGACAACCCGAGTTGTGTCAAGGCCCAGAACCCCTCACTGGGAAAGATGTGCAGCAGAGAGTTAATACGGTTGTATCTGGAATGAATGAGATTATTCCCCTTTCAACTTTTCTTGATACTCAGACACTTACTCTGAATTGCAACTCATAGTTAAGATTTTTTTCCCCCACCCCCTGTGGATTACATAGCATTATCCTTTTCATTCTAGAATTTAAAACAGTGGGCTTGAAAAATAAAAATAGTTTTTATCTGCAAAATCAGTGGTACCAAGTCTGTATATGTCTCAATGCCTTCTGTATAAAGCATACTCACTTCACACAAGTTTCCTTCTACCCACACATCTACGAGTTATTGCTTGCCAAGGATGAGTTGAGCCTGGACCCTTCTACATAAGCCACCAGATTCAGATATAAAAGGGAGTCCCACTTTCACACATGTACAAAAAAACAGCTTTTGCAATTGCAAAAGCCTGGCAGTATAGCTACATACTATTTCAATATTCTAGTGCCCCTTTCATCTGTTTCAGGGGTTACAAACCTGACCAAAGCTCCCTGATCCTGAGGTCACATCCTCCAATATCACCAATAAAAGGTTAAGTCCCCTTTCCATTTGAGTTACAGCACATCCTCACACGGAGATTCTCACAGCACTCCATGAACTTCATTTAAATATCCTCTGGTAGCCAGGATCATGTGCCACTCACTGGTGGCCAGGGGAGAGAGCCAAAGGACCATCACTGGTTCCATGGCAAGATGCAGCACAGGCAGTGTCTCCGAGCTGACTATCCCACCAGCAGTGCACTTGGGTGCCTTCGTTCCTCTAGTGTTTGCCATTACATGATGAAGTCTTGGCATTAGAAGAAGGTCATCAGCTGGAGATCCTTATCTAATTCCAGGAAGATAGTTTGTCCCCATTTGACTCCCAGTGTATCTAAATTAGTTGTTGGAAAGGTCTTGATTACAAATACTCAACAGAGGTATTTCATGCTCTCAGATAGTGTCTCTTTCAGACACAATCAAGTAACAGCCATTTAGGATAGGGACTTAAAATTGTAGGTTTAAAAACTCTTGTTTCTCTTTCTGTTGGCTCAGATTTGTTCCACCTGCCTCTCTTCACACTGCTCCATTAGCCTTTACACAGAACATTAGTGCCTCTCAGAGTGCCAAATTAATAGAGTGATTGCCCAGCTTCCCCTACTTGCCTTTCCTACCTCTTTTTTAGAAAAAATAAGTCCTCTTCTCTCTCCATTTCCTTGTGTGAAGGGGTCTTTGTCCTCTACCCCATGCCAGAGACACTGATTCTTCAGATTGCTGCAAATGGAAGAGATTTCTGCCTTCTACATCATTTTTTATCTGCTTCAGCTTCATTTTATTTTTAAACACCACTTCCCTGCTCAAGAGGATGAAAAAGAATAGTTTTTCTAGAAACCTTTCACAGCCCCCCACATGCTGGCCTGGTTGTGTGGAGCTATTTCCACTTTTCTTAAGCAGCTGAAGGGAAGAATGGGCCTTGCTGCAAGGACTCTACACATAACCTGGCTCTCAGCATGTCAAGTATTTAATTCTGGCATCTTTTAGCATTACAGAAGACCTCAGCTCCAGACAGCTGTAAGAACTGCTCCTCCAGGCATGAAGTATGATGATCATTTAGACTTTTAATCATTTCAAGATTACTCAAGTTCCTGCCTGAAGACTTTCCAGGGTGTATCACTGGGAGCTGGGGGCCCACTGGGCTGACTACCCACAGGCTGCTGTGCCAGTGTGGTGACCATGAAAGCAGGGTAAGCTACATTTCACTAAGGTAGTTCACAGAGTCCTGAAAATGTCTAAGAACTAGACCCCTTCCAGAAGTTACCTCAGAAGCTACAGCAAGCTTCACAGGTATTTAAACAACTGAGTGAGAGAGCTGGTCAGCCCGTTGAAGCAGGGAGGAGTCCCAAAATGTCACACTGTATCATCCATATTAGGATGAACGCCTGGAAGATTTCACATATGAAAAGAAGGTTAACAGGTTAGCAGAAAGGAAGAAGGAAAAAATAAAAAGCACAACAAACACCATTAAATTTTCTTTCTGTATTTCAGTAAAACCTACTTGAATACACTTTGAAACAAGAGTACAACAAAATAGAATATACTTCAAATGTTGAATATACAAACTATTATAGTTCGTTCTGAACACTGGTACTTCCCTCTTAACTTCAACTAAAAAAATTTACAGGTTTAGAACTACCTGACAAAAGCTCATGCTGGGCGTGACCTTTGAAGTGAGAGTAGAGCTGAAATTGAAATGTATGCACAGATGTCAAGGCTAAGTGAGAGAAACAGGCATGGTACAGCAGAAGGCAGAAAACCTGCTGCTACTTTGTCCACGATTAAGAAATTTAGACAGACTTTTAACTACCATACAAAATATGTTACATGTTATTCTATAACAATACTGTGCTAGGTACAAGGTTTTTAAAAAATTTGTTTTAATAAAAAAGCTTTACACAAACAAGCCATTAGCTTATTTCAAGAAAGATAACTGAAAATCAGTCTAAGGCTTTCAATTTGAATCTGCTTAAGCTGTATGATACAAAAATCCCTCTAGGCCTCTGTCTTCTTTTAGAAGCTCTTTAATCTCCTTTATTTCACTTCCTACAACACCTAGTAGCATAGTTTTTCACATAGCACCAGTTGAGTACTGTGGGCACACAGTAGTAATCGCTGGTTTAAAATACAGAAAATGCATCATATTTGCCATTTGTGTAACAATGAGACTTTCCTCTCCCCCTGAAAACTAAAAACCAAGGCAAACCTCTCACACAGCTCTCTCTTAGTGTTTCAGGTCTTAGTGTAACTTGGTAACCGGTAGCGTAGTGAAATTGTTTGGTCCCTTTTCAGTCCCTCTCTCTTTTCTTCTCCATAGGTTCAGCTGTTTCCCAACTGGAAGAGGCAGTTTTTAATCAGCATATCAGCGTGGTTTAATTCCCACTGAAACACGGGAAAATAATATTTTTTTTTCAGTAAGTCTTCAACATATGCAAGTTTATTAACATTCCAAAACTCTCCTTTATGACTTGGTGGTGGCATCCACATCCCTCCCCCAGTTATGTCAGTATATTCAAAACCGTAACAGTTAGAAGTCCATGCTGGGAAAAAAACTATTCTTCATTTCTCACATGTGATGATTCCTTCTGTTTTCATTGTCACAGGAAGGGCAATAGCTGAGGGTGTACTAACTACTACTACATGGGTCACAGTCTTGCTTCCATCCACTGGCTTCTCCTCTTTGACCAGCTGCAGCGTTTTCACTTCACATTCCTGTTTCGAAGCGGCTGTGTCTGATTTCACTTCTGGCCCTTTGAGGACTGCACTGATCACCCTGGGAGGAGTCTGGCCAGAGGCCTGCTGAGCAGGAACCGACAGTCTCATTACTGGTGTCCCATGAGCTATGGACACTGGGGTTAGTGCTCTAACAGCCAGTGGGGCTCCCACAATGTTGATACTTCCTGACCCAGAGAGGCCCGTTTTTGTTTGCAGCTGACACTGCGTGAGTTGCGTGGCAGGGATCGTGATGATTTTGGTGGGCTGCATTGTGATTTTGTCTCCGTTTTCAGCAGAGGCTGGCATCACAGTAGGGATTGTCTGGATTACTACCTTTGGGGTTGTTGCTGTGGTTGGACTTGTGTTGGTTATTAACGGTGACCCTGCATTTACTGACTGCACTGCCACGGTTGAGATTTTCTGTCCCAGAGAGGTCATGACCACGGGCACTTGCATTGCCACACGAACAGTCCTACAAAATAAACATGTGTGTTTAGGCCAAAACACAAGGCACCATTAGAGATGACAACAAGGACAGACAGGTTTTTAACTGGCTCTTAAAAAAACCCCAAACTAAACCATAACAAAAAAATGAAAAAGCCAAACCAGCAAGCAAAGAACCTAACCCCAAACCTTCTGCACATGGAAATTTAACAAACCTGGGAGCTGTTGTTACTGGGACAGTAGCAGTGGTAGTAGAAGGATGAGATGAGGATGTGTCATGAGCTGGTGAGGCAATATTCACAACTCTGGTAACTGTTTTTTCTGTTCTGGTACAGCTTAACTGAGAGGAATTTTTTCCTCCACGTGCAGAGGTTGCTGCTTTTAAAAGGTTTTCTGCAGATAAAGACACTCTTTCCAGGGACTTTTCATCTGTAGGCATTGACAAATCTTCATTGCAGGACTCATTTTTGTCATCATCTATGACAACTATATTTTTTGGCATCTCCTTAAATTGATATACAAGCCTCTGTCCCTCAACTTTTGCCAGGATTCCTCTTTGATAATAGTATCTGCAAGGAAAGCACCATTAAGTAGTAAGCAACATAGTGACAGATTTTAAAGAAAACCTAATTCTGTGCTAACAAGAAAACCTGAACCAATCACAGTAAAATCTGCAATGTAAGGAGGTATGGAAAGAGGCTGTTAGAACACACTGGGCAAAGGATCTGCAGGATCTACCTGAAAAAAATATTACCTTTCAAATACATACTTCAGGAATTAAAACTGCAAATTTAGTGGTAATATTCAAAGTTACAGGGACTGCAAGACTGAAGGCTAAATCTATAAAAGGGCAAAGTTTTTAAAATTTCAGAACCTTTAAATTTCTATGGGCAAAATTAAGAATCAGATTTCAAATTGTAGTAGATAACTTAAGGATCCAAGAGGTTTTTACCTCAGAGCTCTTCCCATAGTCTCATAGTTCATGTCAGGTTTGTTTTTGTGTTTTCCCCAGAGTCTGGAGACAGCTTTTGAATCCACAAGTTTAAAGATTCCTTTCTCTCTCTGAGTCCATTTAATGTATCGAGGACATGTATTTTTGTCCTGAAGAAGGTCCAAGAGGAACTCCCACAAGTACGTTGTATTTCCTATAATCACAAAGCATTTATGTGTTAGAAAACCACTTTTAAAGCTAACAGAAAATTCTCTATATGACCTGCATTACAAGCAATGCTACAGAGGATGTAACCTGCACATATTCATTCATTCTGTTAAAGTCTAGTGAAGTTTCCATAAATTTTTACATTCTGAAAGGAGCTAATCCAAGGGATCTGCTATACAGCACAGGAGCCTGTTCAATCCAACATTGATTCTCAGTTCCTGAAAAGAAATTTGGGAGGTGGTTCCAAGGCAGTACCTATCCATCAGGATGAGGCTAGAATTTTCTTTTCATCTTTGAGTAAACAGGGCATGAAAATGCCAGCATATTTTATGACACTGCAGAACAGGAGGATGTAAACAAGCAGGTTTTTAAAGGCATATAACCTGCAGCAACAAACCAACTCAACTGTGGTTCAGTTTTTCCAGGATCTGGGGCTCTCATACTAACTGGTGACAACCCTGTGTTCTGACCCTTCCCAAATGCTGCAGGGTGACCAACATCCTTCTAGGTCATTAATTCCTGAGATTTAATGGCCCAGCATAGCACTTGTTATGCCATGCAAAGATAATTAAAATAAATTAAGGCAGATTAGAGACCACTGTTGAAGATTTTGAGAAGTCAGCCATCTTTAAAAGATCACAGGTTCCATCTTCTGGAAAAGTATTTCACAGAGAAAAACTCTACTTTACAATGTGCTCCAAACAACAGCAAGTACTGACTCAAGAGCTACCAAAATCCAACTAGATTTCAGAGAGAAATTTGAGTAAGACCTATATGAGAAAAGAGGCAACAAGAGAACTCAGGGATCTTTAAATCATCCTCGATTTTAGGGAATTCATCCCTAGGATTTTATTCCTTAGCTCCTTAGAAAGAGAATTTCTGAGTCAACCACCAAATGCTGTAGGTCTGCAACAGTTTTTGCAAAAATGTAAGTGGGCTTCAGGATTAGATACCAACAGGAACCTCAAGAGAATAAATAAATAAACCATAGGACACAAATAAATCAGATGTACAGCTGCCTCACTTTGCACCAGAAAGTATCCAGAATGCACAAAGGAAGGAATGCCAACAAGGGATCCCCTTTCCAAATGTGCACAATCATGTCTCCTCCTCCATGACTTAACTCTGATAGAACTGGACTGTGGAACAATTCCTGGCTTTCCAAAAACATGCTGCATATGAAATAGCCTACTTTTGCAAGTGGTTTTTAAAGTAAGTAACAAATTAAATCCAGTTAACAAAATATTTTGCAGGACATCAAAAAAAATTTTATTCCTTCCAGTTGTAATACAAAATATGGAATGAGATACTTAGTGAGAACAAGACACATATGTAGGTCATTAGGAAGGGCCATAGAAATAAAACAAATTTAAAAGAAAGCTAAAAATCTCCCAAAAACCACAAAGCAATACCCACTTTATAAAACAAAAAGCTATAGAGCTGAATTCACCAGCACAAAAAGGAGAACAGAGAGAAACACAGGCTTCCTTTTCCAAGTTATCTGTGCAGAAGGAAACTAGAAGCTGGGACAACTGGAAAGCATTGTTCAGGTAATGGAAAGCTGTAATAGTAAAATCTGAAATAGAAAGAAAGGTAAGGATTCAAGAAGACTACCAAAAAAAAAAAGAAAGAATTAAACAAGGTGTATTTTTAAATATGGCAGATATGAAATCTTTCATCTCCACTGAAGTCCACTGCTACACCAAATCTAAAGCCACTGTGGGCACTGCAGGGAAGTTCAATCAGTGTTTGCACTGAGCAAACATCTCCATGAAATCAGTCCCATTCCTCCTTGCCCTACTGACAAACATGATGACTCAGGAGCTGCAGCCAGATAAAGAATTACGTAAACGGCAGAGACCTTGCTTTCAAACAAATGTCAAAAGAATAGTGGAGCTGACCACTGAACACTCTTTCAGCTGGCATGCTGCTACTCCAACTCACTGAACTTTGTTACTCCCAGCTGTAGCTACATCTCCAAACAACTTTCAGTGCACTAAGTGGAGAAGAGACCCAGATTTTTCTGCAGCCAGGGGAAGAGCTGACACACTGCACACCACCTCAAAGGAAGCCTGTGAGCAAATGGCCCAGTCTGTCTTCTTGCTGAATGAATAGCAGGGGCTTGGAGTCCAAGAAAGGAACTTTAGGAAACTGCAACTCTTCTGCACATAATTCTCCACTCAACCAATACAGACACACATCATAATTTGTTTTTCCCCTTAAACTGAACTGAACCTATTAACAAGGAATGTATTCCACTGAAGTTTGTCAGTTAACTAAGAAATCGTGCTGCCTCCACTTGAAAGCAAGTCTTACAGCAGTAGTTTAATAAATGATGTGTGTAGCACCAAGATGATACACAACACAAAAGACATCACAAGTCAATAACCACAAAGTAAAGCAAATAAAAAATCACAAAGCCTATTGACCGTGAAGGCTACCAGAGGAGATCCCTAGAGCATACATCCTTGTGCTAGATCTTGTACAAACAAATTAGAAGAGGCTGAATGAAACTCTAATATAAAGTCAGTACAATCTCATCCATCATGTTTTTAGAGATATGTACATTTCCTGTGATAAATACCATACACATACACTGCTTATTTTAAAATACTCAGTAAATGACAAAAAAATATACCTTTGCCTTCTCTAGGTTTCTTCTTTATACCTAGATCTGGAGACCCATCAGATAAAGCCGATTGCTGGGTCTTGGGTTTACGGCCAGCTGCAAATAATACATGGGGAAAAAGAAGAATTAACCATAGGCAGAGTAAAATTTTATAGTTTGCCTTTGCTGAAAAAGCAGTTTGAGTATTTTTCCCCTGCTGTCTGCAGAGAAATCAAACACTGTTCTAAACTGTTTCTCCTCCAAGACATGCCAATTAGACAGGAAAGACAAAAATTTGACACAGATCTTATAATGATTTTGTAAAGTGATTTATCTTTTTTTAAGTTAGTATCTACCCTGCTGCTTCATTGCATGAACCCCAAGTCTACTGTCTCACCAAACATCTCCATACTTCAATGGTTACCCACCACAAAAGTCCTCTTAGAATACTCTATCCTTCCTCCACTTTCTGTTAAAATAGACAACACAGAAACCAGATTCCTTTATGGCTTGTCAAAGCCCATTCTCTTGCTCCCTCTTTTTTGTTCATGCAGACCATTTTTCTAAGAACTCACATTTCAGACTCCCATCAGTCTGTATAAGCAAAGGGATCAGACCATGCAATCCACCCCCCCCATATCAACTGCACCATCCACAGCAGTGAACAGCAGAAGTAAAATTTTGAGATTGCTCCTATGCAAAACTATATGTACCCTTTTTCTTTCTCATTGGTTCGTGGATGTCAGGGGACGTTGGAACAGGAGATACATCCATTTGTTCAGATTCCTCTGTTGATACTTCCACCACGGTTTCTGTGATCACATCAGGCCTCATGGCGGCATGGATAAATTCTGGGGTGGACACACAAGGAGGGACAAAAACTTCCACTACAAAAGAAGAAAATATCTGATGAAGCTTCTACCTGATTATTTTAATGTATCTTACACAAAATTATTTTAAACAAAGCGTATGCAAAGGTGTAGCTCAAAATCCTGTGACCTTGAAAATCAATCCAACTTCCCAAAACATGCACACTTGTCAGTAGTTTTAGCCAAAAACAAACTGCACAAATATTCTTCAGAACTAAACCCAACTTTAATTTAAACAAATTAGAGTGTCATCTTTGATCATTACTCTGATTTCCACTTCCTATTCTGTAGCTTTTGCATTGCAGTTTGACCATTATTTCATCCAACACATTCTCAGTAACTTCAGAAGGGACATCTGTTAAAATAACCATCAACATTAAGGTCTGTTTTTTTAGACTGGTAACACTTTGCAACACATTGGTTTTGGGTATTCTTTCTAAAATAGGAAGATGAATAGAAATACTTTTCCCCTAAAATAACTCTTTATTTTAGCAGGTTAAAATGTCAGATTCACAGAACCCAGAATGACTGGGGTTAGAAGGGGACCTGGTCCAATTCCTTGCCCAAAGCTGGGCCACCTAGAACTGGTTGCCCTGTACTTTTTAGTATCTCCAGGGATGGAGTCTCCATGGCCTCTCTGGTCAATCTGTGCCAGAGCTCTGTCACCAGCACAATGAAAAAGCATCCCATTGATGTTTAGGGGGAAATATTGATTTTAAATATGTCATTACTCAGCTATCTCTTCCCAACAACCCCTCTCAGATAGATGATTTAATCTGTAAGTGTACTTGTTGCAGAGAAATCACATAAAATTCAAACAAATCTGTAGTTTTTAAATAGGCAGGCAAATGTCTGTGGCTCTCCACAGAAATAGTTTCCCACTTTGCTTGTTTTACTGATTAGTAGAAGGAGAAATGGCTCCCAGAGCAGAGACTGTGGCTGACATACCAGGACTCCTGGCATCTTTCAGGCAGGTAGGAGACTCCATATGAAGCAAGGCCTCTGCAGCTTCAATTGTCTTATCTGTGCAGTGCACATTACTGCCATGAACTGATGCTTCTACTGCAGAAAGATACAAAAAAAATATGAGAACAGGTTACTTATGGAAGTCCACATGCATCTCCATACAACTATACTTCTCAATCTTTAACATGAAAAACACGAGATTATCAGATGTCTCCACACCTTTTACACCTTCCTGTCAACAGAAATACTTAGGGAAAACATAAGACAAGCAGAACAGACACTGTCACTTCCTAGATTAGATTTCTGGTTCACAAGCAAGATCTTCATTACCATGAGCAGTTCAAGAGCTTACAGAAAATGACTGAGATTTGTCTTCTGGCTTCAAATTAACCAGAAAAAAAAACAGATTGTGATGAGGATGATTACAAATTAATGCAGCAGAACAGAGAAGTAGTACCATCTCCAGCTATTATCCCATTAAAATCTAAAGGTCACTTCTCTTCAAATCTTCAGTCCATTTGATAAATATATATATATGTCTATGTGTTTACATATATATATATGTAAATACAAGACAAATTTCCAAAACACATATCCTGTTTTGATTTCTGACATTAAAAATAATTGTGAGTTCATTTTAGCAGGTTGGCTGTTAAATAAAAACACAAAGTGCAACAAACAGTATAAAGGATGTGCTTTATGCAAAAGCTAAGGGAAGAAGGTAAAAACAGTTTTTTCAAGTTCTGCAAGTTTAAGAAAACTAATTAATCAAAAATAATGCAACTTCAAGTTAAGTGTGATACAGTGCAGATCACAGCACCTTGAACACAGCAGCAACACTAAAAAAACCCCAGCGTCCCATGTAAAACTACAATTCTATTCACAGCTAACTCCATATTCCTCACCCTTGTAAAGGTTTTCAAAAGTGGTGACTGCAGAAACACCTGTTGCCCATTATCCACACTCTGGCCAAGGTAGCTGTCTCTCTTCAGTTGCTCTTTCCATTTATGGCCATCTGCTCTAAGCTGAACCACTCCAGCAAGGCAGCCAGCAAGCAGGAGATCTATCTTTAGCCTAAGCAGAGTCACCTATCTCTGTATCACAGAACTAAAGAGGATTTGGGAATCATTCTCTGTGAAAACTTCAAGGCAGTTATGCTGTTACTGAAAACATCCAAGGAAAAACTCGAGGTTTGTTTAGTGAAAAGCAGGGAAATAAAACGCCAGAGTTGCTTAAGGAAACACCGGATACACACAGATTCCCTGCAGGCTCACACAGGGGTAAAAGCCTTCCAGCATCTGCACTTTTTTCAAATGCAGGGATTGAAAACTTGCAAAACCTACTAGCCAGCAGAATAAAGATATCAACCAGAAGCTGAAAGTGGATGAAATGTGGAAGATGCATAACTGCAAAATTACAGGTGAAAAGTTCTTGCTGAACCAGCCTGCTGCCCACCTGCTGGCTGGCTGATGGGATTCCTAGCACAGCCTATGAGCTATGGCCTGGGATGCTATTTAGAGGGCTTTATCTTTCGGAACAGTTGATGCCTGTTAAAGCTGACATTCCAACACTGCTTCACTCTAGGCTGTTAACAGTAAAAGCCTACCTAAGAGCACAGGGAAATTAGGAAAGGGTCTTTATCGTGCACTCTGTTCCTTGGATAACCAATGGAACCAGCAATAATTTTGCACCATGAGCCCTTTCCCCAGCTGCAAACCTTGGATGCTCCCCATGCTTGGCCAAGAGTTTCCTTCCCAAGCAGCTGTTTGGGCATATCCAAAGCCACAGGCTGACCACCTGCACTGTAACAGAGCAGCCCTGCAGGAAACCCTCTGCCCAAACATTTCCTAAATAAAAATTTCAGTTGCACAGAATTTGATGACTAAGTTTCCCTCATCTACCCGACAAATATTTTCACCGATTATCAGAATACAGGAACAATATTGAAAGAGTCGTTAAAAATGCGTAAATTGTACAACACTACTGAAATTAGAAAGTCCAAATCAGTATTTAATGTTGTTATTCTAATGTATGTAATAAGATTCAAAGCATCTCAGCAAAGCTTCTCCAACCAGATAGCTGCTTCTGTGCCATTAGGTTGAGTATATAAAGGACTTTAGTAAAGAAATTCAAACTTAGTCGACAAATTTCAGTTGTAAGAGGGTACTGAATTCACTATCCCCTACAGAGAACAGTTTAGATGTTGCAGCACAACTAAGAGGTACTTAGCAGAGAGAGGGCAGGAACAGGCAAGAAAGACAGCAGAAAGCCATCTATGTACTTTTCCAGTACTAGGATATTCTGCTGAAGGACCAGAGTGGAGGGAAAGGAAATACAACCGGTGTAAGGGACTAAGACTGCAAAACCTCAACAGCAGAGCAAAGGAGCCACTCAACCTCTCTCCCAAGCAACCCTTCAATTTCCAATAAAAACAGCACTATCTACTCCACAAAAGCCTCTGACGTTTGAAAATACACACTTCACAAATGCTTTTCCAATGGGAGCTACTTGGGACTCCATTTAAAGTGTCATCTAAAAAATATCAAGCAAAAAATATTAACACTTCTGGCTTTGGCTGAACAACACATGCTGTCTGTCTATCAAGACAGCTAACAAACTAACCTAACATTGCCAAAAGGACAGCTATTAAAACACTTACTAAATTCAGTTCTATTACCAAGTTTCAAGTCTTCACAGCTAACTAATTCTCCTTTACCCAGCACATGGTTTTAGCCTTAGAGGCATTTGTCTACCCAGTGACCACCAGGAGTTTGCATTTGCTCACATGCAAGTGTTTACCACACCAACACAGTGGGAAGAAAAAAGGAGAAATGTCTATCTTAGCACTAATTTATGTAAAATATCTTTCTGACATGCTAGAAAATGTCTAACAGAAGAGAGCATGTCAGAGTGCTCAGACAGAAGACATGATAGCAAAAAACAGCTGAAGAAGACATCATAAAAGATGAAGTGGGGGAACAGGCTCTCTCAGAGAAGGGCTAAGACAAGTAAAAAGCAGGCAGCTCTTCTTGCAGATGACTACATCAAGTGTCATCAACTAAATTACACTTGAATCGCAACAGTCCTCACAAAAAAGGTGGGGGAAAGCAAAACAAAGGAGTAGATTCCACAATTTAAAAAAAGACAATTTCCCAAGACTTTGACACACAAGTATCACAATGGGCAGAAATATTTCTAATCAAAGACTGAAGTGTATTACCCATTTCTCTAAAAATTCCATATTCTATTTCTATTATATTTATGCTAACAACTATATGCAAGACCTCAAAGCTAAAATAGACTGTACGGTTCCAGCAAACAACATGAGCTGTAGGTCTGTTATATTATACAACCATTTCAGAAGGAACTTGCCCAAATGAAGCAAAGGAGTTTATGTGGATGGAAGTAAATTTTCCACACTCTGGTAACTGAGTAACATGAGAATTGCCATTTACTGATCCAGAACACATCAGAGCTAACGCCATCACTTATCTTCCATTCTTGTAAATCAAATCTCATCTTACTGCTTTTATGAAAGAATCTGAATCCTTGGTATTTTATTTTAAAATATTTCTTTTTTTTTATCTATTTACAAAAAAAAAAAAAAAAAAAACCACAAAAACACAAAAAACCAAAAACACAACAAAAAAAAAAAACCCAACCTCAGAAAACAAATTCAAATCTAAACTGTAAATAAATAACTAGGCTAGCTGATGTCTATCTTCACTGTTGGCCCAAAGTCTTCTACCTCCACTTTCTACTCAAACAGTGTGTACAGTAGATTATTCAAGGTTCTCAACAGCTGTTACAAAACACCAGCCTTGCCAATTAAATCTGACAGGGCTGTACTTCAGATTGACAGAAAAAAAATCACTGGCAACATGTCCATTTGGTAACAATGTCCCCCTTTTAACATAGGGCTAACAAAATTAATGAAAGTGTTTTTGTGAGACCAAAAAATGGACTGAAATCTTCAAAATTGTACTTTTTTTGCAGTAGAGCCCCCCTACTTGCCACCTTTAACCTGAAGCGCTAGCAATGTCTGCACTTACAAGGCCAACACTAAACTGCAGCACCTGCAATAGCTTACCCTTTAATACTATCAGGCAATCAAAGCAACGTTTTAATGAAGACTTCACAATTCCAAGCATGGAAGTCAGTAAAGAGTGACTACCTATACACTAACAAACCTCATAAAAGTTTACTGGCACTCACATGCTTGGGTTTCTTTCAGCATTTAAAAGCAGCAGTGGAAGTTAGTGCTTAAATGACATCTTAATTAAAAGCAGTTGAATTGCCTCTATAATACCCAGAAATCTTTCTGTATGCAAAACTTGACTGGAAAAGAAAGCATTCTTCAGTTTACTGCTTGTTTTATGGCAGACATTTATCCAGAAACCAAAAACAATTTCTTGGATTTTTCAGTATTTCCCTAAGCCTGCCTCTGAGCTGCACACACACTCTCACACACTCTCAGCTGCACACACAATTTAAGGATGATGCCTAACCCACTGCATAAAGGCAAACCAATAACAAAGATGAGAGCAACCATCTCAAAACACTTGTTTCACTGTGAGCCATATGTTATCAGGCCAATATTGACAGAAATATTAACTACAAAGCCAAAACGTATCTTTATAAAGTCATTGAAGAGTTGCTCTTACAACTGGCAATTAAGATAACAACAAGCACTAACAATTTTGGTCCATCTCCCTTCCCACAGTTATTAAACACCTAAGTTTTGTCAACACTGAAACCAGCAGCCATGGGAAAAGGCAACATGTAATTATTACATCCCTTAGGATAAGGAATTCCTCACTTAAATCCACGTGACATCATCTCCATACATGACTAAGTAAACAGATATAAGATATAGTGTGATGATGGGAATACTAGACATGTGGAAGTATCACTCACTGCAATGCAAATATGGAAAAAAAGGACTAAAGTTGGGCTAATGAGATCAGGATGACAAAGGACATCAGAAACAGCAAAGGTAATTCATTATTTATCCAAGGGCTCAATCTCAAGCAATCTGGTTACAGTGACTTAAGGAGGTGTTGACACAGTGATAAACTACTAACACGTTCTCTATTCACGGGCAATCCAAAGTGAAAAACAACTCATGGAAAGCTGCAGCAGTGAGAGTGAGTGCAGAAACGAGAGTTTTTCTACTGGCAAAGTGAAGCTACTGCTCCATCCTCGACCCAAGTAACAAAGTGTTGAGGACCTACTCCCCTTCTGTTGCAGCAGAACAGTTGTTCAGTGTTTTTGTAGTGGGGTATTTTGCCTGTCTGGGGTGCAGGCCACCTGTCTTCAAAAAGCCCTGTGTATTTTTCCACATTAAGTAAAATAAACGATGACGATTATGTGACTTGGCCCTTTCTGAAAGTGTATCTTAATGCACTGATAAACAACAGAGCCTTTACCTTCAGGCCTGTAAAAACCCACTGCCATGCCAATGCAAAGCTTGACCTCTCTGAAAATTCATGTGCAGCTGCCTATAATGCCCTACACTGTACTGTTTATGGTTCCAAGGACCGCTTTTAAAAGTTATAAAGGCAAAACTAAAATCAACTCTGGTACAACTTTGGGGGTGAACTGAATGCTTGACACTGCATTGGAGCTTTGGGTCAGCTGTAACCTTGCTCGTTCTCCAGGGCTTTACCACACTTTAAGACAAGACCCGGTATCACTGGAGTATTCTGTTGTCAGACGGATTTAAACAAAAAGGAGAGGCCAAACCACGCAGGACTGGGAACGCAACCCCGGAAAAGTGCTACAGCTCGGGTGGGTAAGCGGCCCGGCGGCTGCAAGGTCTGCCGGTGCGGAGGGGAGGCCAGAGAAAGCGCGGCACCCGCACGGGCGGGCGGCAGGGAGCGGAATTCCCACCGCCTCGCGTCTCTTCACGCCGCCGTGGCCGCGGGGCTGCCCGGCGGCTCGGCCCGGCCCGGGACGGTGCAACCGCCCGCCGTTCCCCCGCCCGTCGGGGGCGCCCGCAGGCAGGTGCGGCCACGTGCGGCGGCGGCGCGGGCACTTCCGTGTTTACAGTCGGCTTCCCTCCGGTGCCGCGCGCGCCGCCAGCGCCGCGCCGCCACTCCCGCGCCCGCCGCGCGCCCATTGGCGGCCGGCGCCCCCCGCCCGCCAACCACGGCGGCCCCTCCCCCGCGCGGGGCCCCGGGGGAACGCGCCGCTTCCGCTACGCGGCGCGCGTGGGGGAGGGGGCGCCGCCGCCCCCCCGCGTCGCACACGTGGGGCCGCGGCCCGGCCGGCGGCGCCTCCTCCCGCCCCGCCGCCAGAGCCGAGTTTAAAAGGGCACGGGGGACAGGCGGCCGAATAGCGGGGGACGCGCGCGGGGGTGCGCTGCCCGGAGAGGCCGGGCCGCGGCCCTGCGTGCGCTGCGCGGCGGCGCTCGGCCTGCCCGCTCAGACGGCGTGGCGGCGGCGGCGCTCGGAGCGGGCCGGGAAAGGCGGGAGGACAACAGCCTCGCGCACTTCCTGGTTCTCGCCGCAGCCTCCAAAACCCCGCTAAACTCCTCCGCGCGCCCCGCCGCAACTCCCGGCGACGCGGCCGCGGTGGTGCCTCCCGCGCCGGGAGGCAAGTGCCGCGGGCCGGCCGCTACCAAGGTGATCACTTCCTGATTGCCCTCCATTACCGCCCGCCCGCCGCCGGAGCGCGCCGTGCGCCGCGTCTTCCTCCCCCTCCGCCCCGGCCCGTCCCCGCTCCCGCCCCGCCGTCGGCGCGGCGCGGCGCGGCGCGGCTCACCGGCCCGAATGAGGAGGTCGAGCTGGTTCGTGGGCCCCTCATGCACGGACGCCGCCATGTTTACGCTGCCGGAACGGCTTCACATTGACGGGCGGGCGCGCGCAGGGGCCGGCGGCGAGGCGCGCTCCCGCGGGCGGGCGGAGCGCTCACCGCCACGGCGCGCGGCGGCGGGAGCGCTTCCTGCGGGGCGGCGCGCGCGCGGTCCTTCCGCCGCCCGGCCCAGACAGGAAGTGCCGCGCCGGCTCCCGCCGCAGCGCCGGGGCCGCCCGCGGGCGGGGGGAGCCGCGGGGCCCCGCCGCCGCGCAGCCTGCGCCTCCCCGCACGGCTCCAGAGGCGCCCGAGGGCAGGCGCTGCCCCGAACGCCTTCCGCCCCGTCTCTCCGCGGCCCTCGGCCATGCGCGCCTCCGTGCCCCGGTGACGACCGCGCACCGGCATGAGCCGGACAGTCCTCACTGACGCACGAACAAGATTTCTCCTTGACAAGTCCCTGGGGCACCAGTGGTAGAAACAGCTTGCCAGACAAGCACGGTCCTCTGTGCCTGCAATCCACCTTATCTCCGTTAGAGTAACAGGGCTTGTTGCATTCAGCCAGAGGCCCCATCCATCTTTTATCTCTGAAAAGATTTTGGGGTGAAAAAACAGTTTCACTGCTCTCTTAATTAAAAAAGGCCCAAACCACTTCCATCGCTTTTTAGGGTTTCCATTCTCTCCCCCACAAAGAACACCTGCATTACCTGCCGGCCCCTGGACAGAGGCAGCAGTCACGAGAATGCACTCTCCACAATTCTCACCCTGTCCATGTGCTGCTAACTCCTATGATAAAACTTCAGAGCTGCACGTAAAGAGTAGCTGCACCGAGAAAAGCCATGTCTTACACAGAGCTATGCATGGAAATTACACACAGGAATTCCTTCATTAAGCCCCACACAGGTAAGTAGGCCTAGGTAGTTAAGCCAAGGATCTTAAGCAAACACCTGCTGCCTACAGAGCCTTCCTTGAACACATCTTCCATTAGAAGAAGCTGAAGGGCTCCACCTGCAATCTGCCAATACACCATCTCTTCCCCCCCAGGTTTCAGTAGTCCTAGGACCCAGATGACAAACAACAGTTTAGAAGCAATTTTCCCCAACACCAAATTCACAAAATAGTATCCAGCAAAAATCAACTCCAGGTGGTAAATTCAGTGCTTCAAACTCTTGACAAATCCTACTCATCCACTACAACACTCCAGACATTATAGGAATACATTTTAATTACTGTACTTATACATAATATTTATAATACACAAATAAAAAAATCAGGCATTTTGTAGACAGCTGTCATCTCTTCCTGGGTGTAAGGAATTAAATTTGTTCAGTGTCTCATCACAAGCCCCTGCAAGCAACATCATTCATTCTCACATTCAGGCCATGATATCTAAGGGTAGGTCTGTGCTAAAATTTTACCAGTCAAGATTCTTCCACAGCCAGAAACATGGACAAAAAAGGCAACTAGCCAGCTGTGAGGGCAAAAAACTGTCATGCAGATCCCGCTTTGCCAACAGCAGAGTGCTCCTGTCAGCTTTTGTTATTCAGAGAGGTGGAACAGCAGCACTAACAAGAATTCCTTCCATCAGCATATTTCCACTAGGGGACTCTGCTGTATTCTCCAGCAGAAATTCTCCTCGTGGAGACAAGCCCAAGGACAAGGAAAGGCATTTTAGGCAGGCACACACTTAAACGTGCAATAAAATTCAATAGTCGTTCATTAGAACATCCTCAGACTCAAGTGAAAGCTTTACATGGTGTGGTTTGGCAACACCACAGATCAGCCTACATACAGAGCACTGCAATAACCATGTAGTTCCATCACTTTGTCCTGTGTACCTCCTGTTGTTAAGAATTATCATTTACACACACTTCAAGCAATAAAATATAGTTTAAAAGTTTGTTTAGACCCAGATCAAAAGCTGTACTGAGATGCTAAATGCCTTTGAAGATCCACACCCATGTCAACAGGAGTTCACACTACCAGACTTGGGAAAAGGCGTGCTTGCAGTTTTTTCCTTTTTTGATTGCTGTGTAATTCAATGAGGATTGTTTACTGATTACAGCTTTCAGTCACAAACTGAAGTGTTTGACTCATACCCAATAAAGTTTTGCTTGAGATGTATGGATTCCTTAAATAAATGCATGCAAGAAACTGGCATTGCGTACGTAAGTTTTGAAAAACCTCATAGGTTCAAAATGAAAATAAAAGGAGTATTAAACAGGAAGTTCCTGGCTTAATACTAATTAGCATTTATTTACTGCTGAAAGCACAGACTTAGCCAGTGCACATGAAATGGATTTGAACAGCTGCACACAAGTGCTCTGATTCTTCCCTCTCTGATCATACACACAGAATATCACTGGATGCCCAAGGGATTCCAATCAGTTGAAAATAAAAAGAATCTGAGCCCGTGCCCTTTCAAGACTAATATGCAAAAAGCCACAACAAATTTCGAAGTGACCCGTGCATACGTTATCTATATTAGTATTAAAGCATAAAACTGTCTTTAAGGAGGAATGCAACTTTCTACAAAACTCCTACAGTTTCATCTGTTTAAATTGTATTATTTCTAGTACTTTGTGAATGCTGATTGATTTGTCATGCTAATAAAATCATATTATTTCAGAGAGGGGAAAAAAAGACATTTCAGTTTTTAATCTCTTTTAAAGCCCCCTTTTTAGGCTAAGAAAGAGGACTACAAAATCTACTCAGTGGGTGGCCCAATGAAGAAAGAAATACTGTAATGGAACAGGGCCACAGGAAATTGCAGAAATTTTATTTCTCTGGCATGAGAAAAGTTAAAAAAAACCAAAACAAGTAGAAGAACAGATTCCTAACCAGCATCAGTCTATCAGACAGAAACACATTTATTTACCCTAGTTTGTTGTTGAGGGGTTTCTGTTTTTTACTGTTAGTATACAGAGACTAAAGTTTATTGTAATTTTTAAACACACAAGTTCAGCTGTCAAAATAGCCAGGTAGACCTACATGCTACATTTACCAGCCATGAAAACACCCCTTTGAAAATGCTTAACAAGCTGGACAGTTTCCATTCAAAATTACACTTCTAGTTATTACATTCCTGTTTGTGATAAGCTTTAATGAACTTCAAGAAAAGTGAAAAACTTGGAGACAAGAGAATTCTATCTCCATGCTTGTATAAACACAGGAGTAAAATATCTCTCAGCTTGTGCTTTCTGGTTAAGGGACAACTTTGTTCACAATAAAGGAAATGTATCACTTCTTCTCTATAATATACAGCAGCTAAAACTCATTCTGATTCTTTTGAAAAACCAAAAGACAACTCAAAAAAAAGCAGCTGGATGTGACTAATTGCATCCAAAACAACAGATATAAATTCAAAATATGAAAAACTGCTGGGTTTCATCAGATTGGCAGACTTAGAATCAATTATCATACGCATCTCGAACAGTCCTCAAAACCAATAGACATTCAGTACTCCTAGAGGAATTGTCATTCTCCACTCCCATAATCTCCTATGCAAAGTTGTGCTTCCTACAACTCTCACAAAATATGATGAAAACATTCTTTGATAACAGACTAGTTTCTCTTGGAAAACCACTTCACAAGCATTGCAGCTTGAAATGCTAGAAGTACAGCCTTCCAATGGCACCTTTTTCTTCCACTGACAGCAAATAATTAACCAGAAAGAAAATACTGTGTGTATTTAACTACTTTTAACCTCAGAGGATTCCAGTTGTATTCCAGCAAGACAAAGCTACCCTGGGAACAGGCAATTACCATGAAGCACTTGCTTATTCTTACAGAGGTGAGTTGTTTGAGCTAATTTAAGTAAGTGGAGGGTAGATGGCAATCTGTCTGTGTGCTGGCCCACAAAAAGCAGCTGTGGGAAGACTGCAAGCCATAGGAGGGACTTCACATTGCAAGCGGGTTCCAGGCGTGCAAATTAGAACCACATTGGAAAACTTCACAGAGAACTGTTTCCTGGAGGGAAGACCCCATGGAATAGCAAAAGACACTTCTCTCCCTAAGTGAGCTGAAGCAGAATTTTTAGAAGTGACAAACTGACAAGAAAACGCAGCTGTTTTATCAGCACATCAACATAATCATTAACATCCACTGTGCATTTGACAGTAGAAAACGCTCAAATAGCAAAATAACCACCAAGTGTCCCTGGAAAAACACAGAGGAAAGCAGTCCATGACTATGCCCAGCTCATTTTCTTGACTATTCCAAGTACAACAATACCAAAGCAGAGTGCCTGTCACAATCTAAACCTCTGAGTGGACTCAGGATCCTGATGTCACTATTCATACAGCAATTAATGATTCCAAGCAGAAAAAGAACCCCAATGTATCCTCAGGATTTGGCCCTACTTCTGACAAACTGAGAAAGAGTTAATCAAAATAGCAAGTGTCTACATTCCAGCATTATTACTTGTGCATGCAAGTAGTTTCTTACTCTGAATAAGAAAACTCAGCTGTCTTGAAAAAATTAAAAAATCAAACTACCAATCCACAATCAATATTTACGCTTCCCTTCTTTATTAGGAAATTCCTTTTTTCCAGAGCAGTCTATTAGACAATGATAAATCAGATATTTGCATAGCACTTGATACGATTTTACAAAATTAACAGTATTTGAGACTGGTAATAGGCTGGCATATAAACTATACTACACTTGAGCAATTTCTCTGTCCCAGATGTATCATTTTGATGTCCTTAAGGCTTTTCTGATAACAAACATCTATTCTATAAGCCCACTGAATGCTTTTAAGGACTGAATGTCCTGCTCAAACACATACGGCTTTAAACTCATCCTACAGTTTGTTGTCAACAATCTCCCTTTTAATACGCGCATCACCTTTAAAAATTATTACTTTTAATAGTTTTTCACTATATATTTGATCAATAAACACCACTTGTGCACTCATACCACCATGGGCTTGGATGCACCACTGCTTTCTAATTTCAAGGTAAAAAAGCCCACATTTTTCAGCTTACATTAGTAAAATGCTGTGGCTGAGTCTTCACAGTAACAGCCTACAAATTCTCACTCTCAGCTGCAATTGGAGTTGGGAATTTAGATGCATCTGAAGTCCAACCCATAATGCTCTACACTAGGAAATTGTTGCATTAGCCTCACATCAGCCTCAGAAAATAAAAATTATTCCCGAAAGGTGTAGTTAAATGAGGTTTTATTACAAAATAGTGTTGCAGCATGCTTTGGGTATGAATGGAGCACTGAATGCTGCAATCTAGGAAAAACCTGAAATCCAGGAAGAAATGGACCCCACAACGTGGCTGTTACCATTATGTTAAAATACTGTCATCCATGGAGCACTTGTAAAGCTCTTAATTTCTCAGAAAAGGGAACACCAACAAAGATGACATAAAATCTAAGTTGCAGTTGCATTTTGTTTCTGAATTAAGAATGTTACTGAAAACAAAGATGTATGTACCCTTGGCATAACTGCTCCAAGCACTACACAACAGCACATGAAATAGGAGGGGAATAATTTTGCCTCACATTTAACTACCAGAAGTGCAATGGATTTTTGGCAAAAGAAGGATTCACGTGGATGCAGCAGCAGTAGCAGCAAGGTGTGAAAAATAAAATTAGTTGACATCAAAAGGACAAACTCTTAGTCCATTAACATGTAGGAGTCATCTAATTCTTGCAATAGAGCAAGCAAAGTTTTATTTTGTTTATCTAGCTAACAGGCTGCCTCTTAGCTCTTTGAGGAAGACAGCACCAACTTAAAAGGAGAGTTTAACCAAGCTGATAGAAATGTTCCAACTTTTTTTATAGTCAGCACTGCTCTCTAAAGCAAATGGTCTCTCTGCATGTGTAAAGTTCTCACTGAGCTGTCAGAGTAAGGAAATGAAATTCAGTCAATAGGGTATGTCAGCACTAACAAAAAGTTCACCAGCTGCCTCATTTCTCCTAAGAGGCAGTTTAATCAAATAATGTCTGGCCAGAATGAATTATAACACTGTTTTATCTATCCCTTACACACACACACACACACCATAAAAATTAAGATTCTAACCAGATCTAATAGCGAGTTCTTAGCAGATGGTATTTAACTGCTGAAAATTTATCTGAGAAACCTAGAGTTCACAGGCTCAAATTTCTGTAAGAGACATTAGAAGGAAGCAGTAATCATAGTAAGGGAAGACACAAAGACAGAAAGAAGAACAGGCAGTAACTAAAGATCGGACATAGAGACGCCAAGCTGATTCCCATGGTATAACTAGTAATCTGAAGTTTCCTCTGTAGATGATTTCCCTGAAGTATGTATTTTATTTATCCATTTGTTTTAACTGGGAGAGATTTAAGCCTAAACTCCCTGTTGATTCAACATCCTCCCTCCTCAAGAATGGTTATCAATTTACATGATAGTTTCAACTGAACTTCCTGGTCTTTGTAGCCCAATATTTTTCAATGCTGGAAAGGGTCATTTTCAAATCCACGTTTTTTTTCATGCACATCTTCCACTCCCCTGTAGCAGTAACAGTTTTAGAATCAAAACTGGCTTTCAACTTTTACCACAGGGAGGATTTCTGATAGGACATGAAATTAAAAACTCTGGTGACAGAAATTGAATTATATTTCAGCTTCTGGAAAATAGTCATTTTGTTTCTTCCTTAATTTTAAAGCTGTGATGAAAAAATAAATCCTCAACTTGTACTTGGTGCTTTGATGCTTAATAAAAAAATAGGGGGAAAGTACTATTAATACAAGATGTTAGAGACACTAAAACAATGAAATCAGGGTCTACAGTGGCAATCCTTAAATACATGTCTTAGTCATGGTCTGCAGATCTCAGACATGGAGGATGCCTATGCTTTTATTTAACTGTGTTACCTTCCATACTGCTCCTATGGAGCAAATTCCAAAATTAGATTACCCCATTATATCCACATTACAGGTTCAAAATATACAGAATTGACATAATAAACAAATAAATATAATACGTTTATCTTTAGTATATAGAATATTATATTTAATATTGGCAAAAAACCAGAACTGTAGCAATTGTTAACTTCAGACTGACTGTTCTTTTAGAAAGCAGCTTCTGCTATTATAAGCTACAAATGTTTTGGTGAGTAAATGCTGAAAATGAAGGGCTAATTACTTTTAGGACAAAAAACTGTACAGGAAATGAAGCCAAATAAAATTGGAGTATTATTCAAAACTTGTTAAGAAGGATGTGTCTTTTATGATATAAACATGTTCACTGTTGCAGTAAACAAAATGTTAAGGCTGTAACTCAATTCTCAATGATTAAATGTACAACTCCCACGAATATCAAACAAAAAGGGAAAGAAATTTAAATAGTATGTCAATCTAAAGATTATATTTCCCCTTCCAATCATTACAAAAGGCACTCACTACGACCACAAAGAATGTCATAAGGTCACCTGAAATGACCCAAATTTCTATATTTAGGCTTTTTCTGGAAAGCTCTTTTTTATATTCCAAGCAAATAGGCATATTTTTCTGGAATAAAAAAATGAACCACTGAGTATTTCTTGTTTGCTGAAAGACACTTAGGTTATGCTGCTGTAATTAATTCATTTTACAGTTAAAGGATTAATTATAAATAATGATCCTTGATTAATGACTCAAGATAGATTAGTGGGAAGGAGTCTGATGGGGTGGGAATCCCCATACTCCACTAGGATTAACTAAAAATTCTTGAGTATTTATAATGATCATAGAGTGTATCTTAGTTGAATTGTGGTTTCAGAAATGTGAGAAGTCCTTCAATTAAAAACAACACTGCAGATCCTGATTCTGCCCTTGGCTCAGCACTGACTGTCCTTATAGTCCACACAGTCTCAAATCCATTCATAAATCAGCAAACCACAAGTAGAAACATTCAGTGCACAGCATAGATCATCTCTTTAGTGTCCTCAGTAAATTTTCCCACAGCACTTCCCTACAACATTTTTCACACAGGGTACTGATCCCTATCTCTGGAGGCTAAAGTAATGCTACATTTTAATAAATTATGGAGCTTTAAATTAGCCTCGGGCCACTTTGCAGTTATCTGAATGTATGTTGTAATGCTATAAACCACGTAAATCAGTAGTCATTGGAGCTGCCAATGAACTGTCACAAGAAAGGGAAAAAACGTCAGCTCCATGGCCAACAGGAAAGGGTGTATTATGTGAAAAGGGATCTTTTACAAGTACTGCCAAGGATTCTTTAAGATGGGTGTAAGTATTTACCATGTTGCCTGTAGAATCTAGAATCACAAAAGGTATTAAGTCTAGTCATTCTTGGTGCAACGACGATACATTTATCAAGTAACATGAAAATTTTTGTAGCAATTAAATCTGTCACTTATGAAGTAGAATCTACTGAGACTACTTCAGCAATAGATTTTTCTTCTAAGATGCACAGAAATCAAACTGTTGCACCTCTCTAAACTGGGATCATTGGCACAATAAAGGCATGTACTTGAAAATATTAACACCTTAAAATGCTCTTTAAACGTTGTACCTTGTTTACTGCCTTAGCCTGCTTTCTCATTAACAATTACCTGTTACCACCTCTCTCCCACAATAAATTGCTACCTATCCACAGCCCAGTATCTCTACTACAAAATTAAAATTTAAAACCAGCACACTCACATTCACTGTCCTGCAATACATTGCTAATAATGGTGCATTACCAAAATGAATGTTTCTCGTGGCTTTCATGCTTTCTCTCTGCCCATCTTACCTGTCTGTATGAGAAATAATTCAGAAAGACTCCTGGCTGTGCCAAAACACGTGGGTCACAACACATGCCCCATGAGACTGCCTCCCTCAGAACAGCCCAAGCCAAGCACTCCTTTCACCAACACTGGCCATTACTTCTGTGCAAGGAGCACTGCTCATTGCAATGTGTAATTACACCATGAAAACCACACTGCATTAATAATTAATATGCTACACAAATAAAACTTATAAGAGGGACTATAGGAATGGGTGTGCATTCACAGTTTTTAAAATCTTCATTAATTTCTCCTCCACTGTTAATTGGCTTCTCACTGCCCATTAATTCCTAGATAAAAACTATTAAAACAAATAAATATTTGAGCTCATTTAAATGCATCATTATCATATCATACTAAGTTTTAAAAAACATATTAATGTCAAACTGTGAAAACAAAAGCAACACAGCAAACAAACTACATGCAGACAAGACATATCTCTTACCATCTCCAGCCACAGACACCAAATGATCAGATCAACTGTCCAATAAATTTTAAGACTATACTTTCAAATATTAAGGCTTGGAAGCACCCACATCCCTTTCTTTGAATGGCAGCTTACATAAAACTATTCCTACAGAAGAGCTACAAGTTTCAAATTGTAATTTCCTTCCATTTATTATGGCCAGAAAATTATGCTTAAAAACATAAAGAGTTTATTTGCAGCAGCTCTTCATCCTAAAAGAACTGTTCAGTTAACCATTAATTTAGCCATTAATCTACAAAAATCTTACAAGAAACAGCATTATTTAATGTTTGAAAAACAACTTCTTCAAAGTATAAGCTCTTAAAGGTTTTCAAATATAAACTTCAGTTGTAAAACTTAGTTTGGGAAGAATACCCTCACTTCTCACCTACCTTAATCTTCAAAGTTTTATTACCATAGTCAAAAACTAAATTTAAGAAATACATTATTTCATAACTTGTGTAAAGAACTTCTAATTTCTTTCAAAACACATTTCAGTAAACTGGAATTGTAACTATTGCCCCAAAACCTGCATCATTAGTTCATGTTCACTGAGTGAAGTTAATGCCTGTGATTTTTGCTGCAGGGCTACAGGATAACATCCAACTTGAGAAGGATGTATGACCAATTGCATCCACTGTTTACTGAGAAATCTGCACTGAAACTTATCTAATCTGATGGGAATGCATCTAGACTTAGTGGGATGCCAAGTTAAGCAGCTGAGACAGTCTCTCACCTTTGTTTTGCTTTCCTGACATCATGAATTTAAACTCCAGCTCTAAATTAGGCAGCCACAGGATAGGAGTACGTGCTGCCCATGTCAACTGGGTCTCACCAGTTCAGCATGGAGTGCCAAAGAGGACCTCTGTCCTTACATTGCAGTTCTAGGTACTCCCTACCCCAGAGCTGCTAATCCAGCAGAAATTAACTCAACAGAAATACAGAATAGCCGAGGGTCTCCTTGCAGTTTTTCTTCTTGCAAAATTAGCACAGAGAAGTAAGAGAAGCAACACAAGAAAGCAAGAGGGAAGGACAGCAGGAATCACATCCCAACAGCCAGATGTGATTAGGCTCCTATAGCAGCACAGCTTTTGTTGCCACAAACACTTCAAAATGGAAGCCTCCTGATCGTGCTCTTTTGAGAGAGGGTGTACAGAAAGATTTGTGCTGAACAGTTCAGCTTTCACAGCAAAGTTCCACTCTTTCTTCATTCCTAACTTGTTATTTTATAGATAGATGTGTTAATTTCAATCTATTAGGCTTTTTGTCTATAAAGGGACGCCCCAACTCTCATCCCCCTAGCCACCCACTCTTGCATCCAAACCAGCAATAACACAACTCTTGTACCAAAGGATAGAAAGGAACAGACAGGAATGGGCAAGAGTTGGAAGATGGGGTCAACAGAGACACACAGTCCCTATTTCCAGCTGCCCTGCAGTTGAGTGGCTCATGCAGTGTAAAACTGCATTCTAACCAGTCCCCTGGCTCAGCTGATTTTTAAAAATTCCAGGTTAAGTTGTCTAGTAAACTCCCTGCATAAGTACATAGCAAAGACATAAATGAAGATCTGCCTGCTCATGAGGGAGGAGACAAAGAGTCACAACGCAGCACCCTGAGTGTAATGTGACATTCTTACTGCCAAGGGAATCCTGTCACCAATGAAGCCCAGGCAAAACTAAGCTTAGAGGAAAGAGATGTGAATCCATGTCAAGACCTCCCACATTCCTTGGGGATTTTTGAAAGTATCAAAACCTCATGGAAGAAAAGAATTAAGGAAGTCTACCTGTTTCCACAGTTTCAGTCTCAATTTCTTGTTCCTCTGCTACATCTTGCATCAGGTAAGTCTCATCATCATAAACCAGGACCTGAGCAGCGTAACCCTGTTCTAGTCTGGCACTAGGAACTGGTTCCACAACCACTGCTGGGAATTCAGAGACTGGCTCATTTTCCTATAGAAAGGAAAAAAAGGAAAGAAAAGAAAAAAAAAAACGCTCTAAATACTGCACTATTGAACTCTATGTCAATATTTTCCTCTTATGTTCTTACACTCTTTATGGAATAATGATAATATTTTAAAATATTTTTAAAGGAAATTTTTTTCCAAAGCAAGAGATTAAAAGAATAAAGGACAGTTATCAGCCATTAGAGGGGGCCTTCTAAATCTCAAAGATATTTTCCTGGGTTTAAGAACTTAAAATTTAAAGCATCAGAGAGCTTAAGATATTAGAAAAGAGCACACCTTCTAATGAAGACACTCAGCTGTGGGAAGTGCTTCTCCTCCCTCTGCTTGATGAAAGTTAACAAAGGCTTTGACTATGCACTGCAAGACACCTACATCTGACTTGTGTCTCATGAACACATGTTTTGGGTTGAGTGCGTAAGTCATTACAGAAGAACTGACTACTTCAAAGCCTGTATGCTCATCTCTAGTTATTCAAGGATCAAAATGTCTGTAAAAGCATATATAATGAGTTACAGTGTTGCAGAAGTAGAACTCTGCCAGATTCTCTTTATTAAAAGCTATAGGAGTGTAGAATCTATTTGTTGCTAAGAATGCAGAATGCAATAAAATATACTGTGCTAGCTAACTTTAAAAGAGGTCTATGTATTGTTCTGCACAACTTGTTCTATACCTCAAGACATGTCTGAGATCTTTAAGGAAAGCTTAGTATAGAATATAATTTTGCAAACCCAGTCTACAGTTGTACTGCAGACTTCAAAACTTCCTGCTCCCACTGCTGTGATAACAAAATCTTCTACTGCAAGATATTTGAAAAATGGCTGCACTCTTCCTCCTTATACAACAACCTCAGATCCATTCCATTTGTTTTCACAGCAAGTTTACAGTGAAATTTTCTTTCAAATTAAGATAAAAGGTTTCAAAGTTTGATAGTAAGTAAATGCTGTTTACTCTTCTAACCTCTTCATTTTTTATTTCACTGCTGTCAAACTCCAGGGCAGGGCCTCCATTGTCAATCACTACTGATGTCATGGTGCATCCCCCGAAGATTCTCTGAGAACTGTTATCTCTCTCGAAGACAGTAATGCTGATAACCCCAGGATATCAAAGGTTGAATTCACAATCCACTGCTCTTAAACAGCTAGGCAGAGGTTGCTGAAACACAAAATAATTTTAAGTTATTTGCAAAAGTCTTCCGATGTTTATGAAATCTCTTGCATGCTGCATCTCTACATCAAAATAGGGCATCAGCAAACACTGAGATCAGTGCTCGATAACAAAAGTCAGAACTTTGCCAACATTTTTAATAAAATCCATTAGAAGGCTACAACAATCACTGAGGTCTGCAAGAAAGCAGGACCATCTAAGACTCATTGAAAAAAAAAGATAATATCACTACTCGCTTCTCAACAGTGGGAAGCTGGCGCAAAGGAAACTAATCTTGCACATTTAGTGAAACACTTGTTTGGATTCATACAGAGTAACTGAGCTTCTTATAGGCAAGGTTACAGTAACAAAAATTACAAATCCTGATCTCCCCAGCCAGATGCAAACTAAGGAATATGCAAACTAAGGAATAAGCACAAGTTAAATTTCAAATGAAATGAAAAGTATACATAATTTAGAAAAAAAAAAAAAAGAAGGCTTTTTTTTCTCACATAGGCAGTCCACTTTACATGACCAAGCACAACTCATACCTAACTATATTTAATTTGCAGCAGCACAAACTAACGTACTTTATTTTCCATTGTTTCATTTGTAAAGCTAGCACCACTTTTGAAGAAGAAAGCTAAGACTTCCTCTGCCCCAGGTGGAAAGCCTTTAACAGGCATCCCTTGGAGCCATACACACCTGCCTCCTTCCAGATTTTTAGAAAAAGCCTACTCTCTACTTATCAATTATTCCAAAAGTCCTTACATTCAAAAATATGTAAAGTAGAAAAACAACTGTCTATGAATACACTAAAATAATCAATCAGAAAAAAAATCTGTTTTATTGCAAAACCTTTTCTTCTTCTACAGTTTTCCACTGATATACACACTAGAAATATTTCCAATTAATCATATCCCAAAGTAGAAGTCCAAAGAAATTAAACTGTATTTTAATTTGGAAGCACAGATGTTCCAACCTGTTTCAAACATCTGCATTATTCTTGCAACTCAGACTCGTAGCTATGTGAACACACCGTGCTTCATATGGTACCTCTGTTTAAGCACATCACAAAGGTAATTTCATTCTCATGCAGAATATTAAAGCAAACAAACAATGATAAATATTAATGCAAATAAACAATCACACACTAGACCACATCTACTGTTTATTTACAGTATTTACTATACTCCCACACAGGTGGCCAAGTAACTGCCAAATTGCAGCAATTGAAAACACTCAATACTGTTTACAAGATCAGATTCTCAAAAACATGTTATTTCTGTCTCCTAGGTTACAGAAGGTTTAGATTACTTTTATGCTAATCCATCTCTATACGAAACACTGATTTCCTATAGAAATGAAGTTAAGTTGATGCAGGAACGTAAATGATAATCCTCATTTTCCAGGTGGGGCAGAAATCCTAGAAAGGACCTTGCAGGGGAAAGCAAGTACACAGAAGAACATATGAGATACCAAATCTCAGCTTTCATTAGAAGAATGGTATCTGCAGACTGAATAGATGGAATAGTCCATCAAGGCACTCAAAGTCTTTGTATAATAGGATTTGAACTTCTTACATTCAGTCAGCAACGTTTGCAAAACTCTGCCAAGGTAGAGAAAACAAGAAGCCCACTTGCCAGCAAGTGAGAAGGTAAAAGAGTTTCAGTTCAGTCTGGTTTGGAAGGTCTAAGATTAAAGCAGACACTCAAACACACCCACACACCTACATGTAAGTGAGATTCCCACAGACACAGCCCTTTCTCCATGAGCCAGCATTTCCCTTCTTCCCTTTTCCTAAGTCTATGTCTCTGTGGGAGACTTTTTGTTTCTCCCTCAAATTTCAGTAGGACAGTGGATCTATTCCCCATCCTCTCTCCAGTAAATGCCAACTCATTTGATTCTTGTAAGAGAATGCAAGATTCTTGTAAGAGTGGCCTGCCTGGCCACTTCCAGGAATCAGCTCTGAAATTCACGTTTCCCAAGACTGAGCGAGCCAAAAAGGCCAAAAGACAATTAGAGCCAGACTCTTAAAGCAAGAGATGATTCAGATTTGTAAGAGACTAGGCTGTCCCCAGTGATACAATTAGCCAGCACAGAAAGCTGGTTCAAAGTACAACTAGTTTTGAATAACAGAACAACTTGCAGAAAGATTAAAAATAAAAACAAAAAATGCACACTACAAATTTTACTCCTCTCTGGATAGATGCTTACAATAAAATAAAATACAAAATAACACCAGTGGAGAAAAAATTAATTTAACACTTCAAAAAGAAATTACCAAATCATTCTGGCATCCACTCCTGTTCTTCCTGATAGTGGAAAATTCAGAGAAAAACTAGTTCTGGAACATTTGGAAAAACTCTTACAACCACAAAAACATCTTTGCTGTTATTTTTATACATATCTCATGGGAAAACAAAAATTAATCAACACGCTCCCATCACCAAATAACAAAACCCCAACCAAACTAAAAATTCTGAATCTTGGATACTTTGCCCCAACAACAAGAAGTCTCTAACTATTTACCACTACAAAACACACAACTTTCACTGGTCAAGACAACCAATTAAAGCAAGTCTTGGAGGCTACAGGGCACTTGTAATAAAGGCTGCAAAATACCAGTTCATTCACCTATTGAATAGTACATTTATCTGACCTACATTGTGTATCCAAGTGTGTGCCTACAGGAAATCCAAACTGTTCTCGTATGTTTCTGGCAGAGAGCTTAAAACCACTGCAAATCACAACTGTGATGAATTCATCCCACTAAAAATGTCCTAAGTTGATTCCCCTGTGCACAACCAAATTAACGGGGAAGCAAACATGCAGCTCAACAGAATAAAAATAACTGAAAAATAGTGTGGAAAGGATGCTGGAGAAGGTCACCTCTTCTAGGCCAGACTTCAAGTGAAGTTATTTAGGACTGATTTCAAAACAAAACCCTAAATATAAGTCTGCAAAAAACTTTGGCACACTTTCCTTTTAACTATAAAAGAAACTAGCAAAAAAAAAAAAAAAACCTCAAAACAGAATGCTTGAAAAAAGATGTCCATACAAAAAACCAAGACAAACACACAGAAGTCTGGGCAGCAGTGACCAGAGGCAGCTGCTCCTACAGCATTCAGAACCACCACAGGAGTACTTGGAACAACATCCCCCTTTCATTCAGGGATTTATCCTAAACCCTGAGGAGAGATTTATGCAGATACCTACACAGATGTGAGACTCCAGCTAGCAGTAGCATTACACACAGCTTTTTTTTTGTTTCTGTTTTTTTGCAATGAAGCCTTCTTTTGGTTTAACCAAAAAAATAAAAAAAAGTAAAGAAAGTTGGCTTGAACATTAAGTTAGTTGTACATGCAGAAATACACCAGAAGATCTGCAGAAGATCCCTGCAGAATCCCATTAACAGGAACAAAGCTTCCTAAGGGCACTAAGGTGTTCTTTCACAGGCAGAACCTCAAATGCAGCAGTAAATGTAAATGCCACTGTCACTCTGATACATATAAACCATAGCACACTCTGTAAAACATTTCATGCTGGCTGAAAAGCCTTTTCAAAGACATTTTCCCAGAACATATTTACAGCTCTGGCTATCTGATTCACACTGGCACGTGCAGAAGAAATGGCAATTTATCTTTCTCTTTCTGAAACTTAACAAGTCTAAGAACTGAAAAGGTAAGTTACTGGAAAATCTGTCTGAGCAGGAAAAAAAACCCTAAACTTCTTTCTAAAGTTTATTGCAGAGGTTATATCAATATGGGGATACAAAGTAAATCATTGCATCCACAAGGTCAGAGGAGCATGCAATCCATGCATTTCACAGCACCTCACAATTTAGACCAAGCACTCGAATTTATAAAACTCAAATCAAAATAAGGGATGGGTAAAGTAGGCCTAGCCTACTTTGTAAGTTTTCATACAAAAAAAGCAGTAAATTTACTGCTGAATGCACAGAGACTATTACTTTGGATGAAATTAATGATGCATTAAGTCCAGTAAAACACTAGAACACCTCCTTCCGTGCATATATAATTTGACAGTCTGAACATCCAAAGTTTGCTCCAAAACCTCACCAGCTAAAGCTGATGAGTCCCAAAACATGTAAGCTCATAATCACTTAGAAACTATTAACGTTCTGCAAAAAGCTTTGTGGCTTCAGCAGGCTTCTTCTGGACTTTCCTGCATCTCATCCTATTAGCAGGCTCTCTTCCCACTGCTCTCTATTTAAAGATACCCTGTAACCCTCGCTTCCCTCTGACACAAGTCTCGCATACTTTCCCTTAATTTGCGCCTCTCTTTCCAGCAAATTGATTGTTGGTCCTTAACAACCATTTCCACTCCCCCACAAGCCAGAGTAGGGAGGAATTATTCATCATTATTATTTACACACTAAAGCAGCAGAGATGCTTAAATTAAATGGTGAGGACATAGGTTTAAAAAAGCAACCCTCAACACACACACTCTAAAAAGAAGCAGTGTGTAAAAATTCCATAATTAGCTCTGATAGCATATTCTAGAGATCAAAAACTTGTTAAGATGTAAGTTAAACAGCTTTATGAAGGTAAAGCCTGAGTTGCTTATGAGACTACTGAACATAAAGATGTGTGTAACACTCTAAACTTTAAGCACCACTGAAAGCTGAGAGATGAGGAGAATGTCACTGATGGCACTACACAAAAGAACCACCCTTCTTCCAGCACCTTTCCAAAAGCAGCTAAGCCTGTCCACTAGAAGAGATGGAGTGAGAGAAGTGAAAACAACAAGGGCTAGACCTGTTTTTAAACTTACAGTAAGGTAGTGCCGTCTCCGCTAAAGAAGTTAAACAACTGAAGAAAAGTCACAAGAAAGGTTAACAGCGACCAGCCGTACGGGAGGGAGCAGGCAGAATGAAAAACTCAATTATTCAAGAAGACAGAACGCATCCGAAGAGGCAGCAGATAAACACGACCCGGGCTCACCCGGCAGGACGCTTCCCAGCCGCGGCACAATGAGAAGCACACCAGAGCCGCGCTGTTCACCGGCGCGGCGAGCGGCGCGGGCTGCGCGGCGGCGGCGGGGACGAGGCACGGCGGGGCGAGCACGCATGACAGCGAGTGGCCGGCGCGCCGGGCTGCCATGTTCTGCCCGTGTAAACAAGGCGCTGCCCCTTGGCGCTGCCCCAGCCGCCTCCCGCTCCGCCCCCGCGCCGCTCCCCGCGCAGCCCGGCCCGGCCCGCCCGGGAGGCCACGCTGCCCCGGGCTGTTTACGCTGACAGCGCCCGGCGCCCACCCCCGGGCAGCGCCGCGGCCCCGGCTCCTCCGCCGCGCCCCGAAACCCGAGCGGCGCCCGCGGCGGGTGGGAGGTGCCGCCGGAGCGACCCCCGGCCCCGCCGCCTCCAGGCCATCCCACACAGCCCGAGCGCAGACGGCCCCGCGGCCCCTCCGCACACGGCGGCTGCCGCCTGTCAGCGCCCGCCCGCCCGCCGCGGCAGCGGGAGCCCACACCGCGAGCCGACACCGCGCCCTTACCGTGGCCGTGCGCCCGGAGGCCGCGTCCGTGGCCCGCCCGGGCCGGGAGCAGGAAGCGGCGGCGCCGCCCGGGCAGAGCCGAGCCGGGCCGGGCCGGGCCGGGGCCGCCCCGCGCGGGAGGGGCGGGGGCGCAGCGCGCGACCTGCCCGGCCCGGCCCGGCCCGGCCCCCCCCGCGCCGCCGGGCGCGCGGGGGCGCCGCGGGCATGCGCGGCCGCTCCGCGCCTGCGCGGGGCTCGCCCGGGCCGGGGAGCGGAGCGGGGCGCGGGAGGGCCCGCGGCGGCCCCGCCGAAAGCGGCCGCGCATCTTCCCTGCTCGCCATCCTTCCCTGCTTCTCATCCTTCCAGCTCCCCATCCCTGCCTGCTCCCCGCGTCCCCAGGCGGGAGCAGCCCGTGCTCAGAGCGCGGGGAGCGAGGCTGAGGGGAAGAGCGCGCCGCGCTGTCGCTGTCCCTCCGCTGTGGAGGAGCAGGTGCCTGCTCCCGCAGCTCGCTGCCATGCCGCGGGCGCGGTGCTGTCCCCGAGTGTCCCGTGTGTCTCAGAACCAGTTGCAGGCAGTGTCCTGTCCGGGCAGTGCTGAAATGCCGGGCCCCGGTTCTGCTCCGCCGCTGCCGCCTCACGGAGCGTGGGTTTGCAACCAGGCACAGTCGTAATGCAGCTTTTGTTGTACGAGATGCGCCGTCAATTCTGCTCACGAAACAAGTATACATCGAGAGTGTCTTGCTGAAGTTTTGAACAGAATTGGTTTTCTTTACGAACACTGGGCTTCAACCATTGTGCCCTTCTTTGGCATTTCACGGGAATAACCAGAAGAGCTGTAGCTGAAGAGGTGGCATTACGTTTTCATTACAGACAGAAAGAAAACCCTACATAGCCAAGAAGATTTTCTGCAAGGAAAAGACACTTGCTGTAAGGAGCTCTAGGATGATGTTTTGTTCACGCTGATTTGGGTCCCCTGTGCCCTTAGAGTGCAAGGGAATGATTTAAGGATCTCCCTCCTGACAGGAGCCCAGCCTCACAAATCTGCTCCTCACCTCTATCTGCCAGCAAAAGCATCTCTGCTACATCTCAGTTTCCATCTGACTGTCCACATCTACTGCTCCTTTGGCGCTCTGTGCATCTCCTGCTCCACCAGCTCTGATTTCCAGTCAGCAGCTTCTGCCTTACGCATGTTACCACCCACTGCTCTACTGCTCTGGCTCCTCTTTCTTATACATTTGAACTGAATATTTCCTCCCTCTGCATTTTCAGGGCATCGGCCTCCTTTCCTAAGGAAATTAAATCTTTCAGGGGTCTTTAGGCTGTGGAATCTGATTGACATTTACAAGTTACGTACAATTTGAGTTTTCCAGGATAAATAACATGGGCATTTATTTTATTCAGGGATGGCACAAACATCTCCCTGAGATTAAAGGTAGCCCTAAAAAAATACCAGTCCTGTGCTCCGAAGCATGGAAACATTGGTGATTCTTTCTTTCCAAAAACATGTCAGGCATTACTAATAATAGATGGTGCTACCAGCAGCCTCTTATGTAAGTGGCTACTACTGAGGTGTAAATTTACACGAGCTGTGTAGTAAAGCACACACCATTGCAAAATTGAGCTTTTGCCACACACTAAGCCTGCCAGACCTGTAGTAAGGCATACTCTTGGATGTTGTTAGTTACAGATTTTGCTCCTGGTTTATATTAACTAAAAAATTTTCAGTTGTCTGTCTGCTCTTTAAAAGGTGTCAGGTATCACTTTTAAGTCTTTTGTTTGCCTTTAAAAAGAAGACCCAAGTAATATTGAGATAAACATTATCATTTATTAACAATATAGCTGACATCCATGTTGCTGCTAGAAATTCTAGTATTCAGTCTTTGCACATTAGAGAACGTAATTATTTTAATAGTCTAGCGTGCAAATTGTAACAAAAATATAACAAAGATGTGAAGTTAAAATCTCATTAGTAGTGGATTATGGAAGACAGCAGATTACAATTGTAAAATAAAAGGAAGGAAAGGGCAAGGAAGAAAAGGGTGAGGTATTTGGAGGGAAAGATTAAATACTTCTTGGCAAAAATTGCCTTGTTATAGATTGGAAACACATCCAGCTTGATGGGAATTTTAGCCCTCAATGACAGATTTTTTTGCAGCCTGGCAGACCTAAGTGCTATCAGTTTCATTTTAGTGCTTAATTAGTCTGACTTGATGTGCTCACTTTCTGGGGTTTGAATGCTGTATATTAGACTTTAAAATACAGCAGTTGCAATATTTTAGAAAGAAAGTTAGAATCTGTGTGGAAGAGGACCTTACTTCATTTTCACTTAGGAAATACATGTACATGGCATGTTGGTTTTCTTAATTTAGAGGTAGCACAAAGCAAAATGCCTGCTTCTTATACAGTGAAACTGAAAATAGCGAAGAAATTCCATACAGAGACTAACCAGCTTGTTTCCAGTTGTTTTGGTTTAAAGAAAAATTTAAAAATAATTGTCCTCAAAGACATTTTCATTTTTCATAGGATAATGCTTCAGCACTGAAAACTACTTTTCATTTAGGAACAGCCAAGATCTGAATTCACACTGACAGTGACGAGTGAGGATATCTCAAAGCTGGTATAAAACACAAGACTCTAGGAAGAGACGTGCAGAAAGGGAGTGGATAGAAATCAAGCCATTCAAGGTTTGTCATGAAATAACAGAAAATTCCTTTCTTTTGGTTTATAACTAGAACTGAGTACTTTGTGTAACTTCCTGCTGCTGCCAGTACTTGGAGTAAGTGAAGAGGGGTGAGACTGCAGTGGTTTTGATTTCATAGAACACATTAATAATTTAAATGATAACAAAGACGTTCACATCCAGCCTCATTGTGTTCCCAGAGACAAGAACTCTTAAGCCTTGAACACTTAATCCAGGTTTGGCTCCTTTCACTTCCTAAGACCCTCAGCACCAAATATATTGGGCTGGAAATTAATCACTAAATTCCACTAAAACAGTGGAATGAAAAGTATCTGTATGGCTTGGATTTTCTACAAACAGCAAACACAAACAAACAAATAACAACAAACCCCAAACAAACAACAAAAACAAACAAAAAATCAAGCCAGTTTTCTCATGGGAGAAAAGCATACATTATTAATTTCTTCCTGTATTGTTCAGCTCCGGGTTTTGGGGATGAGGGATTGTTTCTCTGTCCCAGGTTTTAGTAATCTTACTGCTTTTGATTTACTGCCCTCTTCTGCTTGATGATGTGAGTTGTCCTATGCTTAATTATGCTCAGTTAGCCCTCACTGGAGAATAACATTTCCCACTGACTACTCAGAAAGAAGACAGCTGTATGCAGGAAAAAAGAAGCAGAAAAAAAAATCACATTGTGGGGGGTGATCAATGAACCTCCATGGGCCTCAGTAACTTAATTATATTATAGAGGTAGAAAGAAGAAATATGATTTTGATACATATTACTGTCTCTCTCCTTCCACTTCTCTGTATTTGCTTCTTTAATTAGTTTGCATACCACAGTCAATGCTGAACTGAGAAGAAGCTGCTCAGGCAGCTGAACTTCCTGAGATAAAACACAATTGTTGTGCAACAATATATAACACTTTTCCTAGGGCATGAGCAGAACTAACGTATTTTTTTTTAAAGATCTCTAAGTCATGAAGGTTTTTAAATAAGGAAAACTATTTATCACTAAAAAAATCAAGATTTTTAGGTAATTAGGAGACTGCATCTGCACATGAAATCTTATGCAAATAATTTACCAACCACATAAAGAATAGTTTTCTATTCTTCAGAAGTTTCCCGCTTGTTACGCAGGAGCTGTTGGGCATTAATCAAAATCAGCCTTCCAGAGCTTGCTAGAGCCATCATTTCAGCTGGGTAAAATATCAAGAGGAAGTGGAGAACATCTGCAGATGGAGAAACGTCCTGTCCTGCTACAATGGGAGTGGGGAGATTCTTTTTGATAGACTTGTTGGATGCAATAAAGCACAAACACAGCAATATTATACTTGAGAACTGCTTCTTGGTAAAAGCAAGATGAGTGTTCCTACCAAAGGGGGTCAGAAAAGAGAGCAGAGAGAGAAGCAGAAGGACACAAGGTTCCCTCTGTGCCCAGGGCAGTCCTTTGGAGTCAGCTCATGTGGCAGGTGTTAAGGTTCCCCACATGTGTACAGCCCCCATAGTATTTCTCACCCCATGCCAGAAAATGGATTTGTAACATATGTCGAGGCATAAATAAAAATTAAAGTGGTTTCTCTCAATGAACCACAAGCAAACCACGCTGTTTCAACACACTGTTTAATTACCTGTCACTCAAGCAGGTAGCAGGAATAACTCCAGCAGAGAAACCTACAGTTTTAGCCTTCTTCCCCCTCCAGTAAAGCTGGAGCATCCCAAATAAAGGAGTAATGCCCAGAATGCAGGAGAACCCAGCATCCATGGTGATGTCGATGCCTGTTGCTTGGGAATGGAATTAACTTCCATCATCCTGCACAGCCTCCATCTTCTGCAGCAGGTGAGCAGGGCAAGAAGGAAAAGCATCCAGCCAAGTAATACCTTTCCAAAGAGCAGAATTATCTGTGTCACAGCAGGGATGGCACTCCGTGGAAACGTGCAGCACACAGGGTGAGCTCCAATGTCCTTTAACATAAAATTCCTTCTGTCCCTGTTTTTCTTCCCTCACCCTCTCTGTGCCTCAGTCCTCTCAGCTCTCCTCTCAGTATTTTCTAACCACCCAAAGGGATGAAACACCTCCTACAGTAGCTGATTGCAGCCACGAAAGTGCCACAGAGCTGCATCATTATCTGCTGACCATCACTACAAGTAACTTTTTTTAGCTACTGGTCTCCTCATTCATCACTCAACTTTTGTGTTCTTCCCACCTCCTGGTAAAGCAGAAGTTGTGGCGGCTAGTTGGCTCAAAATTTTTGAGGGAAAGAGCCCATCAGGTGAGGAACAGAATCACAGCACATTCTTGGCTGGGTTGGAATTCGCTGTGATTTTGGTTTTTGTTTAGTTTTTTTGTTGTTGTTGTCGTTGTTTTGGTTTTTTTTCTTTTCCAGACAAACAGATTTAAAAAGCGGCATCACATCATCCAAGCTTGCTGCACATACATAAGAAATCTTCATTAAAGTATTTGACTCTCAGATTTTCCAAGTGCTGAGTATCATCTTGCAGTTTGAATTACGATTTTTTAGTAATTGTCTTATGTTTTGAAGAAGCAAATGAAAATAAAATTGAAATTCTACACCCACATCGACGCAGGCAAAAAGTAAACCTGAAATTGTTAGATGGACTTTGTCATCTCCAGAATTTTCATCTCTGAATAGCTGCCACAGCAACAGGCTGTTCACCCTTCAGAGAGGTGAACTAGAGGGAGGTGAAAATCCTTGCCAGCTGTTTCCACAGATAGCTGCTGACAGCAAGGGAGCAATGTGCAGTTGGGACAGAGATTCTGGAATCTCAAGCTTTTCTGGAATCCCTGGCCTGTGAAGAGTATTTATTCTCAAGACCAAACCTTTCCCCTGATCTCCTTTAGTCTTGCATTATATCTATTCTCTGCTGTGGCATTGTTCTCCTTAATGATCCATTTCAACAATATCTTTCAACATTTTCCATAGTTCATCACAGCCTTTGTGTAGCAACTCAAAAACTCAGTTTTTTGAAAGTGATGGACAGAAAAATATCAATTTATGTGGTATACAGACTCCATACTGGCAAGACTGCATAAACAATGGCCAGACCTCTGCAAACTGCAAAATATCACTAATGTTACTCTAAGAGAATCAAGTGCTGAAGCAGACCATGCTGTGCTATATGTCCTCTAGTTCCGTTTTTTTGTTTGTTTTTTTTTAATTAAAAAAAACTAAACAAAACAAAAGCAGAAAAAAAAAAGGAACTTTGGCATAAAGCACGTGTACAGGCTATTCTGGGACTCTCACATTTTTTTGAAATTGAAAGGGTGAAACGCTTTGGAAATCATGGGTTGTGATTCAATCATCCAGGCAGCTGTTCCAGAGGGCAAACATATTTTGCCATGTACCAGAGCAGTTCCAGAGATAAAGAGCCATTGAGAAAAGCCTACCATTTCAGAAACCCTAGTGTTGGATGCAGTTAAAATAACTTCTTTTACTAGGAATTAGCGAAAATGAAGAAATAGAACATTTAAGTGCATACATCCATCAAAGCATGTTTAATCTACAAGATAAATAGACTCTTATCCAACAAAATATCAGACTAAGATTTTTATTCCAGTAGCTTTGTCTACAAAGATTGCTTTTAATCACAGAGGCTTTATCCTTTAAGCAGAAGGCAGTGGCTTGTCTTCTTGAAGCTCAGGAGCCTGCTTTTGCCTCTGCATTATTCCTAAGTAGGTCCAGGAGCAACAGCTATATTTTTGTTGGAACACTGTTATAATTTGCTTTATGAAGAGGGAAGGAGCATGTGCTGCTTTGTGCCACGGGCAAGAATGTCATAATGCTGTCATTTCCCTTTCAGCATGTTCCAAACTTCTGCTTGAAGAGAAGGGAGTCAGACATACCTTATGAAACACACTTTCTGTATAAATAGTGCATAATATACCTCATTTGGCTCTGGTTTAGAATCACTGCCATTCTGTGATGGCTGCAGCGGGGTCTCAGTATTTTGTCTTAGATGCACACTCGTGAACGTAGCACAGTGGAGGATTGGGAGCACATACAAACTTGTTATTCATAATAAATGTATTTTCTATGAACCTAATACTGAGAAAACAAGGTTATTTAGCTGTTCAGTCCCTTCTTAGTCCCTAAGAATGCCTCTCCATAGAACACCTGCTGCACAGCCCTTCACAGGGGCTTTTCTCTCTGTGTGCACATGCTTAGAGACAGGCTTTGCCACGGAATAAAAGGCTTGTGATTTGTACCAGCTTGAAGGTTTACACCAAACACCAGCACTACATGCCACTGCCAGGACAGAGCAAGACAAAGACCCCAGCAAGCTGAATGAGATTTGGGAGGAGCAGAGCCCAGCAGACCCAAGGCAGGAGCCATCACTTTGGTACATGATGACAACACCAACCAGTGCTGTTCTTTGATTGCCATGCTATAAAGTACCTACTGCTACTACTTGTGAACAGGTTTTCCTCCCAAAGCAGGAGCCTTGAAGTGTTCACTCCTGGATGTTATTGTGCAAGGAATGGTAGCATCTGAAATTTTTATGCCATGGGAAAATTAGATCATGTGCAGCCAGATGCCCTATGCTTACAATCACAAACCCAAACTCAGGAGCAAGCACGTTGTTATTTTGCCTGTGATCCCATTTAAAAATGCTAACAGGTACTTGTATAATATTTTGACTTGATTTTAAAGCATTTTCCTTCCATTTTAGCATGGAATGTTACAAAGGTATAACTATGCACAACAGTTTGGGCCAAAGGTAAGAATCCACTGTATGTATCAAGACAACAAAGACACAGAAGGAGTTCTTCTGGCATGGTTTAGTTAAGCCTACTGCTGCTCTTAGCACATGTATTTAGGACATGCTCGGTGGCTTGGCTGGATGCTACTTCCTACAGCAGAGATGTTAGTCACAGAAGCGTTTCTCTAGGCAGCAGAAATCATCTCTTGCAGCACTGAATACTGGCTGTGATGACCAGTGTGTGGTAGGACAAACTGCACAGTTTCTTTTATGTCTTCAAGGAAGAGTATGAGGTTTCACACAGGAATCAGCTGGTTGGTTGCCACAAATATTTGCATTAAACTCCCCCAAAGGCATCCGCACTGCTTACTGCAAAAAAAAGAAAAAATAATCTGATTTAGAGGAAGCAACAAAAAATGGTGTTTAGCAACAGACACAATTCAGCAGGTCTTTTTCTTTGCAAGCGTTCTTAGCACACTGTAAATTTGCCTGCAGGTTACTGGTTAAGTGAATTACAGAGTACACACAGCACTGATGTGTAAATCATGCTTACCTGATGGCATAAGTGAACTCCCCAGTGTGCTGGACTTCTACAAATAGTGACATGCTTATCTTTAAGCACAAGCTAAACCAATTGTTTTTGCTGGGATTACTGATACAAGTAGTTCCCTAGCAGCTCAACAACCACACTCGGTGGAATGGCTGAACATCTTTACTATGGCATGCTCTGAGCACCAACTTAGGGCTTTATCTGAGGATTTAATCCATCACTACTTCCCCTATCCCTTCACCAAATAATCAGTAATTTTCAAAAAAAGTTAACTAGATAGTGATTTGATTCTCACATCAACATTATTTTCATTTCATTTTCTTTGCCTTGAATTCCTTAAAAAGTATAATGTGTTTTAATTCAAAGTCAGAGTTAAGCTTCGTACTCCAAAGTGTTTACAATCAAAACACCAAAAAAAGAAGAAAGAAAGAATTCTTTCCTGACTGGGAATCCTGACTGGGAACGCAATGTGGTTCTACACTTGTAGATTGGTCAAATGACAGCCAGTAATCTTCCAGCATCAAGTAGGAAAATATTTCATGAAACTTTTCCCCCCTGCCAACAATATCAAATTGAAACTCAGTAAGAGCCCCTTTTGCAAATTTGTGTTGCTATACTCATATAAAAAGTAATTTTTTTGTCAAAACGAGTCCAAGCAGTTTAAGCAGAATTGAGTGGACCTGTACACTAGTAGGAGATGAATCCATTTTTTAATTTGTTTTCAATTTGTCACATCAAAGATGTTTCCTGCAGCTTGCCTTCCCTTCACCTTTTCAGTTACTGTCTCTGCCTCCCTTAATTGAGTTGGCTATAGAGGGTATTTGTTGTTTAAATCAAAATCTGGAATAGCAACCATTTTAGGGTTGCCAGATGTTTGCAAGGAAAAAAAAAGATAGCTAACTCAATTGCCTTCTCTATACCATGGCATTTCTGTGTTCCAGAGCAGAGAGAATTTCTTGGTTATTTGGTTTTCTGATGTGGGACCCTCAGGTACCCTTAGCTTTCAATGAGAGCAAAAATATAAACTTTGACAGGCACACACTTGCAACTTTTCTGTCAATAAAAAAATAAAGCAATATGAGAATGATATTAGCAAAATAGAAAGAATATTATATTCAGTATTTTTCGTTAGCACAAATTGAAAGTGGAGTGAGACTAATAATGAAAAAAAATATTTAAAATAAAACAGTCCAGAGCGCCATTGCTGTATTGTATAGAACAATAATCCAGAAGTCCAATAGCTGTGTATCATTTAAACCAAATATCCAAAGAACATTTTTTGCCTGGAAGAAAGCAACAACTCTCAGGTCTTTATCCAGTTTGCATGGGACTAAGATAAAGCTATAAATAAATACACAGCATGACAATTGATATAGGATTTGCTCTCTAGCCTCTAAAAGATGCCAGCAGTGGTTCTCAAAAAATAAGAAGTCCATCAATAAAGTTGTTTTTTGTTGAGCGCAGAAATACAAATTCCCTATAACAGTGCATGTGCACTTACCACATGCTGCAATTGCCACTAACTGAGAACAAAATATAGGTGAAGAGCAGAAAATCACATGCTGCAACTGTACTGTGTACCTTTAGGGCTCCTTAGCAACTTCTTCAGGTGTCTTCTCCTCCTCAGAAACTGAAAATGGAGACAAAACACCAGTGAGAAACACTGGAAATTACTTATTCAATGACAAATAGTCAAATAAGCTGTTTCCCTTAGTCCAAAGGATCCTTGGACTAAAGGGATAGAATTTACAAAGCTTTTCCTTTCAGCTTTTAAATTCTAATTTTAAAAGAGTTTAGAGGTCGAACTTCTAAACTCCTGCTTAAAATCTCCACAGTGATGATTTTAACACACATTTTCCTTTGCATTCAATTACATCATTCAACTTCAATAGCAACATGAGATTGTTTATGGTTGCATCAAAGCACTGCAAGCTTTATTCATACTACATGCACTGTATTTCTCTTTACACCAATGCCATTTAAGAAAATTCTGTCTTTCAAATCAAGACAGGTGTTAGGAAAAAATGTGTTATATGCAGCACAAGGAGAATGTCTTAATGAAGTTCAGGGCACTGAACTCACCACACTACTGCACAGCACATGATTTCAAAATGAGATTTTCTGCTAGCACTGATGCCGAACACAGCATCACTTGGGTTCTGCATGCCCTTCCTTGTCACTAAGTTTTCCCTATGGGCAGAAGCAGCTGCAGCATTCAAGACTTTACTCACAGATTCTATAAATCACATTAAAGAGACACAGTAATTTCACGATTATAAGCCACACCTTTTTCATTGAAGAATCCAGCCTACCCCAGTAGTGCGGCTAATCATCAGGTGCGGCTTATCTATGAATAAATCCCAGTGAAATGCCAACCCGGAAGTGAGAGCCGGCCGGGGAGGGTGCCTGGGGCTGTCTTTAAAGGCTTCTCTGGTCTATGAAAACTGTTTGCAACTTGAGCACCTGACACCAAACCCCGCGCTGGCGCGATTCTGTTACTGGCTGCTGGCCAGCTCGTCCCACTCCCCGGCGACCCCGCCCCCAGCCCGCCTGGCTCCTTGGCAGCTCAGCTGCCGGCAAGCCCGCCCCGCTCGGCAAAGCCCGCTCCCCACCTGCCCGGCTGCTCAGTGGCAGCTCTCCGCTTGGCCAGCTCTCACTTCCGGGTTGGCGTTTCGCTGGGATTTGTCCATAGATAAGCCGCACCTGAATATAAGCCACACTACTGGGGTAGGCTGGATTCTTCAACAAAAAAAGTGCAGCTTATAATCGTGAAAATACTGTAAATTTTATCATGCAAATCAAACTTTGAAAATGGAATTCCAGGGAAAGTCTGCCTCTTTCCAACCCTAGGGCAGAAATCTATAAAGTGGAGCTATTTTCATGTATTTAGACACAGACAAGTATTCTCTAATGTATCTATTATCTCTTGCAGATACTGTTGCTTTGTTCTCTCATTTCTGTCAAATTCCTAGACATTACATCTACATAAACTTGGAAAGGCATCATGTAAAGGTAATATAAAAATATTCTACCATCAGGCTAAGGATTCAGGCTGCAATTCCATGATTGCCAACTAGCCATTTTTCAGCACTCCTTTCAGCATAAAGCAGTCTGTCTCTGTGAAAAGCCTCTAACAGGTAATATTTAGTAACAGGCAGATACACTCTGAAGGAAGACTGAAGACATCACTCAACAGTTGCTTGTTAAATTTTACTTGAGTAAATTCCCTCATCCCCTGTTCTCCTAATTTTTCTGTCAGAGGTCTACATCATCACACTCTTTTACTGCTCAGTAAAACTTTCTTGTTTCATCCTGTGTTTATTAAACACAGCTAAGTCAACAGCTTCTTTAGGAGCTCAATAAATCCAGCAAATAGGAGTTTTATAGAATTAGCATCCCGTACCTTCCCTCAAATATCACCTTGCAGCTAGTTAAATACAGCGTGTTCTGAACATCAATTATTTCACTTTTCAGAATGCTTTCTGGAGTTTGAAGAAGCAACTGAAAAAGAAATGCTCAGGAATTGGCATATTGCCTTTGTAGGGAAGAGCAATGCAATAGAAATAGTACATTTGAAATTTGGAACTTTAGATATTTCACAGCAAGCAATACTTGATGTAATGCCATATATTCACTATGGTAACAAGCTGCTGGGTTTCAGTTTGTAACATCAAACATTCAGATTATATTACCAAATTTTTTTTCTCTGGCTGACAGTATTTAATTTTATTTTTTTTTCTTGTAAGTGTTTTAATTTCTTTTGCACTAAGAAGAGTAGATCAGCAGGCAACTAGAGGGAGCAACATGGTCTTTTCTGCTTTTTAACAAAACCTCATTTCCTTTGGACGGGAATTGTGTTTATTTGTCAGCTACATGAATATCTGCCTTGAACCAAACATTAACCACTTGTACAGAAAAAATTGTCTCTGGTCTGAATTGTTCCTTCTATTAGGAGGGTGCTATTCACACCCTCTCTGTTTTAGTTTTGTTTCTTGTTTGTTTTTTTTTAATCTGCATACATTTCCTATTTTTTCAATCCAGTTTAATCTCTTGCAGTTGCTCCATGTAAAATCCCGCAGTGACACCATGTTTCATACAAGGTATTTTAATCTCTGCCTGGTACAATGGTGACTAATTTTCCATAATCCTTGGATGAAGGATTTTCTGTCTGTTCAATTATTGCAAAGTTGTTAATAAGCCTGTCATGAACTCTGCAGCAAATAATGCATGTAACTGAAATCAATCCTAACTTTTATAAGTTCAAACACTAAAATATTAAGCTTCTTTATTTAAAAAAAATCACTGTGGAGGAGTTACAGCATCTCCATTGTATTGTTTTCTGAATTATGATTACTTTGAAAACCTGAAGTCCCTGCATTTCTTCATGCAGTGATGATTATGATCCATTTTGTCTATTTATGCCAGATTTCTTACAATTTCTGCAGGCTGTAACTGAACAAAATAATCTAGATTGTGCAACTGCTTCTCTGCAATGAGGACACATGGTATTTAATATTATGCTTTCCACTGAATGCCCAGCTGCTTTATTATCCTTATAGAACAATACCACTCCAGCTCCTTAATATCTTTACCAAAACACCCACTTGGCAGCATTCCTGCCAAATGGATCTCAGTCAAGTGATAATTCCATCCTGACCTATACAACTTAAACCCTGCCAAAAATTATTTATTTTCCCTTCATATCCACAAAAGTGGGGTTCACTCTTTCTTAACTCTCTGGGCGAAACTTCCCCCCACCACACACACAAATCCTTCATCAAAAGCAATGGATTAAATAGCTTAATAATTTTCCTGCTTCATTTGGTGTGTTGTGCTTCCCCTCATCCTACTAGGATATATTACTCTACAGAATATACAGAATATAGAGTATATACAGTATACAGAAGGTATACTTCACAGTTTCATACAAGGTACTACGTTGGTAGCAAAAATCTCAGCCTCTATGTATATTATTAGCTTTTATTTTTTTTCGGACAAGTTGATTTTTTTTTTTTCCTTAAGCTTTTTCACTGGTTATTTGTCAATATTCAGTTTTCTCCTGGGATAAGTAGCTGCATGCCAATATTGCTGGCTACAGCTTTCTCCAATTTTGCCAGGCATTTATATATGCATTTATATGTAGCACTTAGAGGTCTGAATCTGTAACTTTCCTATGATTTCAACAGAAGACAACATAAAAGAACTTCAAGCCTCGGAGGAATCAAACTAATCACATTTACTGACTGTAGTCGAGGGGCTTTGCAGATTGCACCAGCAGCTGTTGCCAAAGCACTCGGAAGGATTTGGACACACCAGGGATTTGAGGGCCAGCATCCCCAAGGTTATTTAGAGCCACAACACGCATCCACCGCACAACCATCCCTGTGTAACATCTGTGCAATGCCCACTGCTGTAACAGGGAATCCCAACCCCAAAATTCTTCCTGCTCCTGCCCAGGAGAGCTACAGGTACTCCCAGGCAGCCCCCAGCTCCTCTGCTTTAGGAGATAAACACTTGGAGAAGAAATGCATCCTCCCAAATTGCACTTGCAGGAACAGAACACGACTGGGCACCACTACACATGCACCTAGTGCAATACCAAACCATTTCTGCTGGGGAAACACATCTGGCTTGAGTTGAAAAAATGCAGAAAAGGAAATTGATTTTGCAGACAAAAGAAAATTGTGGATTTGTTTTGAAAGCTTGTGTTCGGTTGTTTGCTTTTTTTTTTTTTCAATAAGGCAGAAGATTTAAGAAGCTCCAGTAGTTTATCAACACAATATGCAACATTTCACCTAGAAATATCATTTTTAGGAAACTATCCCTATCATTTCAATGAAAAAAAAACCACCAAAAACTGCTTCCTATGTAAAATAGTAATTCCTGCAGTCTTTAAAGACAATTTTTAAAAGTTCTGAACTTACAGCCCTGATAGTGAGTGCAAACTATAACTTCTGTGCACTTACAGTAGAAAACAGTCCAAATACAGGGTGATTCTGCATGCTCATGATGGTCAGCTTGAATTGTGTGAGTATTTGTGAGCTCAGCATTTCCCCAGCAGAACAGAGAGGCAAGATAAGCAGGGACTTGTGTGCCCTGTGTGACTGACTCATCTTTGCTGCAGCTGAAAATAAAAAATAACACCCCCAGACTGACTTTCTCCTGCTAGTAATAAAGGAAACCCCAATGCACTTGCCTTGACTTCCAGAACCCAGATCCTACTGCTTGCATAGCTTCTTCCCTCAAAGCCTTCAAGCTTTTAAAACAAGCTTTGCAACTTTCCTTTTATGCAGAATCAGCCTGGATTTTTGTCTGGTGCAAAATTTGGCAAGCTCACAGTGGCAGTCATGTCCTACCACCTAGTAGAAAATATGCTGTAAGATGACCTTGGAGCAAGGAGGTGGAAGAGATATAAATTAATTTGTGTATTATATTTTTTAATCTTACTGGGCTTTAAGCTTCTACCTTGTATTAAGTGGTTTTCTGTTTTCCTTATTTACTATAGAGATAAATGGAGATGGAGAAGTTCTGGATTTTAAAATGAGAGCTGTATTCAGTCTTTTCCTTGCTTGGGGAGGTGGAGATTCCTTCCAGCAGGACAGAAGTTTTATAACCATACAGGATAACCCCAGCCTTCTCAAGAGCAGAGCCTGTATTTCTTCCCTCAGTTTTGCATTTCCTTACTAAGACATTTAAAGCTAACATACTTTGATTCTAATTCTTTAATTCATTTAAATGTGATCTTTCCAGTTAGAAACAACAAAATGTAAACAGGCACTGATATCCTGCAATTTTAAAATATATTTTAAAATACACTTTTCTGGGCGAATCGCTTTACTTAAAGCAGTATACTTCATATGATGGTTTTTTTTTTCCCTAGGCAGTCAAGATGAGGCTGGCATCTGTAATGCCGAACACCAGGTTCAATTACTTTAAAAACATTCTTTGCAGAAGAATTTGGTTTTATAAAGCTAGAATAATACAAGTTAGCCATCATGATACAAATGGAATCCACCTGGAGCACGCAAACCAAAGCTGCAGTATAAAACAAGGCTCTGATATTTCAAGCTGCCTGTAACATAACCAATGTCACATACCAATTCCAAAGGCAGGGAGGAGGGGGAAAGTCAGATTGATTTGTGAAATTAGAAATTAGTCTTTTAGAGACCATCTTGCATCAGAATGGGATGCTTTTGTTTACAGAAAGCTCCCTACCAGGAACATCCCACCACCAGGAATGTCACTCAGGACCATCTGAAATGCTCTCTCTCCCTCTCTCTCCTGTCTGGCATTTTATTCAGTGAACTTTTAGGATTCCAATCAGCTAGAGCAAGTTGCCCAACTTCCTGCTTGGAAAGGGAAAACACTTAACACCTAAACATTGGGCTTAAAGAGGAAAAAAGGTACTGGGTAGTTGACCACAGGCTATTCCATAGGATGAACACAATCCAAAGGCTCAGAGCCCCAGGTCTTTGGGGAAATGATGAACAAAGGAAAGCTGAGACTTCTAATAAATCTGCCACTATACAAATATGACAAATATATTTCCCTTTTTGCAAGCCATCCACAAGCAATCCAGATAAAAATCCATGAGGTCCAGGTGAGAGCCTAAAGCATGGCATTACGAAGCACATTATTAAGAATAAAAATTTTCATCACTCCATACAGCAAGAGAAGCATGTTCAGCCAGCCGAGCACATCACAGGTTGTTTGTGCCTGATGTAGGTCACCAGTTCCCAAGAAAAGCCTCATTAGTTCCTACTAATGACCAGAAGACTCCCTTGAAGACAGTTTATTCTACAATCAATGATTAAAAACGAGTCAGAGATGCCTCTAATGGTCACAATAAGAGCATAACAATGCATGTCAAATTAATCCAGAATACTTTATAATACCTCATAAAATTTCAAGAATATTGTTTTCTGTTCTGTGGAATTGTAGCAATGAGAAGCAACTCACATCGTTTGTTTGTTTGTTTGTTTGAAACTTAGAACAATTCTTAGTTGCTGATTAGAATGGATCACAAAGAAAACTAGCACGAGTTAATATAAACTGTGTGTGTGAAAACACCCTAATAATTTGATGTATTAAACTCTTCAGGAGTTCTAAAAAAACCTCTTTAATTGTGACATTCATTTAGGCATAATTATCCACTGTATGTCCTTCTACCATTTTTGAGAAGCTACTTGCCCCCTTTGTCTAGAATAGACAAATAACAAGTCAGTTATTTTAGGCAGCTCTCCCCCACTTACTTGTTTGCACTCCTAGCTGGGAACTTCTAGGGTTTTTTTCCCATTTTACCAAAATCTTACTCCCCAGCCCAATGCTGTAGAAAAACTGAACAGTCTCTCCATCTACCAACTGGGGTCTTCAGAATTTTATTTTTCTAAATATTGTTCACTTTCTTCCAACAGAGATTTTCCAGTTATGCTATGATGACTCATCTAAAACTCAGTTTTATGAAGGAAAAACAGGAAGAAGAGACTAGTGGCCAGTGTATGGCAATCAGAGATATAAGTGCAGCAGTCCAAGAGGCAGATAAAAGAAAGTGATAAATGTGAAACAGAAATACCCAATAGAAGGTCCAGATACAGATACTTCCCTTGTAGGATAATATTTGTGTAATTCAATTTACTTGGGCTTAATTTAGCTAGATCATAATCAATAAAAAGTCCTCATTCCTCCATCTCACACAAATAGATGCCTGGAGGGATGTGTCTGTTCTGCTGAGCATTCTGAAAGCCTCGGAGTGAGTATGAGCAGCTGCAAATCACTCTGAGGACTCTTCAGTGATTTGCTAAGTGCAAACAGTGTCAGCACAGCCACAATTTGGTAACTCACCAAGCCAAGCCAGCGTGCACTGATTCTATCAGTGCTTTTGTCTGCCTGGCATCACTGTGTGATGGGGTCAGCAAAAGTCCTGTCCCAAAAACAGCAGCTCCTGCCCAGAGCAGCCTCCATTTGTTTCTCTAGGCTGCAGACAACTGGCATTGCACTGGGTTTGAGGCTTAGCATGGAAAACACTGGCACATTCACACACTAATCCCCCCCAAACCCAGTCATTCACTCAAATGGCCTTGGAAATAACAGAGAAGGGACCATGCCCTTCAATACTTTCAAGATGAGAAAAAAAACTGATACTAGAGAAGTCAGGAAGAAATCTTGAAGAGCACAGTTTGGGGCTAATTGATTCTGTTATTTCAGCTGATAATGCCAAAACCTCAAGCCTCAATGCCAGAGTTGGAGAAGAGTTTATGGTGGCAACCCAAATACCAGAAGTCACAGATGCAACAACCTTGCCCAATCTAAACAGCAGTTTACCAATCTGTGAATTTTACAGCATTTGGTTTGTCTGAAGAAAAACTTAATTTATGGTCCCAGAAACAGAGTACAGTAATCTCACACGTATAAGGCGCACCTTTTTGACTGAAGTTTTGAGCCTAACCCGGAAGTGCACCTTATATTCTGGTGCGCCTTATATATGGACAAATTCCGGAGAATTGCCAACCCGGAAGTGGGAGCCGGGCGGGGAGCCGTGCCAGCCGGCGCCAGGGGCAGGCGGGAATGCTGGGGCCCACGGCACGGGGAGGGCACCTGGGGCTGCGTTTCAAGGCTGCACCGATCCGTGAAAAATGTTTGCAAATTGACCACCTGCCAGTAAACCCCGCGATCGTGTGATTCCGTTACTAATTCATTACTTTGTTGCGCGCAGATCCTCGCTGCAAAAAAAAAAGTGCGCCTTATGGTCCGGTGCGCCTTATATATGGACAAAGTACAGGGACTTGGCGGCAATGCAGAAGTGCACCTTATACTCCGGTGCACCTTATGGGTGTGAAATTGCTCTACACTAGAAACAGAACAACAGGAATTGAACCAGCATTGGGCAGTAACCAAGTGTGACAGCTCAAGCAATAAAAATGTAGAGAAAATCAGAATTTAGAGGAAGTTAAAACCTTGGGAACAGAGTAATGTAGTCCAGTACATATTTTGGTAACAGTATTTCACAGAATTCCAGATACCAGCAGTGGACTGTAAATTGCTTGAGGCAATGAGAACTTCCAGGCAGGTACAATTGTTAACTGTCTGAAATGGAGATGGCCCTGATTAAGTATTAAGTATCCACCTCCAAGGCTGGGTTGGTTTTTTGCTTGTTTGCTTGTTTGATATTTGTTTTGGGTGTTTTTTTGGGGTTTTTTTTTTGTTTTTTTGGGGTTTTTTTTGCACGTCCATGTATAATCATGCATTTACAGTATCTGTATACAGAGGCTGGAGACAAGCATCCCCTCACAGCTGGCACTTCCAAACATTAGAGAAAGCTTTATAGATTGAAAGAAACAATGGCATTTGAAAAAGCAGAGGTTCCCTGGTAACTATTAAAATACAACTTCATCTACAAAAGTAACACCAGCAACAAAACTAATTAAAGCTTCTCTACCTCACCAAAAGTGGAGCTATGCTATTTTTCCCTCTAAATTGAGATAATATGAATGATAAAGATGGTTAAATCCAGAACTGAAAGTCATATCCAGAAGGATTTCTATTAGAATTCTTTTAAAACACGATAGCTGTTGGCTGCAAGTAGACACTGAACAAAGTACAGAGAGAGCAGAGAACTTGTGAAACAAAGTCCCATCTTCTTGTGAACATTTCTCAGGGAAGACCCTCTTCAATAAATTAGCAGAAATATTTACCATGCAGAAGATCCCACTTTATCCAACAATTAAGTTATTCATAGCTAAGCATTGTGAAAGGAATACACAACCATTTCAAGACACAACCAAGAGCTTATGAAATTAAAGAGAAATTTTGCAATTGCTCTGTAGAGCAAGAAATGCTGGAAGATATTTTTAAATATATCTCTTAATGGCTCGAATTCACCAAATTTATCATACAACAGACTACTTCCTCTCTAAATGAAGTGGTCTAAATATTCCATAGAAATTGAAATTTTTAGAGCTCTAGGTATTTTAATTACTACCTCATAAATATTTCTATATATAAGCAATAATAATCACTGACAAGGTACTTCTATTTTCTATAAACTGTATTACAGCAGATCAGATTAAGTATTGCTTTAAAATGTTATTTGTAATAGATTGTTTCACAGACAAGCACGGGGACATTTCAATTAAAATTGCATTCATACCTAGACCTTTCATAAAACTCAGCAATTAGAAGTGCTGCATTATTTCTCAAGCTTATTTGTTAAAAAGGTAATTAAGATGCATCCATTCCTCATTGGAATCACCAAGGAAAAGAGTGAAAATTATTCTAAAATGCTAACACCTTTGACAGTACTAGGATAAACACCTGTAATGTTAAAATACTTTTAATCTCAGTTTTAAATCTCTGTGTTTAAGACTTCTCCTCTCAAGATCAGTGGTAAAAAAAAATTTTAAATACTTTAAAATCTGCAAAATTAAATTATAATCCTGTATCTTGTGCATTTTACGGATAGTTTTGCATTTGTACTATTGCAATATTTTAAAAAGCATAATAAACCAAAATATTTCAAAAACACGCTGACAGCTCAAAATACTGAATGTTTTGCTGCTTAGAATTTTTTTATGAATTTGATATTTTAGCCAAATATATCCTTAAAACTGAGACCATGACATAATTTTCTTTGCTATGCAAGATCCTGTTTCAGTTAGATTGATAGAACAGGTATAAATATTCAATGTGAATATCTTTGGAATGGCTAGTGAACTAAAGTGTTTAGATTCCTTTACAAACCCTTAAGAACTTGATCACTGAAACAACTGTTCAGCTGATCACGTTATATGCTCAGCTTAATACCTTAAGAAATAGGATGGGGTAGTAAAATAAAGATTTGACTCTCCTTGTTTTAGCCAGTAACTCTGGTGCCAGAGGCAGGATGCTTTCAGACACTGATTTAATAAGCTTAATTACCTCATGCTCATGATATGTCAAGACAATGCCTGAATTAGTTTTCACTGCAGGACAAACTCCACTAGGAACACTACTGATGCTCTTTCTTCATGTTCTGTAAGAGGCAGAGCTTTAGAACCCACAACACACACACTCCAAAACCACATTCATAAGTTCACCTTGAACTGCAGCAGCTTCTGAATTAGCGGCAAGTTCCAAATTAGCAGCAGCTTCTGAATTAGCAGCAGCTTCTGAATTAGCAGCGGCTTCTGAATCAGCAGCGGCTTCTGAATCAGCAGCGGCTTCCTGCTGTGCTTCCTCCACAGCATGGGATTCCTCTGGAGCCACTAAGTCATTCTCCCCTGTAGCTTCTGGGGCTGCCCCAGCACTGTCATCCTGTGCTATGGGTCCAGCACCCTCATCCTGTGCTGCAGGTTCCACAGCAGCTGCTGCATCAGCCTCTTCCACAGCCTTCTCTGCTTCAGGGGCTTCATCCAGCTTTTCTCCATCACCTTCTGAGGATTCAGTCAATGCAATAAAGAGAGTAAAATGCATGCACGCCACAAAAATTTCACCAACTACTTTCTGTCAGCATCCTCATTTAAATTTAAAGTGGGAAGTTGAGGTTTGGGATCGGAATTAACAAAAACAGCAGTAATTAATCCCCTAATGTGGCATCAAAAAAATGTAAGGAAACCATATTCTTAATTACTGAGTTTCATAGCATGTTTCGGTGTGGTAAGGAAAGAAACTGGCTTTAAGCAAGTGTGGGGGGTGCAGGGAAGGATAACAAAGGACCTTGCCAAGTGTTGATTCAAACCACTCTGCTGGCAGGGCCAGTGGTGCTACACACAGGTGCCAGAGGGAGCATTGCAACGTGAGGAATAAGACATTTGCTCTCTTATAAGTAAGATTTAAGTGGTCAGAGCTCACTTTCTTAAAGATATGACCACTTATGACTGACTATTTTCTTTTTACAACTCACAAATCTCTTTTAAAGACTTAAGTTTATACCACTCTGGGTCCAACTCCTTAGAACCTGAAAAACAGTGTTTCCCAGTCATGCATCACTTCAAATTCAGCTGAGGCAAGTCATGGAAAACTCACCGTGCAAAGCAACAAAGATGCTCAACCACCATGCAAACATGCACTAACATCAAGGTCACAAAGAAAAAGTTCACCACTAGAACCAAATCACCATGAGAGAAAAATAGAACTAGAAATAGAGTTTGCAATGCAGTGTTAACTACTTGAGAATTGAAACAAAAGAGCTTAAAGAGACATAGTCAGAGTTTGTTTGATTATTTTGTATCTGTTTATAAACAAAACAGCTCTATTTTATTTATTGTCCTTCTTATGCCAGTGAAAACCTATAATTTTGTGTTCAGGTTTCAAAACAAGTCCATTCATTGCTAAAAACCAAAACTTTGCATTATGCAACTGATCATGTCCCTTTAAGAAAAAAACTGTTTAAAAAAAAAAACTGAATTCATTACACAAAGAACAGGCTAACAGCCAAGCTCAGCATTCAGTACACTTTATTGGACAGTCAAATATAGAGTGCATTAATTCAGAACAGCCAGCTTCTCCATCTCAGAGCTGCCCTCTACAAAGCAGATTCAGTAATAAGCTCAATATGGTTTGGCCTTGCAAACATAGGTAGCTCTTTTAAAATCTCACAGGAATGGAGTTTACAATAGAAGGTTTAAAGTCATCCCAAGGTAGGCTGCAATGTACTCAATGGTAAACGATTGTCCTTTGTTTGTATTTAACTTCCTCAGGTTTGGAAAGAGATTTCCCTTGTGTCTGGAAAGTGTAAAAGCAGAGTATAGATTAGAAAGCCTGGAAAGTGTAAATGCAGACTACAGATTAGAAAGATTGAATCAGCTTTTGACGAGTTAAAAAGAAAAATCATAGCTAAAAAAGAAGGAAATCAGGAACAAGCTCAAAGGTCACAGGCAACAAATAGAAGACAAAACTCAGTATTCACTAAATAAGCAAACAGAACATCCTGCAAGCCAAACATCATTTTACATTTCAAATGATGTCCCAGATTTTCCACTGCAACTTTGAGTGAGGCTTCTTCCAGGGGCTTTTTAAATCCCTGTCTAATTTGAGAGTGGCTATCAGTTAAAAAGAGCCACAGAATATTTGCTATCAAATCTCTTTCTAAATGTCATCATCAATGAAAACACCATTAAATATAATTTCAACCTCTAATAAACAAAGAACCCTGGAATGGCTGTTTCTCTTGTTTTGACAGATTTGCTCACTATGTACAGTTCTCTGTAACAGAAATTTTGGCTTCAGGCATACAGGGAGAATTTTCCCCTCCATGAGAAACCACAAAAATCCTATCAAAAGAATCTTTGATCAGCTGCTCTCCAGTATTAAGTTCCTAGAAACCTAGGAAGTTTTATTACCACAGGCAGCAAATATGCCATGAACATGCAGCCTGGCATACTGCTTTTCTATCCACCACTTCACATGGTTACCAGCTCTGTTTTAGAGCTTATTTTAAGCTTCATTTAACGTGCCCCTAAAGAATTACCAGAATACTTTGAGGACAGAATTTTTAACTGCTCTTATCAGCAATGCTTACTGTGAAAAAGTTAAAGGACTGACTCTAAAGAATGCACAGAGCAAGAAACTGCAATGGCACTTCTGGGAAAAGCAATACTATGCTAACACTCTGTGACAAGATAAACACAAAAACAAGGCTATGCAGGGAACAGGGGAAAAAGGAGAGGAAGAAGGGTGTTAACTCCTTTGAGAATGCACGCACAGGATTCTGTAGGAAAAGTAGGAACAGAACTGATTCTTGTTCTTAATGTTCTGTTCTTTCAGGTGTACACAGCTGGGAAGGAAGAAGGATTTTAAAAAGGAGCTGATTCAACTGTGGTTTTGTATTGTGAATTGGAATTAGCTACTCAGAAGTCCAACTAAAAACTGTTTTTTATCTATTCAGGAGTTGAGTATTGAAAATAATATAGGAAACAAGTTTCAATTGTATTCACTGAATGGCCTTAGAAGCACTTTGGACTTCTTGCTATCAATAAAAAGGGAGGCACTGGTTGTGACATTTATGTGGCTTATTAAGCAGCACAAAGCAGCAGATGATGGGATGTCTGCTGAGCACCCAAGACCTGTTGCTGAGCACTCAGTCCTGTGGGTATTTCACTCCAACATGTGGCTAGGCCAGGGCCAAAACTCACTACCTTGCAGAAGTGCACCCTAAGAGAAAAGAGGGAATACACTGACATCACTGGGAATATGTTGGAAGGTTTGCTTAATGCTTCCCCATTCTCCCAGCTATGGCAGTCACAATGCAATCCTCACTTCTGCCCTGAACAGCAGGAGACCTAGGACAGATCTACCTGGGTCCTGGTCACATATTTTATTTTATTTTATTTTATTTTATTGCAAATTGTGGCTGAATTCTCAGGATTTACCTAAACAAATGCATTTAAAAAACTAGGCTGTGTTCAGTTGCTTTCTTTTTTAGAAATTAAGGTATTTTTTTTTACTACTTTAAATCTTAAGATTTGTAATTTTAAAGTTCTGAAACTAAAGCATGTATTGTAGAAGTTCAAGGTTAACAACTTCTAAGGAAATAATTATAGAGGCAGGTTCTCACACTGAAAACAAAATTTAAATTCAAGATACTTTATTCAAATATATTATTTGTGCACATGCAAATATAGTAAATCAATTCCCTAGATGTCAACGTTAAAAAAATAAAACAAGGAAGAGCATCAAGTGCTCTGGCTTCAATACTTTATTTCTTTTTTAAGTAACAACCAAATAAAAATTTATAAAGATCTTTAAGAAATTTTCCTAATTGCTTTTCCTAGCAAGGCCACGCTTGCCAAAGTTCCACCTTTTACATTAATGGTATAACACTAATTGATGTAGACAGGGACAACATTCCATTACAAGTATTTGAACTAACAAGGTCTAATTATTCAAGCATGAGGAGCTAAGTAAGGATTTGCTATATATTTAGGTAATGCCTGTCTTTCATTTAACCCCAAATCAGAAAAGACAAAATCAAAGTTGTAGAACAAAAAATTGATCCAAGTTAAAATATTTTTTTATGTAGGGTTTTTTTTTCCTATTGAACTGTATTTCCTGATGGCATACAGCCTGAAGCCAACCTGTTGACTGAGAGAAAGATATAATCTTCTCCCCACCACTGAAAACAAAAGAACAAAACTGATTTTGACAGCATTATGTACTCAGTCAAGTTTCATTAAGCTTGCAGTAAATCAAATGCCCATTACACAATTAATAGTATTCACACATCATCTCTTTCTATCCAAAGAGACTCCACAGGTGGATCAAAGACCAGATTCACTGCCTGAACATTAAGGCCACTTCCAAAATCTGTGCAGCAGCAGCTTTGTAACACAACAACACTGCACAACCACCTCTGTCTTCACTCCCACTCACACAGTTCAGACAAGGACTTGGACAGTGCTAAAGCCTGATTAAACAATCTAGAAATCTGTTCCAAATCCTCATGTACCCGGGGAAAAAGAGACAAGAGCTCAACTCACCCTTCCTTGGCCAAAGATTGCTCTTCTGCTCCTCCTCTCTCTCACGAAGAGCATTTGTGTGTTCAATGTACTTGCTGCGTGATGAGCTGACTGCTCTGTAGGCCTGAAAGGGAATTGTACCTCAATTTACAGCTGCATCCCTAAAAATTTACCAAACATACCGAAGGGACAGCGAGAAAAGGGATTTTAAGCAAGTGTTACTGCCCATCTTAAAATGCATATAAAATTTGCCCTAAGCAAGGTTTAAAATCATTAACAATCTGCTATACTAATATATTTATGTATTTCATATTTCCCCATTGTTTAGAAAGCAAATACAATATACCACGCAGATTTTTAAGTGCTACAGTGTTCCAGGAATTGAAAATACTGTTTTAAAAGATAATTACATTAAGATTGCTATTTTTGTAATGTGGTAAAAATGTGACAGCAAGAGGATATGTTATTCATCTAGAAATGCAATCATACATGTTTGATATTTTGAACAAATAGCTACTTACCATGCAAGAGGATTACTTTGTGGGACAGGGAAATATGTATCTCTCTGGGGTGTGCTAGTCACTATCTCAGATCTTGGGGGAGAGGGGTAGAAGTAAGCTATAAAATGGAGGAGTTAGGGATGTGAGGCACAGAATCAGATATATTTAAAAGCAGGGAAGAGAATGGTTACAGAAAAGCTTAACAAAAGCAGATGCTTACAAAACTTCAACATGCTTTCTTGGAGTAACTAATGCTTCTCCTTATTTGTGCCCAAATTAACAAGGTTCATATCTTCCCCTTTCAGCTTCAGACTGCTTCTTTCACATCTGCCTTGCCCACTTTGAGACATTGCAAATGTTTATAGTTGACAAAGACAAGGCGAGGGGTTAAAGACAGGTGTCCATCTTTGGACACACTTTGGACACAGTTTTAAACAGGCTTTCCACCAAGAATGACCCAGAACTTTACCAAAACAGTGAAACAGGCAAGCAATAAGCTTTCAGCTTCACCAAATTCTCTTAAGCTGATACTAATTAGGCTGCACTTAGCTATATGCTATAGCATCTACATTCTTTGACAGTTTGCATCTTGACCATACTCTTAAACCCAGAACGCATCTTATACCATGCCAGCTCAGAAAGCACAAACACTTACATAAAATAAACCACCAAAAGCAGCAACACCAGCAAGGAGATAGATCATCATGCTGTCTCTAGAGGAGCCAGGAACACTCCCGGATGACATCTGGCGAGGAGGTGCTATAAAAACCATTAGGTAAATTCATGCAAAGTGCTGCTAAAATATGATCACAAAAAAAAAGAGTGATGAAATCTGAATATGCATGGGAAAGGATGACTCAAAAAGGTTATAAAACAGCTTATTGATGTATCCTATGACTGAGTAACACAGGGTGTGGTGCTCAAATGAACTGTCCATGGCTGAGCTCTTCCTAAGAGATGATTTTCTGTGAACTACATTGTCTGCCACCAGCTTCCAAGTAGTGGGCAAGACCAAGGAATGTTCAAAAAAAAAAAAAAAAAAAAAGGAAAAGGAATTACAAAAAAGTTTCTGACTAAGGTAAGTAAAATAATTAATTAATCCGTCCTTAATCCTTACAATCAGCAGAAGTAATGAATTCTCTCTTTTGGTTAATAACAGGGAATTTTAAAAAAAGCTTTTTCATTTGAACTCATGTTCTTTCAGACTGCTGATACATACCCTTCATCTCACAAATTGGCCAACAGAGCAGAGGTAGATTACATAGGTTTTTTACCTGATTGGGTACATATTAACTCTAGCAGCAGTGCTACCCATTGACTTGTTATAAACTGATTCTTACTACAGCATTGGATTCATCTGTGCATCTCAAAAAGAGACCCATGAAAAACACATCATTCTCTTGGTCAACAAAGCTTTCTTGCTGAATTTTGTGACGTGATCCCAGATGAGAAATGTCTCATTGAAAAAGCGCTCATGAAAAAAATAAATGGCTCTGGGCATCGCAACTGACAGCTGCAAAAATAATCGCAACGTCAAAACATTGCCATTGTGCTCCAGATTACGTTTAGCATCATCTGTCTCATGACACACTTCTCAGACTGCTTTTCAATAGCCAGGCATCCTAAAGCATTTCCGTACATTTATGTTTTCGTTCAGCCGCAGCGTGTCCTTAACCCTCTCGCCGGGGCTGCCAGCTGCAGCAGGACAGTGGTCAGCAAGCTGCCATCGCCCAACACGGCTGGCAGATATTTTTTTTTTTTTTTTGCCACTGGTTACACAACCCGTGATGCGCCAAAAGCCACGGATGCGGCACACGGGGTGCGCTCCCGTTCCCGGCAGCCCGGCGGAGGCACTGCCGCTCCGGCCGCCTCCCGGGGGATGCGTACCCCGCTGTTTCACACGGGAGGGAAGGCAGCAGCGTTGTGCCGTGGGGCGGGGATGGGGGGTCCCGGGCCGGCTCGGTGCCGGAGCCCGGGATGCCCGAGCAGCCGTGCCCGGCTCCCGCCCCCGCCCGCGCCCCCCGCGCCGTCCCGGTGCCCTCCGCCCGGCCCGGCCCGCGTACCACGCTGCTGGAGCCGGCTGGCGGCGGCGGGAGCCCGGCTCAGGCGGGAGGCCAGCGCCTGCGAGGCGGCCCTGCAGAAGGACATGGTGGCGGCGGAGCGAAGCCGGCTCTGGGCTACGCGGTGCGGCGGCAGCACCGGGCCCGCCTCGGGTACCGCGGGGCGGGACGAGCCGCAGCCCCGCCCCGCGCACCTGCACCGGGACTGCCCCGGGACGGACCGAGCCGAGCCCCCGCCGCACGGAGCGCACCTGCACCGGGACTGCCCCGGGACGGACCGAGCCGAGCCCCCGCCGCACGGAGCGCACCGCGCCCGGGGTGCCGGCACCGAGCTGCCCCGCGGCACGTAAAGGGATGGGGGCAGCACGGAGCCGGAACGACAGCGATGCCATTGTGCAAGGGGAGGGACGATACACGAGGAGGAACTACTGTTTTATTGAAAAAGGAATTTCTTCAGCAGCCAAAAAATAAAAATATGGAGAAACCAAGTAAATTCTCGGCGAAGGTTAATTTAAGCACCGTGCCAACGGCGTACGGTGCTGGCAGTGAAGCGCTCCAAGGGAATCGCTGCTCTGCATCATGTGCACTGTCAGTCACGGGCGGCTCTGGGTCAGTGCAGCTGTCCTTGTCCTGCCTACACTGGTAGGCAGCAGTTGTGTTTCTCCTCCTTTCTCTGAACCCTCAGTGATCCAGCTAATGCCACATTCTGCCAACCCATGTGCCACTGGCCCAGCCTTTGTCCTTGGCTGACCTTGATGCACAGAGAGGGCAGAAGTGCTCGCTGGCATGAGCTGTGCACTCCCACCACTGTGGGCACCTTTCTGGCACAGCTCTTTCATGCACCGTTCCAGGTCCCTAAATGCTCACAGGAAAACTCCTATTTTAGCACTATTCTTGTATTTGCTTATTTCATAAATTCAGCAGTGAAAGTGATGGCAGAGCAAGAATACACCTTGGGAATATGTACTGAATTAATGTGATGTCTAATTTGCAGTATATCTTCCAGAATAGCAAAGACAGTTTTGAAAATAAGACTGATAATCTGTGAAATGGAAATGCCACCTAAAACAACTTCAAGACCAGCAGAATGAAATAAAGACAAAGAAAGTAATTTCAGGTTTCTCACAGACTTTATAATTTATTTTTTATTATGCACATGAAATGTACGAACATACAAGTAATCAGATAGCTTTTTACTTCTTCCGTGTTCATTCATTTGTAGGACAAGGACCATGTACATTTTGTCCTGTAGCGCTCATCTCTTTGTGACCACGTCATCAGCCTAAGGAAGAAAAGAAAAAATTATTAGCAATAAGAAAACCAGGTGTGATGAAAGTGGTCAGAAGCATCTCATAACATCCTGCATTTTTATCTGGAGAGGAATGTTTTCAGGGAAAAATAACCACAGCACCACAAGCTTTTCTGTAGTACAAGGAATTTTTTCATGTGGCATATTAATTGCTCTGAGGCCATAATCCCCAAAGACTTCTTAGCTGGCAGAAACACAAATTATGTTTTTATACTGAAAAGGGACAATGACCACACACACTTTGCCCCACAGTACACAACTACAGGGTCAATGTAAATTGACTTTACATCATTTAGCGTGTAATATAGAAATGAAACTGAGAAAAAACATCCCCCACTGTATACATGTCAAAATAAAACACAAGATAAAAGCTGTCATTTCCTTGTCACTGAGCCATTTATAAAGCATTCAGTTTACAATCTTTATTTATTGTAGACACTGTAAGAAATGTGTGATCAAGACAAAAAGCTGAGAGGGAATATGCACACAAGTGAATACATGAAAATACAGATCAGCCACTTGATCATTTTAAAGCTGGGAATGAGTTACAAGAATAGCAAAGCCAAAATGCAAAGTGCTGAGAAAAAAAAAAAAAACAACAAAAGTCAGTTCAGCATCTTGACTCCTAAAAGATGTCAAGAATCTTCAGAATTTGTGCTCAGCTAAGTCAAAAGTATTTCTGTGTGCACACTTACTATGAACATCCTGTACACTTGTGTCTTCTCTCCTGTTGTCTTCTTTCATATTCCATTACATCTTCATTATGCTCCTTGATAAGCTATAAAATAGCAGTACATTATAAACAGCTCTACAATTCACAGCTGCAGACAACAAATAAAGAGTTTTACAGAACATAAACCAGCTGTTATCAGAACACAAACCAGTATGTCATAACTGGGCCCATCCAGAACACAACATTTGTAAATTAACAACTGAAAAAGGTGGAAATAATGCCTCATAGGACAAACATTTTCTCCTGACCTCCCACTGCCAATCAATTCACCACCCCCAAAAAAGGGGAAAACCCCAAAGGGAATCCATCCCACTGTCACCATGGGGAGTGCTGTTCATCCTGCACAATTCTTCCTGAGAGCTGCCACTGCTTGTTTTAACAGCATAAAGCTCTCTGAAACATATAATATCTGCACTTTGCTCAGGAAAACTGGGTCTTAATCTATTGAAATCAGCCCAAAGCACCTTAACCAGCTGAAAAGTAAGAATAAAATGCATTGGCAGTCTGATAAACTCAACATTATCTGGGCACATCCCAAGGTCTTCTGTCTTTTCAGAAGGACCATGGGGAAAATAATGCCAAAGCATTAATCCAACAGGCTTGAAGAGTTAATTCTGTTGTGGCTGTTTTAAGCTTGCAACAGAGAGAAGCTCAAGAAGTTGTTCATTTCTTAAAATAAGAGCACAACATAAAGCTGGGAAAACGTAAGTAGTGAACATAATGAGGCTTCAGTCTTGACACCTCTGCTATGACCACCCACTACCCCAATAAACTCAGCACATTGCAGCCACTGCATTCATATCACTATTATGATTTTTAAGGAATAATTAAGTCCAACAAAACCAAATGAAAACACTTACAAAGCCCCACAAGGCAGCACTGGTGCCAAACGCCACGCCAACTCCCAGCCAGTTTGGTTGGCCACTATTCGCTTTTGTCACAGCGGATGCAGAACGAGTAAAAGCTAAAAAGGCACAAGATTACAAATGCATTAACATTACTCAGGGTTAGACTACCGAGTACTCACTGACATTCATAAAATCAGGGGAAAAAAACCCAAACCACAACGCAAACCCCAAATGAATGCAATGATGAAGTGGTGTCCATAACATTGTTACAGCCGATCCCTGCAGGATGCCCGCAACTCCCTGATGCACGAGAGAGAGGATGGGGCAAAAGCAGCGCTTTTTGCCCGTTCTCCAGCCACAATAACCATTTCCCCCCGCACCTTCTGCTCTACAAGGATGCCTCTCTCTGTCCCCTGCCTAAAGCTCCGAGCCCCGGCCTTCCCACCTCCCGAGAGAGCTCCGGGCAGGCACCACCATAGCGGCGAGACACGGCGAGCCCTCCCCCCGGCCTGGACGCAACAACAACTTAAAACAGACAAATAAAATATTTTTTAAAAACTAACGGGCTTCGACTAAAAACAGTAAAAGGAGAGAAGCTACCACTGAAGGTTGCTCTGACCCCAGACGCGGACTCGCTCTGCTGCACAGGCAGCAGAACTCCCACAGCCCCAGGTCCATGGGGGGACGGCGGCAAAGCCCACCAGCCTGCCCCGAAATGGCTCCCGCCCGCCGCCGCTCACCAAGGCGGGGGAGTGCTGCCGCCACCAGCCCCCAGCGCCTCGCCGCCCTCAGGCCCGCCGCCATCTTGTCAGCCGCACGCGGCTCCGCCCGCGGGGGTGGGACCAGCCCGCCCCGCCCGTGCCCCGGCGCCCGGGCGGGCGAGCTCCGCCGCGCGAGGCCCGGCGGACCCTGCGCAATCCCATGGCTCTCCGCCCTTCCCCGCCCGCCGCCGGCACCCAGCGGCGCCGCCGCCGCGCCGCGACCACGCCGGGCCGGCCCGGGCTCGGCGGCGGAGCGCGCACAATTGGCGGGGCGGAGCCGGCGCGGGGCCGCGGCGCATGCGCGAGGGCTCCGTGACCCGGCTGGGGAAGCGCCGCGCTGCCATTTTGGCGGCGGCTCGGCGGCCGCTCGGGACCACGTGAGCGCGCCCGGGGCTGGCGCGGGGAGCCCGGCGCGCGCGGCGGCCGGAGGGGCCGGGAAGCACCGGGAAGGGACGGGAAAGGCCGGGCCCGCGGCGGCGCGGGCGGCGGGAGCGGCTGTGCTCCGGCGGGGAGGCCCACGGCGGCCGAGCGGCGGGGACGGGACGTAGCCCGCCCGCCCACTCACTCACTCTCCTCGTCGGTGCCCCTCGGCGGCGCCCGAGCCGGCGGCGAGGAGGATGCCGTCGGTGAGCCTGCCGCCCAAGGAGAACGCGCTCTTCAAGCGCATCCTGGTGAGTGGCGGGGCGGGAGGCCCGGGCTCGGCTGCGGGGAGCGGGTTGAGGAGGCCCCGGCTGGTAGCCTGAGCCGGCGGGGAGCGCAGCCCCGGCGCCACCGCCCCGGCCGCGGCTCTGGGGGCCGGGGCAGGCCGGGCCCAGCGCCGCCCGTGCCCCGCAGCCCGTCCCGCCCGAGCCGGGCAGCGCCGGGGCCGCCGCGTCCGCCCGCTCGCCCAGCGGGTCCCGGCGCTGGCCGCGGTGAGGCACCCCGGGCTCCGGGAAACGCTTCATTCATCGCTCGCCCTTGCAGCCCGTCCTGCCGAGCCACCCACCCTGCCTTCGCTTTGGGTTTTTTTTTTCCTTTTATAACTCGTTGTTTTGCTGTAGACAATAACCGTGTTTGTTGGGAAGATGGCTTTCGAAGGAGGAAGTGGAGAAGGATGAAGGTTTTGAAGTCTTCCGCGAAGTTTAATTTGCAGCCCGCTCCTGTGGAAATTTGTCAATCGATTTTGCTGGGTGGCGGTTGGCATGTGGATGAGAGAACGTGCAGTGGAGTTCAGGCAATAAGCCTGGCTTTCGGAATGGGGTTAGGATGGTCTGCAATCCAAATACCAGCAAAGTATCCCCAGTTCAGCTACATCTTAAGGAACTTGTGTCAGTTTCCTGCGGTGTTCCAGGAACATTGTGTTTCTAAGGATTTGGGTTGAATTGGAAATGCCTTAAGTTTGTTAGTGAGCAACTTCAGTGGATTTATTTAGAAGATTCTGTTTTCTCACAGAAGAAGTCAGTTTTGTCTAAAACCCTCATATTGTCTTTCAAAGAGACTTACACTACTATTTTGAATCGTTCCAAAGATCACAAGTAAGACAAGTACTGTTGGAGCAACAGCACTCTTAAGGTTCTGTAAACTTCTGCCATTTTAGTGGGAGGCATGTGTGCAGTCTTCTGTCACTTCTGTTTCCAAAATATTTTGTGAAAATGGAGCATGTAGACCTAGAAATCCCTATGAACAGGCATGTGACCATGAGACACACAGCTTCAGTTAGAGTTAAAAAGTAAATATTATGAGCTATAAATCTGATTTCTGCTTTGAAAGATTCAGTCGTGCTTCCGAGTTAGTGTGACCTTGTACTGAGTATGTAGTTTTTGATATTTTACTGGCTGGGGAAGATCTAGCCTTGCTGCTCAGCGATCTCTCCTCCTTTGCATTGGGCATGGTTTCATTACAGGGAGCATGAATCAGGGAGCTTGTCTGTGTTTAAATCTGAGCGAGTTTGGTTGGTTTTTTGTTTCTCTCCTTTTTTTTTTTTCTTCCTTTTAATTTTTTGTTTCACTTGGATGTGTGTGAGTATTTGTGTGGAGGGCAGGAACAAACGAGGAATGAATGTTTTTGGAGAAAGTGCTGGCTCAGCACCTCTGCATTCATAACTTGATTCAGATTAGAAAAGGTGTGCCCCAGTGCAAGCAAATTTCTGTGCACTCTTTTTTTTTTTTTTTTTTAAACTGAAAATCTTTAATAAAAATCGAGGAGTTTGAGGTATCTGGATAGACTAAAAGCTGTAGTGTCACTGTGATCTTTTCTTGTGTCTCACAGGGATGAGCCTGTGAGACAGATGTTTAGTCTGGTATTTAAGACTGCATTGTGATGAGGTATCTTTATAACACGTGGTGATTAGGAAAGGCTTGAAGCTGATTTTCATCACACTGAAAATTTGGCTAATGAACTTCTTGTCTGCCTAGTTATGAATAATGACTCTACTTTGTGAAGTTTTGATTACGTGTTTGACTTGAATTAGTGAGACTTCTTTTAGGAAATCCTAAGAAAAATTACTTCCCTTCTCCTGTGCCTTCACACCTCTCTTATCCTGCAGCCTCTCCTGTTGTACACCATCTTTTCTGGAGACTGTAGCACTTCATCCTCTGCCACCTCTTGTGTGCACAGCAGTAGGAGGAGCTGAGGTCTGCCTGTGCAGCTCCGAGCCCTGGCCAGAAATTGAGGTGGTCCTGGGGAAACCCGTGCTGCCTCCTGGCCCAGCCAGGCCATGTGTCCTGTTCAGCATGCCTGGAGGAGATTTCTTCAAAAGATGCTTTGGGAACTGGCCCAAGGGTTATTGAAAGCATGCGGTACCCTACAGATACGTAGTTCCTGGTACACAGGCTGTTAATAGAAATATAAACCCATTCCCATTCTGATTTTCATGGAGATAATAAACACAGGAGCTAAGTGGATAGCTGCCTCCTATTTTTGCAAGTGAAGCATGAAATTTGGGGTTTTTTTCAATCTGTTTCGTGTGTGTTTTCAGTTCCGGAGGCCTAATTTCTTTTTTTATTTTTTTAAGATACATACATGTAACACAAATGTTACCAACCTGCCCAGCTTTGCACAGCAAAGGGTAATAATTGGCTTTTAGAGTTTGGCTTTTTTTGTTTGTTTAGTAGTAAGCATCCTGCATGGTCAGTACCTTTCTCATGTGCATGGGTTTGCTCACAAGTCAGCATTTCCACTTACCTGACAAATTCTGAGTTCAGAAGCGTGTACACGTTCCATGTTCCAACACAGTGTAACTAGACTAACCTCTTCTAGTCGTTTTACACGTGGAGGTTCTGATAGAAACATTTTTCCATTTGAAAGATATTTTACAATTCAGAGCTCCTGTAGTACAGCAGGAAAGCGATCTGCATGATTAGCTTGAATAAAAAAAACACCCACAGGATTAGCAATCACTATTCTCCTTAAACTTGCACTTCCATTTAAAAAGAGTCAAGCACATATAGTTTTTATGCTTTTAACTATTTGCAATTATCTCTACAAGTGGATATTCTGTTGCTCAGAGATTGAGGAGTTTAGAGCAAAAGTGGGTCTCAACATCTGAACATTAAAATAATTGAGTCCTTATGATTCTTTCAAGCACACAGTTTCTAGGCAGTCGAGGAATTGCTGGAGAAGAATTCAGGTGGAGGCAGGGTAGAATAGTAAACACAGCATAGTAGTGGATAAGTTGGCATTTTGGTACACAGAAGGCTGGATGCATTATGAAGTAATGGAAAAAGTAACTCCATTTCCTTCCCCACACCCCTTACTATCAACTGTAGAACAGTAGTTATAGGAAGCATGAATGACTGATTTTTAATTTATTTTTAATTAAATGTAACTGATGAACATTCCTTGACCATTCCTGCCATTGTGCTAAATTATTCATCTGCTGTATCTGGTCAGGTACAGTTCATCAATGATGTTCAGTTTTATTTCACAAATCCCAAAGACAATATTTAAGTTTTCTTTGGATGTAGAAGTTAAATGTATTTATTGAAATGGTACTGAAGGAAAATTAAATGCAAAGCTGTTAGAGGTGTCATATATTTTGTGGAAGAATTTTTTCAGTCCCTTGAAACATCAGAATGGAGTCCTGGCAGACTAAGGTGGTGTGAGTATTTTTCACCATGTGTAGTGAGCTTAGCCTTTAATGAACAAAGAGAAAATAAGCACAAGTATTTAAGAAGTGAAACATCGTTGTATTTGATGTTGGAAACAAGCAATGCAGTTGTGTAAGTGTGTTCTTTCTTGTTTAAACAGTTTCACCGACTCACAACTCTTACTTTGTGCTGTAGAAGTAGTGTGCTGAGGAAGAGGATGCCTTGCTGCTCTGAGCTGGTGTATATTGCATTATTGTGTGAAGATCAGAGTTTCCCTGTTCAGGACTGGGATTAGCCATGGCCATTCTGACATATGGAAGCTGTTAATCTTTCGTCTCCATCAGTTTCCTTAGGTGCTGTGCAGGTTTGAGTGGGCACAACCAGAACCCATGTGCTGCAGTGGGGCATTGCAGTACCCAGCGTGTCTGCTGCAGGAACAGGGACATTTCACCTTCACACGGTCATTTTTACCTTCACATTGCAGTGCCTGAGGGCATTGTGTCTGAGCTGGTGGTCTTCCTTTCCATGCTGGCTTGGACAAGTGTTCTGCTAAGTGATACAGGAAGTTCCCGGTGATAAAAAGCCTGTTGGACAACCTCTCCTCAATGCCTCTGCTGTAAATATGCCAAGTCCCTCGTGCTGGGCCATCTTCCTGTTTCTTCACTCCAGAATCTGCTCCCTGGCCCTGCACTTTGAAACCAGACAAACCAGTGCTTCTCCTTTACTAATACTTTCATCAGCATGAATCCTTTAAAAGGGTCCATAGAAATTCAGGTGCTGACTTCGACTTGAAGATCTCCTCCTACATTATCTTAATTTAAGATTAAAGACTTGATTTCCAGAATTTCTCTTTTATCAGTAACCAAGTAAGTTAAGTTTGTATAGTAATCAGAAATTTTACTGTGTACTGTGTTTCAGCTGAAATATGGAATTGCTAACAAGGTTTTTCCAATAGTTTGTCTGTTGACATGTCAATCGCTGGGTTTTTCTTTGCCAAGAAGAATGCCCTGCTTGGTCAGTAGTAGTAGGAAGAGAAATGATATCTTGGCAGAAACATTGGAATGGAAGTACAGGATAGACTTGCTGCTTTAAGCAGAATTACTGATCTTATTTTTCACTACTATTTCTCAAAGCTGCTTAAGAAATTACTGTTTGAGAGTTTACGATGCCATTGAGGATTCACTTGAGCAATGCATGTGTTACTAAAGCCTGTTCACAAAATTAGGCCATTTTTTGTCACTGGAGCTGTCACAAGTTGTAGGAACATGATTCACTGCTGTGAGTTTCTGTGGAGCAGCATTATTTTACCTGTTTCACTGGTGAAAATAAGACTCATTAAGAGAAACATCCGCAGTTTTAAGATTATAGCCAGTCTTGCATTGTTATAGCTATAGATACAATTAATTGAACCCAAAATTGTTTTAATTGGGGGGCCAGGGAGGTAATTCCATTTATATGCTACTGTTCTTTATTTTGGTTAGAATTTGATGAACCTGTGTTTATTTCTGTTTTTGAAAGATTTTCTTAATGAGATTTTGTTGCTTGCACTTTTTCTGGATGTCTTAGGTTTACATCTCTTGTCTGCAACAGCACTGTGTCAATGCAACAGGAGTGGGCCTAAGGAATCATGCATTTTCTGATTTTGCTGATAAGGAATTAAGAGAAAATTAACAATTATTCATTGCCACCCTTTAAAGTGAGGCCAGTGATTGTTACAGGGATTTGTGTTTGCTTATGTGATACCACATAATCAACTTAGTGAACCTTGTAATGTTGAACAACCTTTCTTATCTTAATAGACCCATTTAACTATTTCTCAATGCTCAGTGCTAGCAGACCTCATCTTGCATACCTCAGTGCTAAGGTGAGGAGTAGTGTAATACATGGGTAGAGAGTGCCAGTAGCCTCACCATGTATCTTGGATTGTTTTGTGAGATACATGGACACTTAACTCAGGTCTGAGTCCAGAACAACTGAGGCTCCTTTAGGCGTTTTTCTGCCAGCTCTTGGAATTTGAATTGATGCACTTAGTTGTTTCAGAACATATCCCGTGCATCCTGGATCTCTTGTGTGGTACAGTCAGTTTCGTGATGAGTTCAAGGGTGAACCCTGAATGTAGGGGTTCCAGGGTCATGAACAAGAGTCAACATGTTCTAGATGGCAGGGCCAGATTCATGGTAATTCTCCCCAAGAAGAGATTAATGTAAGGAAGTACAGGCCATCAGAAGTGATGCTCAGTAATTTTTTTTTTTTTTTTTTTCAGCAAGTCTGTCTTCAGTAAGTGAGTATTTCTAGCCTTTGGAAGAGCTGTAGTCAACTGTTTGTCAGCCCCTGTTTCCAGCTGAATTTTGTTAAATGTAGGAATGAGACCATCTCAAAAGCATAGACATAGTACAGGTTTTTTTCTGCCTTAATATTAAATGGAAAGGTAGACATATTTCTTACATTTTTCCTAACTAATTTGAATTTCGACCTTTTCTATTCATCTTGTATGCTACCAAGCATACAAGTTAGGAAGATACCAGTGACTTCCAAAAGGCAAGGCATGCTGTGCAGAGAAGGATTTATAGAATCCCTTGAACCAGGCAATTGCTGAAGCTGCTTTTTACACTGAACAGTTCAATTAATTAACACTTCAGAGCAGTGAAAGAAGATAGTTGGTTTCAGTTTGACAGCAGAAAACTGCAAGTTTGTTCCAGAGCTTTTCAGCATTAACATTTGTGTGGTTCCTTCAGTCCTTGGGTTTATAATCTTATGTTTTTCATAAAATTGAATCAGTGTGGCCGAATATCTTTTGCCCAGAGCTGCTGAGCTGTTTGATATAGTTAGTGCTCAAAGGACCCACTAATTCATGGTGAGTAGTAGCTCCTAATGCTTCCAGCTTTCAGAATCTTCTTTACTACATTTAGCTTGAATTAGTGCACCTTAGTGACTTGACCTGATCTCGTCTACCTGTAGAGAGAGGAAGTGTGCTGGGAAAGAGCCTTGAGCTGCCCAGCACCTGAATTTACTGTCTGCTAAGTGCTGCAGCTGAACTGTGCTGGAAGAAATAGATAGAATCAGAGTGGCAGGTGTGCATATGCTGTGATGTAAGTGCACACCTTAGGTAATGCAAAGGCCAAGGATTCCAGTGCTTCCTGCTGCCAGAGGCATCCCAGCATTGTTGGTAGCAGTGTTGCCATGGGATGTCCCAAGTGTACATCCATGACTGCCCCTGGGAGAAGCTGTGGGGTCCCCTAAGAGCACTCTGCTGTAGTTGAGAGGTTTTGTTGTAGAATCATAGAATAATTTGGGTTGGAAGAGACCTTTGAAGGTCATCCAGTCCAGCTCCTTGTCCACCGTGGATTGGCTGAAGCCACACAACCCTAGGGAAGAGGACAGCAGTGTCAAATCTGGGAATTGTTTTGTGTGAGCAGCCCCTTCTTCGTTGTACTTCCTCCTGGGGACTTGCAGATACAAGTAAAGCTTTCACCTGTGCCCATGTGTAGATCAGCTGTCCTGGTAACTCTTGTATATGACAGGGAATAATCCCCAATGTATTTCCTCGTGGCTGTGTCACTTGCTGAGGGTTCAGTCTGCAGCTCGCAGTCTTTTGTGGCTTAGTCCCGATTTTGGCACCCATTTGGGTGAAAATAATATTCTTCAGTGGGTCTGTCACAGCATTAACTAAATTACGATGCTTGCTTTTACACTATTACTTGTGGGTGAGAAGTGATTTCCTGTGGGGGTTTTGGTGGGGCTTTTTGTTTGCTTGGTTTGAGTTGGTTGTTTTTAAGTATTGGGGCATTAGATAGTTTCCATTCATTCTACTTCAGTTAAATTGCACGTGTGGGGTGTTACATTGGAGCAAAAAGTGTGACCTGCTGAAACACAGTCTTAGAAGAGAAAACAGTTAAAAGATCTTCATAGTGTTTTTTGTAAAATTCTGTCTCTTTAATGGAAAATAGCGCGCTATTTTTGGTTCCTGTTCAGTTTCAAAGGGCATAACAATGGGTAATGCGATCCCATCCCACCCACCTGGTTCTGCTGTATGGATTTTATTCTCACTCTGCTCTTTCATATAACCAGTTGTGCTGATTCAAGTAAGAATAAAAAGAAAGTCAATAATGCCCCAGTAATCCCACTTGTGAGCTTGGGGAGTAGATGGTACTTTCTTGGCTTTGATAATTACTCTTGAGGAAAATCCTCTAGTTTTGCATGCTTTAGGTGAGAAGACAAAAGTGGTTTTTCCTTTATGTTGGTCTTCTGTGACTGTCTTCATCTTGCTCGTGAAATGCTTTTGGGTCTGCTTCTCAGCAAAATTCAGGCTGGATAGACTCCTGTGAGACTTTTTGTTTTGCTTTACTGATGCAAATTAGTTTTAAAACACTGTTGAATCAGCTAGGTTGTACCAGTGTATTTTCTCAAGTGTTCCTGTTTGAAAGGGAGTTTTTTACTCTGTTGTGATCTGAGGTGATTCTTTGTGTAGGCTGAGTGGTATTTGGTGGCAGTGTAGATTCACTGTGAAGCTTCTAGTCAAGCTTATGGAAACTCCTGGTGTTATGCTGAGCTGATCTTAACTATTGATGTTACTGAGCATGCAACACGCTTCAGTCTGCAGTGTAGTTATTATAAAATGTCTTAAAATAGCACATATAAGTCTGGATAGCTATTAAATTATTTACCTTAGTTATTAAAGGCTTGCAGGATGGGAAGACTGCTTTGTGATATAAAAGAGGATCGATTTGCACTCCTGGGTGTGAATATGTGCAAAATATTTCATGTATGAATAGCAGAGTCCAGTCTGCTGTGTCCTGTTTATTTGATCCTGTGGGGCATACCTGCTGCCCTTGACTATTATCCTTTAGTTTTAGTTGGAAATGCATTTATTTGACAGCTAAAATGTGTATTTGAGAGGGACGAATTACTCGGGAGGTAAAATGTGCTGCCTGCTTATAGGAGACTGTCATGGGTTTGATGCTGGCCAAATGCCAATACAAATCATTCACTCATTCTCCTCTGCTATAGTTGAGCAGAGGTGGGGGAAAATAAAATTAAAAGGAGTTCATGAGTTGAGGTAAGGATTGGGAAGAAGCATTTTAAGGGCAAAACAGGTTTAAAACTTTAAGAAGGTATCAAGAAAAAAACCCGCAAACTTTAAAGGAGTATAATGAGAACAAAATCAATTAGCCTACATTTCAAAAATATGAAATCTCTAAAATGCTCTCGTGACAATGTATTTGTTTATACTGCGTATAAAGGAAACAGTGCTGAATTAAGTTTGGATAAAAGGCATCCAAGCTCTTAGTGCTACTGTAACCAGTTGCCCTTGTATAACAACCTTGTGGTTATCTGGTTAAAGAATCCATGTCAGTGTTCACTACCTGTAGGTTTGACAGCAAGGTTTAGAGAGTAGATGGGGGATGATTGAAAAATGGAAAGCTGGGGCAAGGGGGGGAATACACTTTGTGTAGCTATGAGCTGTGGCTAGAAGCAGGTAAGCTGTAAATAGTGGGAGTCTTTTCACCTTTCTTCATGGCAGCCACCAAAGAAGAAAAGTGGAGGAATTTATTCACATTTGACACAATGAGCCATGTGCATGTGTGAGGCATCTGCTGGCCAGAGGCTAAGACTGCACAAATCCCTTAATACAATTTGGAGAACACCAGCGTACAAGCCCTCCTTCCACCTCAGACTTGGGATTCTAGAGAATATGGGCCATCTCTGTTCCTTAAAATTTCCATGTCAGTCTGTCTAGTAATTGCTGTGTGTTCTGATCCACTGAATAAATACTTGGTGGTGGGGGAAGCAATGCAAATGCAAATTGTCACTTACCTCCTGTAGTCTTGCATGATTTTGAAGGAATCATGCTTTGCTTGCCTCATCTTATGAATTCTTTGTATTAAATTGAATTGTATTAAAGCAGATGTTGTTTCCTTGCTATGAAGACAAAAAAGCAGTTAAGGGATATGAAAAGCATCTTGATGTGTTCGGAATAGGTTGTAACTCTGGCCACAGCATGTGTAGTAAAGTTTGGTAGATATCTTAAAAGATCTGGTAACTTATTAAATGAAAAACTTCGAAGGGCAGGAAATGTGTAATAAATTCAGTACTGATGTAGAGTCAGATTCTGTTCTTCTGAAGCATTAGCCTTCTTAACCTTACTCTTTTAAAGTTTAGCTTTTATGTTTTCTCATTGCATGATGTCACAAGTTGTAGCTGCAGCACTTGTCTGTCAAGCATCACAAGCACGCTCTCACTGCTGGCTTTGAAGTTTATATGTGCAGGAACTGAGCTTAGTGCAGGCAACTGTACACTTCTGGCCATCTCTGAAACCAAATAATATGTTACTTCTGCAGAACATCTGTCCTAAAGCAATGGTTGGAGCTCTGGGAGTGACTGCTGCGAGCATCTGGGAGGAAACAAGCTACCCATATGAATAAAATTCCTGTTTCCAGAAAGCCTGTTATCATTATGTCCCAAGAAGACTTGACATGCCACCATTTCTGCTTCTGTTTCTTTTTTTTTTTTATTTAAACTGCTGGTTCTTTCTGCTTCTCTTACTCAGAAACTTGCTTAAGGATCTTCTTTCCCAGTCTGTGTATATTTTCTCTTTTTAGTAAAGTGTTTTGGTTTTAATTGTCTGTTCCTTGAAAGTATAGCTTCATTGAGATTTGTACCTTCCATGGTACTTCCTTCTGTCTCATTCACACCTTAAGTTTGTTAGCCTATAATCTCTCTGGAGAATGAGTTAACTATGTGCACAGCTTCAGGCAGGGGAATTTCAATGGAGCTGTTGGGCCCTCTGTGAGAAAAGTTTCTTCTTTTCTGAAGAAATAAATGTGACCTCGATTTCATTTGTTCACTTCCTTCCATTGTCAAAACATACAGCGTGTACGTAGAACACATACACAGAATAAAGAAACTCATGAAACAACACCATTCGAAATGTTTGCATTAACAGAATGAAATAAGCTTGAAAGTATTAAGGAGAAAACTTGGAGAAATTGTATACAGGAAATCATTCCAACTTGTCTTGATCTAGAAATAACCTGTCAAAGGAGACCTTTGTTGCTTGCTGGGGAATATACAGAGCTATATTCTGGAGGTAAAGTATATCCAGATTGTTTCCTGATAATCTGTTGGTCCTATCAGAGTAGTTTCTGGGTTATGAGAACCTTTCTGTAGATGTAAATGGATATAAACTTGTAAATCTTTCCTCCATGAAGCTTAAAGGAAGAATCTGTTAAAATTCTCATTGAGTTTGCTCTGTTCCAAACTACCTTGCATTACAAGCTCTGTATCACCCTAGAAAGTTTTATGTGCAAATATTTCCTGTCTCTAGCAAATATCCCATCTTGGCATATGTGACTTTGCTTAAACTTCAAGGTGAGAGCCTGGTTGTTAGAGTACAATAAATGGAACTATTTAGCGATAAGATTTCACATTGATAACCAGCATCTGAGCAAGCTGTACTCCAAGCCAGACTGCAAAACCCCAGAGTGCCCCATCTGCTTGTGACAGTGCCTTAGTTACACTATAGACACGTTCTTCAGTTCCTGTGGCTGCACCACTTCTGTGACAGGTTCTGCTGCTTTCACAGCTACCTGGGTGGGGGCAAATGATGGCTCTACTTTTCAGGGAGGAGGCCTGACTGGTAACCTTTATGACTGATGGTTTCAATTAAAAAAAAAAAAAAAAGAAAGAAAAAAGTCTGTCAGCTCTGACTAGTGGCTGATTATAGTGACTCAGCCAGCTGCTTGAAAGTTGATAATGACTGGAAGGTGTAATACCCAGTCAAGTTTAATAGAAAAAAAAAATAGTTGACTGCACAGATTTTCTCTTGCCTAACCCTTAAAATGTTCTTTAGCTACGTGCTTGCAGTGCTGACTTCTCCTGTCCTTGCTGAACAGAGGGAGTTGTCTCTGGAGGTGTTCAGAGTCAGGGTTGGATGGAGTTTTGGACAAGTGAAAGGTGTTTCTGCCCCATGGGGTGGGTAGATTTAGGTGGTCTTTGAAGGTCTGTTCAAGTTGAAACCATTCTAATTCTTTTGTTGATCTGTTCCTCTTTGAGTACATCTTGCTTGCTCTCTCTGGGCATCTTCCTTCTCCTTTTCCATGTGAGCAATTCCCTTCTCTACACCGGTGATGGTGTAGAGGGAGCAAGATAGGTGGTTTGTGATGCATCTTGGTCTTCTGTCATATTATTTCAGCTGTAGGACTCTAATACTAGAAAATAATACATGCACTTAGTGTTTTACCCCTTTTTTACACATTTGGAGTTTATTGTTGGTATTTCCAAGAGAAAAAGAGACACTGAAGAGCATCTTTCATTATTAAGAGCAGCATAAAACACAGAAGTTGTAAATATGCAGTTTTCTTTTTTAAGCACTTCCCCTAACATTCATGTAACTTTTAAAGTTTTATTTTTAGAACCTTCTGCTTGAGGGAAAGACCCCTTGGGTCTGCCTCTCCTAAATATTTTTGTTGAGAGTGCTTTGAGGACACATGGTGTCCATATGTGCTTATGAATGCTCTTGGATAATTGCTTTGGAGCAGTGTGGGGAAAGATGGAATCCTGAGCAACAGCTTATTTAAAAGGACTTGAAAGCTCTCAGCTGTACCCAATTTTTACACCCCTGTCAGCCATCCTGCCACCAGAATGGATCCACCAGAGTCAGTGAAGTCCTGTTATGAATGACTTTGTAATTCATAGCAGGAATAATAGGATTTGGGTTGGTGCTCAATCATTGTGTGCTCCTGTACTCCTGGGCTCATAAATGCTTATTTCATTACAATAAAATTAAATGTAAGAGATTCCAAGTATTTGCTGAAGTGACCTAGAATGTATGAATTGGTGTTTATAATATTGTTTCTTTTGGCTTATATTTAAATATGAGCCCAAGAAGTCTATCTACCTAAATAAAATACTAAAACTGCTTATAAAAGTTCACACTCTGTGCTGTTGTGCATCGTGGCCACCTTGCGTAAAGAATGAGGTTCAGACAGAAGAGTTGGACTGAAAAAACAGTAGAGGAACATTTAAATTTCCAGTATGACAAGATAATGTTACTATATACTAGTTGTAGAAGTTTGGATGTATGAGGTACATGTTGTAATCAAAGTGATGGTACTTTAGGCCAATTTCCAGTGGTTTATATGTCTTTCCAGCTGGTATGTTTATTGGAGTTTGTCTCATGGGGTTGCTGTCCAGGATAATTGGCCAAAGTGTTTACCAAAGTAAAAACCTGAGGTTTGCTTTCATGTTAAGAGAGTTGAATCTCTTCAGGCACTTAAGGTTCCTGTGGTGTCTCATCTGAGAAGCCACTGTATGATTATGTCTTTGCTTATGCATTTAAACTCATTATGTTGTTAGCATCTTTTTTTTTTTTTCTGGCAATAGAAAGAATTTTTAAACACAAGAAGCTCAGTAAACAGGGTTCATTAAAATATTAGTATGTTTGCTAAAATCTGCAGCTGTACTGATTCTGAATTTCAGGCGTGCATAAATACTTCCACTCTAAAATTTTTGAATAAACTTATTTTGTTCTTCAACAGAGGTGTTATGAACATAAGCAGTATAGAAATGGGCTGAAGTTCTGTAAACAGATCCTTTCCAATCCCAAGTTTGCAGAACATGGAGGTAAGTTTTCAAATGGCATGTGCTCTCTTTTTCACTGTACTTTACAGTAGAGTAATTATTTTAGTGTTTTATACCCCTTCACTGCTAAGTTTTTGCCCATGAAGCAATAAGAACATTCAGGAATGTGTATTAAGCACTAACTGTTGGTAAGATTTGTCATTTTAAAGACTAATCTTACCAGTAGTCATAGCTTCCTGTTCTTTATTATTCAAGTCTAAGATTCATGGTGCAAGTTTCCTAGTACAGGTATGCATTAATTTAATCACTTTTCCTGGGAAATTGATACTTACTCACATAAAAGTGAAAAACAAAAGGAAGAGGCTGAATATTGTTCAGTACTCTGTCAGCTCTGTGGGCTGCTACTTTTCTGAAGGAATAGTCCTATTTTAAAAGAAGAAAAAGGTGTTTATTCCTTCACTGTATTTTTAGTCAACTTGTAATACTGAGTTGAAAGTCTCTTTGCACTGTTCAGAAATGCTTTGTGGGTTTTTTTGCAACTACCTTGATAGGGGTGGATGTGTGGAAATACCCATGTTGTGAATAAATACTTGAGTAGTTAAAAAATTCTCCAAATGCTTGTAGATCAGACAGGTTTAAAATAAAACATTACTTCATATTTTGATGGAAATAATATAAAAGGTTTATTGCTGTGTACGATATACTGAAGTGAATAATCTGACAGTAGAGAAAAGAATGTGAGAAAATAATGTGAAATCTTGATAGTGAGAACTGAACCTAAATTTGCATTTATGCTATGTTTAGGGTTGCTATATGCAGCTTTAAAACCCATGAAAATGAATAACTGATACTTATTTAATCTTTTTTTCTTTCTTTCTTTCTTAGAAACCTTGGCAATGAAAGGACTAACATTGAACTGTCTAGGGAAGAAAGAGGAAGCTTATGAACTTGTGCGCAGAGGCCTAAGGAATGACTTGAAGAGTCATGTCTGTATCCTTTCTGAAACAGGGCTTTTGCTGGTGAATTGAAAAGGCTGATTTCTGCAACTATTTGATTTATAGACCAGCAATAAAAGTCAGTTTAAACTTCAAACTGGAGGTCCAGAATTTTCAATTTCCAATAAATATTTTGTCTAAGCTGGCCAAAGGGTAATCAGTTTGCAGTCCTTGCAGTCACAGTTAGTTCACATATTATTCTGGCATGCATTGTGTATTTTTATCATTAATCTGCAACTGTAAACTCATGGTGAGCATTTAAGCATGTGAATTGCTTTGGAAGCATGAGTAGTTGCCTTTACATTGTTAAAGACTGGTCAAATACTTAGAGTGCAGGCAGTATGAGTGTTTCAATTGTCTAAAACTGTGTTCAGGTAAGCCTAATAGTGTTTTCAGAGATCCTGTTACTTTATTTCCTCCCCCAGTGTGTGAAAAGTAACTTTTATTATTGTATAGACTGTTTACCTGTAACTGGCAAAGTTCTGACAGAATCATAGTGTTCATTTATAAAACAGCTTAGTGCTTGTTGCCATCTGTTCTGTCACTGCCATGTTGGAGCTGATTTGTCCCTGCTCAATTTCTGTAGAAGCCTTAATAGATTTTTCCAGGTTGGCATGTCTATGGCCTTCTTCAGAGGTCAGACAAGAAGTATGATGAAGCTATCAAATGCTATAGAAATGCACTGAAATGGGACAAAGACAATCTTCAAATCTTGAGAGACCTTTCTCTGCTACAGATTCAAATGAGGGATCTTGAAGGTTACAGGGTAAGTGTGTGTACTGCATTTAATTGTCCTCTAGGGAGCTGCAGCAAAGGTGGCAGTTTGGTTAATGACACTTCAAAAAAGATAATAAGTCCAGAGGGTTAAAACTGTATGCCACTCTTTCACTTCATGAAAGTAAAAGCAGATGTGCTACTGAGTAATTTCTATAAAATACAAATATTTAATGGCAAATTAAATGATGTGTTTTCAGCTCAGTGCAGAATTGCTTGCCTTATTGGGTTGGGGTTTTTTTGATGCTTTATAACCCAGCTGTAGAAAATCTCCAGTCTTGTTCTTTACTTGAAAGGATTCCTGTAGGTAAGAGGCAGGCAGTGTATTCAGAATATGACTTATTCAGGCAAAGGAGTTTGTATTTTTTAGTAACTTTGCACTGTATATCCCTCCACCTTTACATCAGAAGCAGTAGGTGATAACAGAACAGTGTGCTGCATGAAACATCATATTTTGGTTCTTGGCCAACTTGGGCATTTAGTGAGTGACAGCTCCATTTTTTTGTTGGGTTTTCATCTTTTTAGGTTCCCTTGCACCTCTGAAGTTGTGTTGTTTAAAACACATTTGTTGCTCTCTTGATGTGTTATTTCCTTTTCAGATTAGGGTAACATTAGTATTCCCAGGAGCAAGTTCTGTGCTCAGAGTTGTGTGCTACCATCAGCTAGCACAGGTCCTCAGAACTTACTCCTAAATCAGGATGAGTCTTAATCACTGATTTTTTTTTCATATTAGTAATTTAGAAATTTGGTTCTGCTCTTGCTGAAACAAAATAGCTCCTTAGTGTAGGAGCCAAAATTCACATTTGCAAAATGTTTGAAAATTTCTATTTTCTTGGCCTCTAGATAAAGATGAATACAAATTTTGTGAACATACAAGTAGCACATGGTTACCAAATATATTAAGGATTAAATGTTAGGATGCTTAGAAATCAGTAGTTCATGGCTAATGATTTGCTGGTTTCTGAAGAATGTGAATTTTCTCTCAAAACTGAGAATAAAGTTGTGCTTTGGTTGCTTTTTTTCTTGGCTTTAAATTCCAGCCTCTCCTACTTCAAGATATTTTGAGTGATCATCATTCTATTAAAACAACTGTAACTAGTTTTAGTTCTTTGTTAATCCCTACTTCTGACAGGTTAGGCATTTTCAGTAGGAAAGTAAATTTTTTTCTTTAAGTTACTTGAAAATGCCTTTCGGGAGTCTATAGCAAAACAAGTTATAACATTTTCCCCAGATGAAAATTGTGTGATACCAAGCAAATATGTTGTCTTTTCCAGCTGTAATTATGCTCTTGCCAAAGAATAGGGATGTGTTTGCGTGACCTATGTTGCTTAAGAACACTTCTAATTATTTAAATACATATGTACTTTCAAGGTTAATTTGAAACACCAGTAAATGTTCCTGCAATTCAAACCAGGTATCCTTAATTACGTTCTGTTCATAAGTGGTTAGACAGGAAAAGCATGTGTGTCATACATTAACAAAATTAGTCTGACTCATCAGGATTTGGTTGGACATGTTATTTTGTGAAGGCTTATTTTTTTATTCAGTGAACACCATCATAGTTTGAAGTTTATTCTTTCTCTGTTTAACAAAATGCATATACAAAACTATTTTGCAGTGACTTCCTTAAATACTAGAATATTGAAGTCAGAATATTACCTAGTGGATTCTACAAAATATCAGAGTAAAGTCAGGAAAATTAGCAGCTACTTTTTTGCAGGAAACAAGATACCAGTTGCTTCAGCTCCGACCTGCACAGCGAGCATCATGGATTGGTTATGCCATTGCTTACCATCTCCTGGAAGACTATGAAATGGCAGCAAAAATTTTAGAGGAATTTAGGAAGACACAGCAGGTAAGAGGAGAACATGAAATTGGCATGGGGAGTCCTTTCATGATGAGAAAACTTTATGCAGTTTCTTTAGTCAAATGAATTAGATCCCAAGTTTTAGCATTAGAAGGCTGAACTATGTCCTATTTGGCTTTCCTATGTAGACATCACCCGACAAAGTGGACTATGAGTACAGTGAACTGCTGCTCTATCAAAATCAAGTCCTCCGGGAAGCAGGGCTGTATAAAGAAGCCTTGGAGCATCTTTGTACCTATGAGAAGCAGATCTGTGACAAACTGGCTGTTGAAGAAACTAAAGGTAATCACTGACTTCCTGAAGATACATTTAAACACATAGCATGCAATGGGATGTCCATACTGTCAGCTTTGAAGTACAGACATGCTGTTCTGAATCTTTTAAGCTAACAGGTGTTTCAGACAGGAAATCCTCAATTGATGTCCTGAAGTTCTGTCTGACCTGTGCTGTTAGAGCTTTGATGGTGGCCCTGCCAAGTATAGCACATGCTGAAAGGGAAGAATCATCTTTGGCACAGCAGAAGGCTTTAAAATGGACTCAGTCACCTTTGCAGTGTATAGAAATAAGCTCTTCAGTGAGGCAGCCCAGCACAGACTTCTGCTGTGTTACTGTAAACTTGGTGTATAGTGCTACAACAGGTCAATACACTAGTGCAGCTTATATTCCATAGATGGAATTGCAGAATGAAACAAGTTCTCTCTAACAGCTCTGTCGACAGGTGCACTTTCTTAAAGCATACTTTGTTCCTCTACTGCTTGATGCTTGCACAGTCTGTGAAACTGCCAATCTGTTGAAGGTACTGCTTGTTCTTGGGCCACACTGGAATCTGTTAAAATGATTGCTTTAAGTAAAGAGAAGAAATCCTTTTACTCTAGTTTGTTCATGTAGATGTTGTAGCTAGTTCCCTATTTCTGCTAATAGTAATCTCACTGTCTTGAAAAACCTAGGAATTGGCTAGTGACAATTATGGGAAGTGTGGTGCTTCCTCAAGGAAACTGATTGCAGATGGCTCTCCACTGTAGCTGAATATCTTACTTGATTTGCATATAAAAAGAAATGGATACAGAGACTACAGTATCAGAGATAATTTTTGAAACACAGTAGTGGGTCTTTTGGCAGTGGGGGTGGTTTTTTGTGTCAATTTTTTATCTAAAGGTTTTTTTGATGTAGTTTATGTTCTGTGTTGCTGTACTGTGTGACATACTTAGTGCTTGAAGGTCCAGAGTTAGGAGTGAAGTAGGTTTTTCAAAGAGGACTTAATTAAAAACAAGCCCAAAACACAAAGCCTCATAGCAAGTTTCCAGCCAAAAGGATGGAAATACTCTTTGAAGACTGTGTACTTTCAACAGGGTGCAAGAGATTAATTTTTTAGGGCACATCTCCCATTGTGTTGATTTGGTCTGGTTTGGCCGCTGTGTATTCTCCAGAAGAGCCTGGTAATAAATGAGTGTGTACAGATTTTAGGCACACATGCAAAAGCCACTGTGGATGAAGTGCAACTGACAAATGTATTGGCATTTGCTGCTGTTAGAAAAAAAATAACTTTCACCTCAGAGGTAGAATTTGAGATTTATTTTCCCAATTCTGTCATTCTCATGGAGTGAACTATTGATTTTTTTCCTGGACACTAGATTCTGTGTGTAGTCCTCAAGTTACTCTCACTGTGGAAAGCACCATCTCTTGACAAAATTGCATGTTAATCGTGTGACATAGGGAAGAAGAAAGGTAAATTTGCATTTTCCTCTGGAAACTGGGTAGAAAAACCTTGCCTTAGTCTAGAGTGATACTGTTCACCTTGTGGGTGATCTGTTCGTGCCTAACAGCAAAGCTTAGCAAAATAGTTTCCCACTGTGAAATGGGAAATTGACTCCTGTTGCAGTTCCAGCATTAGCAAAGATGCTTATACAATTGTTAGACCTAATCTTTAATTTATCAATCTTAATTTGCATTGAAGTATCATTAAAAGGAAACTTGTTTGCAGAATCTTGAAATTTCATTCATCAAATCAATGGCTTGATTAAAAATATTGAAGTTAATTTCATGGAATACCAGGCTGAAGAGCCATTCTTGTACTTGCTGCTCTGCAATTTGTTTGGTTTTCAAGATGCTTTATACATTAAACACCATGTACTGCTTCTAATTGCTTTCTGCAATAAAAACTAGGCTTGAAGTAACCAGTCACTTTAGTAAGCGAGGAAAAAAACCAAACCACGTGCATTCTGTATTAAATTTTCAAGTAAGTTTTCAGGAATTACAAGCAAAATTGTAAACTCACTAAAACTGCAGCTATTGTCAGTGTAAAAGCATATCTGTTAACTAGTTTGGAATGCTGTATGTAGAGCTTATTTTTTTCTAAGAAATCAGAATATGAATGGAGTTAAGGATTGTTCAGTCTTCTGCAGAGTGATAAACATTACAGTGCTTCAATATGTTGTTACTTTAATTTAAAACTTCTTGTTTTTCACACAGGAGAGCTCCTGCTTCAGCTTGGCAGACTTGAAGAAGCAGTTGAAGTCTACAAGGGGCTGCAGGAAAGAAATCCTGAAAACTGGGCTTACTACAAAGGCTTAGAAAAGGCACTTAAGCCAGGTAATGATTTGATATCTTGTAGTAAGTTTTTTCTGCATATTTGAAATTAATATGGGTATTAAAAGTTTGTATTGCTTCAAATACTAAAATTAATCTTTAAAAAAATCCCCATTTAAATTTTGCTTTTTAGTCATAGTGTGTATATATGGTCATAATGTTGGGGTTTGTTAAGAAAGACTGGACATATTTCTTGCATTATTACCTTGTCTTATCTAAAATCATATAATCTTAAAAGTGCAATAGTCTTTGAGTGTGGTTGAAAGAAGAGAATTATTTCTTAGATGACAGTTTTAATTTTTAATTTTTCTGTTACTGTCTCTTATCTTAATCTTATGTTGTAGCTAATACATCTGAATGTTCTTTCTAGATTTTTAGATGGCAATAAGGCAGGAGCTCTTTTTAAGATGAGTGATAAGCTGTTAGTATTCCAGTGCTGGAAGAGGAACTAACAGATATTCAGTATCTTGGAGTCATTCAATTCATTAGTTTTAGCAAGAATGAGGAGGAAATTCTGTTTTTTAGGAAGGATCTAGACAATATATTATGGTTGCTATATATTCTGATTCTGTTTTTCAGTCAGGTATAAATGACTTTCCTTGTCATCCTTTTCCTTCTTGCCAGAAAGGAAGGGGAAAGTAAACTGTAAAATTCTCTTCCAGCTAATATGATGGAGAGACTAAAGATCTATGAAGAGGCCTGGACTAAATACCCAAGGGGACTAGTTCCAAGAAGATTACCATTAAACTTTTTGTCTGGTAAGTGCATTTTTTGCTGAGCAGGTAGTGATCAACACTTGTTTTTCTTAGATTCTGACTTAACAGTATAAACAACCTGCAATTGATGAGTAATGTCTGGTAAAACAAAATCAACAGGTCTTTTTCCTCTCAAGGTGAAAAGTTTAAGGAATGTCTGGACAAGTTTTTAAGGATGAATTTCAGCAAAGGTTGCCCACCAGTCTTCAATACTTTGAGGTCACTATATAAAGACAAGGAGAAGGTAAGTGTTCTAACCAGTTTTTTACATGTTTTGCCTCATAACTGTGGTGTATTGAAGAGATGAAGGAAACCATTTTCCTCAGTGTTCACTCCATCAGCACTGCTTCAGGTGACATGATATAGCTGGGAGAAAAATGAAGTACATTGGCATACATGTGCCAAGCTGGTAAATGTAGAAAATTGAAGATATAGTAATTTTAAGCTGTGTAAGTGTTCACCAAGGGAGGCCTGGTCTTAATTTGTTAAAAATAGAGTGAGATTGAGTACATTCTCAAGTGCAATGTAATGCAGAGCATTGCAGAGTTTTCTTACCAAAATAAGTTTGGGTAACACCAAGTAATTCAAGTTGAAATAGAATACTATCTGGCCCACGAGTTATTTTTTCTGTGTCTCGTCTTGCATGTGTAGGTGGCAATCATAGAAGAGCTCGTGATAGGTTATGAAACCTCTCTAAGGAGCTGCAGGTTATTTAACCCAAATGGTGAGTGCTGAGACTGTTGTGCTTCGTGAAGTAGTGCCTGGTTGTAAGTATTGTGTGTCCATTCCGAGATGGGGAAATAGGGAGGGAAGAAACAGAGGTGATGTGGGTTTTTTCTGTTTTTCTTCTAACACAGAACTGAATCATAGCTGTCAAATATAAAGTCTGTACTCAAAATATAATCACTTGTTCTAAATTTTTTTTTCCTGGATCCATCAATTTAGTCATCTCTTGGCAATTTTGAGTTCAAGTATGCTATTTTCAAGACTTGAGTTTATCACTGTTCTGGAAACTGAAGTTGAAAGCTATGTCAAATCTATAACTGCAGAAATGTCAAACAAGAGACAATATGTACTGATAGTACCATCTTCAAGGAGAGGTGCAGTTTTGGAGCTTTTGGTGGGGACAAGGTTTTGTGTTCGTGGAGGTTTCAAAAGCTCATGTTCCAAACCTGGGGCCAGTTGTTTGGAATCTCTCCTAGGTCTGATAGAGAGGCAGAATTAACTTCAGTGCCTGTGTTCATAGCATTCTATTCTGGTATTGTTTTAGTAATAAACTGAACAAACAACCTCTCTCCATTTTCCTGCTGCCAGATGATGGTAAAGAAGAACCTCCAACCACTTTACTCTGGGTCCAGTATTATTTGGCTCAACATTATGATAAAATTGGACTGCCATCCCTGGCTCTAGAATATATAAATGCTGCTATAGAAAGTACTCCCACTTTGATAGAGCTCTTCCTTGTGAAGGCAAAAATCTACAAGGTAAGTTTGGCTTTGTTCTTAGTGACCAAAGATTGTTAGTTTGTTAGGAATTGTAGTGAGTTTCTAGGTAATGGTATTGTTTAGCTACTTGAGGTGGGGTTTTCTGCTGCACATGAAAAAGCCACTAGGTAAGTTTTTAAAGGAGAAATGTGCAGCAAAATGTGAATTCTCAGTTTAAAAATCATACTGATAAATTAGATGGAGTCTTTAATCTGTCCTTACACCCTGTTTTTTTAGCTGCATAAAACAATTTCCCAAGTGCACTGTGATATTGTATCAGAATGGGATTATCCAAACTGGTTCTTTAGGCATTTGCAGGAGAAACATTGAGTGCTGAAAGACTGTTAATTCCATAATATGGAAAGGTATATAAATAGTTTTATTTTCCTTTAAGGATTTTTTGCTTTTGAAGACAGCTATTTGTTTTTTAAAACTCTAAAAAAGCCTATTTATATCAAACAGTGAGTAGATAAAACGTGTGTATTTTATAATTACTGAATCTGACTTAAATTTCTATCTTTATAGCATGCTGGAAATATTAAAGAAGCTGCAAGGTGGATGGATGAAGCTCAGGCTTTGGACACAGCAGACAGATTCATCAACTCCAAATGTGCAAAATACATGTTGAAAGCAAACTCCATTAAAGAAGCAGAAGAAATGTGTACTAAGTTTACACGGGTTTGTTGCACTTAACTAGAGGTCTTTGGAATAATGTGGGCCTAATCCCTTGTGGAATAACTTTCTGTTTTTAACAAGTGAAAACTCTATAAAGGTTTGGATTTGGTTATTTTTGCCAGGTAGGAGAAATACAGCATGCCTGTCCTGCTAGAGAGAACTTCTGGAAATAATTTTTGCACAATAATCTTTGGGTTTAATGTTGAATTCTGTAGGATACTTGAAAGATCTGGTCAAGTTGTCCATGTCTTTAATGGTAGTAAGTTAGAGAATTCAGATGTCTCTTGGAACATAATTTTTGTGTAGCTAACAGGTGAGAAACTTTGTGAGGTGTCTTCCTTGTGTGAGCAATGTTTCATTCCCAGGTCCTTGTTTATCAGTGGTGAAGGAAAGCTGCATGTTACACCTCTTCTATTTTTCCATGACCAGTTATCTAGAAGAAAAATACTGTGTTATGGAAATTGCATAATTTTATGCATCACTTTTTGTCCCTGCAGTAACATCATTTTGATAGGTTTGATGGTCACACAGGTTAGTTACTTTTTAAAATGTACTTCTTTGCTACTATTCTTTCATAACTGCAAGTCCAAACAGCTCAGTGAAGTCTCTCCAGACTATTTGTCAAGTGACAGTTTTGGAACAGTGGCAGTGTCATTTGTGTGTTGTCTATGGGAGACTGGCAAGAAGCTGTTGGGATCTACTGCAAAAGTAGATGCTTTTCTCTTTGTTTATCCCATTTTCTCCTCTTAAAGAGCAGGAGAAACCTGGAATGTTAGGTAGGTTGAACATAGAGAAGAGGGGAGTGGTGTTTATAAAGGAAATCTGAGGAATCTTGTGAAATTAAGGCTATGAGCAGACAGACATGTTTTATATAGGCTCAGTAGCTTTATGTGGGAGTTTTGATGGAAACCCACTATGAATTTAGGTTAATTTGATTGATTGGTAAATTAATTCAGTTTAGGTAATTAATTTAACCAGTTGACACCTCTATGCCTTAAGCAGCTCTAAGCTACCCAAAAGGGAACTTGAAAAATACGATTTTGTGATGTTCTTTAGAATTTTATTTATCTCCATTTGATCTTATGTCTACTGCTCAAATACAGCCTTCTTAATTAAAAAGCAATAATTAGAGGAGTCGTAGATTAAACATAATGAAAATAAAACTGACACTTTTTCCACATTTTTAGTTGCCTAAATCAGGCTGTTTTGAACACTGCTTTTTTCTATCATTGCTAAGTTATGGATCTATGCAAGTATATATAAATACCAGCTTTGAAGGACAGCTTTAATCCCATTTTTTGAACCATCTGTCAAGTTTAACAGTATTCCTTTTGCCTTGCTACTCCTCTCTAGTACTGATTGCATTAGAAATAATAATCTGTTACTACTACTGAGAGCTCAATCATCAGTTCTCTAATTAATCAACAGAACTAGTCAGTTTTAACTGTGGCATTTCCAACTTGCAAGACTCCAGTTCTGGGATTTAACATTCATTTTCTTTATTTGTGCCTTTAATTAGGACAAGATAAAAGAAACAGCAACTGATGGATCCAATGAGATTTATTTTCTGTGTAATGTTGCTTTTGCTTTTAGGAAGGAACCTCTGCAGTAGAGAACCTTAATGAAATGCAGTGCATGTGGTTTCAGACAGAATGTGCACAAGCCTACAAGGCAATGAACAAATTTGGAGAAGCACTTAAGAAATGCCATGAAATTGAGAGAGTACGTATTCCACTCAGCTGCTTGGGTTAGAGGGACCAGTTATGTGAAGGGGCAGTCAAGTTGACAAAATGTGTTCTGGTTTTTAGAAGCTCTTTTAACATCATACTTCACACCATAAAGGGTCTGAACTGTCTTAGATAAAGTAGGGAAGTTGATCTCATGGATTTAATAGCTGATTCATGGCTGGGAACGCAGAGTGGGAGCAAGTAATCAGCTTTTGCAAGACAAGTGAACATTACTAAGCCATGTCTCTAGAGTCTTCATTATTTCGTCAATAAATGATCACAGGAACAGACTGAATACTGCAAGGACAGCACCTGCTCTGTCTCAGCACTAAATGATTCACCAGCCCAGGAAATGTGATGTTCAACAGTGTAGTCAGTGACAAATTCTGTGCCTATGCATAAGTAGTAAAAGGTCTTAGAATAATTATTGCTGGTTTGGAATCCTGAAACCATTAGAGATAATGGTGTAAAAACTCCTGTGCTGGTGTGGAGCAGCAGTCGAAAGGACACGTGAGGAATTAAAACTCCAGAGGTAGCACTTTTCTTCCATTATGTAAATTTGTCACACACTTTACATCTGGGTGTCACACCTTCTTAAAAATGTGCTAGTAAAACACCTGCTGTGGGGTAACCCAGAGGAAAAGACTGCAATTTGCTTGTTGTGCTTACTTGTCTATCCTGAGCTTTGAAAAACAAAGCTGAGTTTAGGATAAAGTTAATGAGATCATAAATACTTGGAGAAGTTCAAGAGGGGAATGACTTTCTGCTGCTTCTCCAACAAAAACAAAGGGACACCTGATGGTGTGGAAAGCAGAGCTTGAACAAAAGAAACACTTTCTCACATGTCAGATTAAAGTGTGGAATTCATTGCCATAGTATTTAGTGGAAATTAAAATTATAGTTGCAAATTTAAAATCTAGAGCAATTCATAGAAGAAAAACTCCTCAAATTACATTTAAATACAATGACTGTAAAACTTTTGTCTGTTAAACTGAAAATTCTCAGAGGTAGTTACTTTTAAGGGACTGAAGTTGGTGTCTTTTGGTTCTGGACTAAGATGCCTTCTGTCCTTTTCACTGTGACTTTCTTTTTGGAGGGCTTTGTTAATGTTTGTAACAGCTAGGCTGAATTTGTGATACAGTAGGCTTTTACTAAATCATTATTTTGAAAGTCCAGGTTAGTATCTCATTGTTAATACTTGTTAAATAACGTTGTGTTCCATTGCGACAGCATTTTGTAGAAATCACAGATGACCAGTTTGACTTCCATACTTACTGTATGAGGAAGATCACCCTTAGGTCTTACGTGGACTTGTTAAAACTAGAAGATGTGCTTCGACAACATCCCTTCTACTTCAAAGCTGCACAGATTGCCATAGAGATCTATCTGAAACTCCATGATAATCCCTTAACAGATGAGAATAAAGAGCACGAGGCTGATACAGGTATTCAACCCTCAGGGTTTATTCATCATGCAGTTTCACTAATTGGTGGGTGTTTCAGGGAGGGCTAGCATTCAGAATGGTTGTCAGCTGTGGTAGCCAAAACCAGAGTTCTGCACAGCTCAAAGTAGGCAAATTGCAGTTGGACTGTGATAAAGTAGATATTTCTACTGGAAATTAAAGTAATGTATGCTTGTACTGTGGTTATTATAAAACAATGATGGTTTTGAGTGCTGCAACTCCTAAGTACAGATGTTTGTGCTATGTAATGACTCTAAAAATACTAATTCTCATGGTTGGTCCATGGAATAGGAGATTGAAGCAGATGTGCTTGTTAATAGCTCTTTCCAATCATTTTATCAGTGTGCAGAAATTTCACTAGGTAGCAACTTAAATTTTATCATCTCTTGCTTCTGATGTAAAAAATATCATTTAAATAATCTTTTTTTTTCCCCTCCCATTTCTGATTTGAGAGTAGCTTAAGCCGTTATGGTTCGGGGCACCTCAAATGTACAAACAGAGGATCCTTCAAGAGAGAATCCTTTAAGAGGAATTTGTCAAGTTTTAGTATTTTTCATCTCATTATACTATTATTTAAATTTCTGCTCCCTGATTCCACTAAGGAATTTGTGAATTATGAAACATCAGCATAGGCTATAAAATAATCTATTCATAGTAAATAAGCTTTTACAAAGGTAATGACAGCACTACTCTTAGTAGATATGGTTTTAAAAAGGTGGTGATGTCTGATAACTGCTTGATGGTGTTCATACCCGACATCAATATTGTGTGGTTTTGTCCTTTGTGTGTGTACAGCAAATATGTCAGACAAGGAGCTAAAGAAGCTACGAAATAAGCAGAGAAGAGCCCAGAAGAAAGCACAACTGGAGGAGGAGAAGAAAAATGCTGAGAAGGAGAAGCAACAGAGGAATCAGAAAAAGAAGAAAGATGATGATGATGAAGAAATTGGAGGACCGAAAGAGGAACTTATCCCTGAGAAACTGGCAAAGGTGCTTACCAATGTACTAGTAAAGTCTTAGATATTTCTAGAGGAGTTGCAGTGAGCACACATAAAACTTAAAAGCCATTCAAATAACTCCTTTATTTTTCTGGTATGGCATCTCTTCACAGGCAGCATTTAAAAAAAAGTTCCTTTCTAGGGCTAGTTGGTTAGATACAGTGTCAGTAGTGTGGAAATCACAGCTTTTGTGCCTGTTCTCAAAGGCAGTAATTGAAATCATAAACATTTGCTACATGTGGAATTATCTCCATGTGTCTACTGCACTAACTTGTTGATTATACCCTGTTTCTAGTTGGTCCTCTGGAAGTCTTTCTATCCTGTATGTAAGGTGATTATCATTATTATTCACTCTTTTATGCCCCCTGTTATTCTTTTGTTTGCATAGTCAGCCTGTGAAAAATGAGACATTGAAGCACTGAATGCTTTAACAGGATTTGTTTGCATATGTTTTGAATGGGGAAAAAAGGCATAAAGAAGATGTAGTAATAAATAGTAGACTAGACTGAGATGGATTTAGAGATCTGGATTAAGAGCTATAGAGAGATGGAAAAGGGAGGTTACACAGAATTTTAGCAGAAGTTATACCTGTAAGGAACAGGAAAACACTCAAAAAATGTGAGGGAAAGATAAAATTATAGATAAAATTAATTTATAGTAATAGTAGTATAGATTGCAAGTCTTTATAGATCCAGTATTCTGGGTCTGTATTCATACTATTCACTGAAATGAGTTGGATTTGCTCTTGAGGAGATATCTAAAAGTTGAGTCAGTGAACTTCACTCTGTAGCCAGGAAACAAGTGACTTGTTCTATAACTTATTTAATTAGCTATAATTAAATATTGACTAGTTAATAATTTCCATTGTTTAGTTCACTGGTTGCAAGGAGCAGAATTGCAGTGCTAGGCAAGGTGGAAGTGGAACAGCATGTATTGAAATTGAGTTCTGTAGTAGAGGGATGTCATGGGATAGCTGTGAAAAATCTAGTTATGTCTTTATACAGATATCAATATAATACAATTCTGAATTCCAGCATCACAAGCATGATATGGACACTTCCAAATGCAGTTGGTGCCAAAATTCAGTTTTGACATAGCTGGTCACTTGCAAATAGTTTTTCTGAATCAGCTGCCCCCAGACTTGTTTGGATGTGTATCTTTGGCACTAAAGGCATGGCCTTAAAATGGGGTTTTATAGATTCCAAATAGTTATGTGCACAGTGTGTGTGTAAAATCAGCAGCACATAGAAGTGATGTGTTTTTATGACAGGTGCTGTAGTTATATTTAGCAGGAGGGTGTCCATTGTGATCTTCAACTCAAGTTATTTGCAACACAGCGTGTCCCTTCAATGTTGCTGAATTGGTATTGGTACACAACAAAATTTCTCTTGGCTTCTTAGAGAGTAGTTTCTGTTGATAAAAAAAAATTAAGGACAACAGACAGATCTTGTTCGGGTAATCCCAAATCTTCGTGTGCAAGATAGCTGTCTGTATAGAACCCTTGCACAGAATTAATTTGTGTGAAAGCTGACCAATTACTGGATTACACTGACTAAGATCAGGAGACCTTTTTAATATCTGATGACTTCCAGCTTGTTGGTATTTTGGCTTGGACTGTCACCATGACCTGGCAGCTTTCAGGAACCTGTCTGAAGCTCACGAGAGCAGAATGTCATGGGTGCTTACCAGTCATTTGCCATCATCTCAGGCCCTGGTATGTGGGTTGCTATGGGCAGCCACACTGCCCTTTTCAGTGCAGGTTCAGCTCCAGTTGTGCTCACTACTGGTGAAGGAAAGAAGGAAAACATTTGTGTCTCTATAGCAAAAACATGATCTGTAGCCAACAAAGCAAATATTTTGGACTTTTCAGTTTGTGTTTAGACATTGAGTGAAAGTTGCAAAATTTGTAACAGAAGAGGTTCTAAGCATCTTGTGGCACTGCCTTAGTAGAGTAACTCTGATGTGACTCAGGAATAGCTGATTTTTGTTGTAGTTACTGGGTTTGAACTTTGACTTAGTTATGTGTCACTTCCTTGAATCTGTAGGTTGAAGCACCTTTGGAAGAAGCCATTAAATTTTTAATACCCCTGAAGAATTTAGTGAAGAACAAAATAGAGACTCATCTTTTTGCCTTTGAGATTTATTTTCGAAAAGGTAGGTGAGAACACTTAATGAAAGCAAGCAATTTGTGAACTGTGAAGGTGTATATTGAAACTTAAACAGCAATTCTTGATGAGGAGCCCATCCCTGTGACACAGAACTTTTCACTGGACCAACACCCCAGCAATGAGCAGTCTGTGAAAACCAAAGTTTGAACATTTATCCACTTAATAATTGGGTTGAATAGATGCATGTTATTAAAAATAGCTTTTGCAGCACACTCAGCTATAAATTCTTCTGATGAATCTAATTCCAAACACTAAATACTCCTGTAACACAATGCAGTGAGTTCCTACCACAGGTTTTTGAACATTTGTCAACACTTCTTTTTTTTTTTTTTTTCTTTCTCCAGAGAAGTTCCTTCTGATGCTTCAGTCTGTGAAGAGAGCCTTTGCTATTGATTCTAGTCATCCTTGGCTTCATGAGTGTATGATTCATCTTTTCAGCAGTGGTATGTATTTGGTAGGACTCCATTTGTGTACACTGCCAGGTGATGCCAAACCTGCAGGCATTGATTTTTAGTACAGTTAATTCAAAATATTTAAGGCATTTATTTAGAAAGTATGTATATAAAGAAAGCATGTATTTTTAAACAACTGATTCATGCTAAAATTAAGCATGGTTATTATGACTGCATCTGGATTTAGTTCAGGAGTCATTCCAGTTGAATGCTGAGAATTTTTAAGACTCTGAGCAGTATGTGAAGTCTGAAAGAGGCAGTGAAGAAATGGAAGCTGCAGCGTGAGGGATGTGGCTTTTCAGGTGACAGCCTGTGTCAGCATGCGAGGAAGAGGGCTTAGAATTCTGTCATTGGTAAAATTTGGAAGAATTCTCTCCCTTCCCCAGAGCCAACTGTTTCCTTTCTGATGGAGGCTACAGAGTAGACACTTAAGAACAGACCTATATGACATTAACCTTTGAGCCTAATAGGTTTAATTAGTAAAGGGGATACTATATTAATGTAAAAAAGCTTTGGCTTTTTCTAAGCATCATTTAAGTGCCACAGTTAAGCTTCTTCTAACCTCATCCAGTATTTACCTTTTCAAATTTTGTGCATCTGCCTTTGAGATACTTTCCAGTTATATTAATAATGTAAACGTGAAAAATACTAAAAAACATAAATCATGTTTTGTTGTGATGGCCTGTGCTCACCTCAACCCTTTTTTTTTTCCAACAGTATCTGAAAGTAAGGATCTGCCTGATGCTGTTAGAACAGTGTTAAACCAAGAAATGAATCGGCTTTTTGGAGCAACTAATCCAAAGAACTTCAATGAAGCTTTCCTTAAAAGGAACTATGACTCACTGCCACATAGGTTATCAGGTATTCTGCCTTTTCTGTGCCTTTTCTGTGCTTCTCTGGTATTTCAGTATCAGCCCCGGTGATGTCACAATCACTCCTTCACTCTGGAGTGCTTTTCTTCTCTATTTGTTTTTTGGTGTTTTTTTTTCTAAAAACCAAAGCCAGGTTGTCTGTGGTTTGCTTTAATTTGCTCTTTGTGCTGCTGAAATGCAAATGTTGGGACCTCTGCCCTATTGATTCTAATGTGTGCAGAATGTTTGTTTTAATGCTTTGTTTGGAGCTTCCCTTCTACCTGCTTGGGTGTCAAGCTTTATGCTCCAAGTTGTCCCGTTTTGAACTTATTTTGACCTGGAGAGTTCAGTTCCCATTCTTCCTCATATTATCTCTAATTTATGTTTGTTTTATATAAGATGGTTTGGGTTATCCACTGGGTGATGAGTTTTATTTTTGCTCCTGTAGCTGCCAAAATGATGTACTATTTAGATCCTTCCAGTCAGAAGAGGGCAGTGGAACTGGCAATGACCCTGGATGAATCCCTTATTAACAGAAATCTTCAGGTAACTTATTTATAAATGGTTGACAACTTCTGTTTTATCTGTGGAAGCTTTAAGTAAATTTTGGAGATAAGAGGGAGCTGAAATCATTGCTGTGCATTATGGTAAAGAGGTTGAGTAATCTGTGCACTCAGGTTTTTTAGATCTATTGCAAGTAAATTAGGTAAATGTTTCCTTCAAAAATTATTCTTTTGTGGACCAAAAAGGGAGTTTTCCAGAAAACATCTTTTAAGAAATATAGTGGATTCAATAAACTTTAATTGTGAGGGGTTTTAAGTTCATAGTGGAATTTTTGGAATTTGCCTTGATTTGTAGACTTGTTTAGGATGTTGAAGATTCAGATACTTTCTCTGTTATAGCTGTTGCAGTGTGGGATGCAAACTAATGTCTTTTTTATTCTAAGTATGTATTTAGCATTTTTCATAGACTTTTTTGGGTGTTGGTTTCTGGCTTCAGGTTTTCTTAATGTTTGAGCGGCTTCAAAGATTTTAATCTAGATTTATCAATATATTTAGGAAACAAAAATTAATTTGCCTTCTGTGTGCTGGTTTTTGCCTGAGAGTGGGATTCTGGGAATTGGACTGGGGAAAGATTAAGTGTAACCAAAAGTGCTTGGTTGTTTTGGAGGTGCAAACTTGGTAAGACAAGAAGGTATTACCAACTCAGCAGTGCATGAATGTCTTGTACAGTGCATTATGATAAAACTGAAAATGTTGAATTCAAGCATGTTTAGTGCCAACATTAAGGAAGAGTCGGATTTCTGCTGAACTTCTAGATGAGAAATTGAAAGTGCCCTGCAAATGGAGAATCTGGAGGAGTCTGGGTGTTTGTTGAATGGCATTTTTGTGTGCAAAGAGATCACTTTTATTACATTTCACTGTAGTAAAGAGCAGCTGTCTCAGAGCACACTGCAGGTATAAAACCAGATATATTTGACCTTTGATGGATGCCAGATTACAAAGAGCAAATGTGAGGAAAAGAGGTTGTTGAGGAGAGCTCCATAGCCCTACAGCAGGAGGACAGAGCAGTTAATCCCAGTGCACAGAAGAAATAAAAACTACTAAATGTCAGAGGAGCAGGAAAAGCCTGCACACAGCCATGGGCAGGTGTTAAATGCTGCTAGGCTTTAGTGGGGCTCATAGGTTGGTTTTTCATCTTTGGAATGCAGGCTGCAAAAAATTCCACAGCAAATCTCCTTTTCCTTTTCTAAATCATGAACAAAAGTAGACAGGAAACCACATATATGTGAAAAATGTGGTAATATGAGAGTAATTTGATTTGATTGGAAGGTCTGTTATGTGTTACTGAAATGGTCAATGTGATCCAAGAATGGTGGGGTTCTTGGTTGTGAATTAGCAAGAATAACATTTTTTTTTAGGAAAATTAGAGACAAGGGAGAAATTAGTATTTCATTTTACAGTCAAGATTTCTTTAGATCTCTTTTTAAACTGCATTATTTCAAATCATACTACACTGGTATTTCATGTTGTGTTTAGTTAAAACGTCATTTGATGTTGAAAGGTGTGTGGTCCTTGGAGACAGTTTGTGGCAGAAACACTATTTTAAATTTGTCTTGTGAGATTATTCTTATCTCAGACAGTGGAACTGCTTAAGAAATGTTTAAGGAGCCATAACACTTGTTTATTTTTCTCTTTAATTAGACTTGTATGGAGGTATTAGAAGCTTTATGTGACGGTAGCCTTGGAGACTGTAAAGAAGCATCTGAAACTTACAGAGCAAATTGTCATAAGCTTTTCCCTTATGCTTTGGCTTTCATGCCCCCTGGATATGAAGAGGATATGAAGATCACAGTTAATGGAGATAGTTCTGCAGAACCTGAAGAACTGGCCAATGAAATATGAACAACTTTATTGGAAAAAAATGACGTCGGACCATATCTGGTGTATAATATTTTTGTCACGCACCTGCTGAATTGTTCTAACTTACACAAAGAACAGAAGGAAAAAAACCCCGTTGCCTTCAAATAGTTTTACTTTTTTTTATCCTGCTGACAAAGTATATATATAAAATATCTAACATATTACTGGTTATAGGTTGTTTGGTTTCTTAAAAATTAAAAGCTGCTAAAATTGAAAAAAAAAAAAAAAAAAGGAAAAAATAAACAACCCATTTCCTCACCTACCCACCCATGTTTTTAAACTAATTTATATGAGACCTGGAGGTGTGTAGCCCTCAGAGCAGGTGTGTGGCAGAAATATTAACTTTAAATTTGTCTTGTGAGATTACTGTTATCTCAGACAGCAAAACTGCTGTTTTAGCACTGGATTCTTTCACTGAGCACAAAGAGTTGATGGGGCTTTAGCATCTGACTGATTTTGATACGGGGGATGATTGTGTCCATAGGAAGTATGCAATGTGAATCAGAATATACAGAGAAACCTGCAACATACTTGCTATGTTGGGATGCTTGGACATACTGATATCAACCAGAATTAAGAAACATAGTGTGTTCAATAAGCTTGTTGTGTCTCTGAAATTCACTGTACACGATCAGTTTGGTGTTCTTGCACCACAGTTTTTACCTGAAGGAACCAGTTAGAAATGGTCTCTCTTGGAATTAAACTTGGGGTGGGGAGAGGAGAATCAACATTGCTGTTCTTGAGATGAACCCATCAGCGTAGGTTGGCCAAACTTTTTAAAACTGTAATGCAAGAACCAAATAAAATTATGCACTGTGATGTGGCACCAGTTAGAAAGATCGCATGCATTTTTCACGTAGAGTGAAAACAAAATGAGAACATACTATGGCTTGAAGTTGCAAAGAGGAAAACTCCTGACTACCATTTTGACTGATCAAGAGACTAATAGATTAAAACCTCAGCAGGCCTTGTTCACGTTATGCAGAAAAAAAAAAAAAAGTGCTGCAGTTTAGATACCTCTGGAACTTTTCCACAGTGTCACAGGTTTGTAATACTTGAAGCCCTACATTTCTAAGAATATATTTCTTGCTCAGTTGTTTCAGGCAAGCCCAAGACTTTGTAACTTTTAAGGGGCCCAAGATTTTTTTTTTCAATAACAGACCAGCTTCTTATTCCTGCAGTTACAGATGTAATTTCCTTTGTCAAACATAAGGTACCAAATATAATGCAATAAAACGTTTTGAAAAACAACTGTGTGAATATTTAAACCAATCTGTGTTGTTGTACTCGGACAGTGAATGGGTTTGCTGGAGTGCAGCTCAGGGCTGGCTTACTGTGCTGTCCAGTCATGCTAACAATGTCACTGCTGATGGGTGGTCATTGAGTATAAAGTGCAAATGCATTCTATGTAAATACTGAATGTCTGGGAAGTCCTATAACACGATGCTTTGCTTTTAAGTTCCACCAGTGTGAGGATGAATTTTGTTTTCCAAGTCAAGCTTCAGTCTACAAGTCTACTGTGTTAATAATATAGATAAGTGCTCAAATGTTTTCTTTTGTAGGCTCAACATATAAAACAGAGCAGAAATAAACTACAACTGACAAAGTGAGTGCCTTCTTTGCTGCAGGAGTTCAGTTACAGAGTCTCTGTTGTGTGGATACACAGCCTTCCTCTTCCACATGATGGAATTCAGTGATTGACATGTACAGTTAAGAGATCCCAGAAGACTTACTGGGGTTTGTAGTTTTCTAACTGTCACAACAACAAGCTTTTGTTCATTGTGTCTTCAGCTCCACTTCCTTTTCATGGTTAGCCTATTGTGTGTGCATTTGCAGTATAGTTCCCCTCAGAAGTGTGGGTTGCTGTATTTCTGTATTTAACCTGCTGGGCTTTTAGGGACTAGAATACCTACAGAGCCTTCAACTGACTCTGGCACTGATGTCTTGATCTCAGTTGTTTCTGCAGCCTGAGATACTTGGACTGCATGTCTTCTGCAACTCCTGGAGATGGTTCAGTCTTGCCTGCACAAGCTGTGAGCTTTTGGCCTTGCCTCTTGAGTATTGCTGCCCCTTTCCTGGCTGCTGATGCTTAAGCTGGAGGCAGATGAGTGTTCACTTGTAACAGATTGCATCAAGCAAATTTTTGTTTTCCCAAAATATGGGGGTTTTGGGTGCTGCCTATAAATGGGATTATTTCCTTTTTCACTGCCTGTTTTTGCATTGAAATGGATGAACTAAAAGCTGGAAGTTACTTATCTTTAATGGTGCAAATGGGGAAAAGGATGCTTCAGTGGGCCTTCCAGAAGTCTCCATCTACACATCTGTTTTGATTTCTCTAAAGACACTTCATGACCTTGCTGAAGGGTATCCACACTGCTTCAGAGATGGTGCTTTTGGATGAAAGAAGTTACTCATCCCCTTCCAGAAGACTGCAAGTCCCGGACAAGAAATTACGCCAAGAGTTTGCCTGAAGATGGAGGTTTTTAATTGGCAAAGAAATTGTTATTCCTTCATCTTCACTTCTGTCCTGTGAGATGCAAGGCTGACTTCTGAGGAAGAGCTTTTAAGACCTGGAAATGAAGTTGAAATCCTGTGCAATGAGTCTTTTTTGCTAGCACAGAATGCTGTGCAGCACTGGAAGCTTTCCTTTGTGTGCTGAGATCCAAAATTTTAATCACTGCTGCTTGGATGCCACAGCAGGTGAGCAGGGAATGCAGTTGTGGCCAGGGACCTAGAGCACTTCCATGACACAATTTGGTTTGATTCTTCATTATTTCCACTGGAGAAGGAGGATTACTATCAGTGGAGCCACTGGAGATGACATGTGATACAGGTATCTTTCCTGGGAGAAAAAAAAAAAATCAGACAGTGAATTTTTCCTAGATAAGAGAAGATGGTGAACATTGCATGAAGCAATGCCAGAGTTAGATGTGGGCTTAAATTGGAGGGAGCTGGGAGCCGTGGTTTTCCCTGTAATGGTGGGTGAGGTACTCGCTTCTCCCATGTAGAGACCAAAGCATGCAGGCACGTGTGAACAAGCAGGTAAAACAGCCTCCAACTTACCTAGTCAGTAATTAATTTCTTTGCATATTAAATGCCTTAAAAACTATATTAAACTTTTTTTTTTTTCAGTAGAGGTCTTAATATTTGCATGTTCATAGGGGGAAGGCTTGTCCTGCTGCATGCTGTGTCAGCCAGAACAGAGGGAAGTTTGTCACCCAGCTTTTCCCCTAGCACGGGGAGCAAATTCCAATTTTCCCAGGGAGCTCTCTAGGGCTAGATGAGGTGTTTATGATCAGCCTGTTAAATCTTCCTTTAGCATTTGGATTTGCCAGGTCTGGAGGTGCTGCAGCCTTAACAGTAGACCCTGGGAGCTGGTGTAGCAACTCACAGATTGTGTTTTCCCAGTAGGAAAACACCCATGAAGGCAGGGGGAGATCAGGCCTGAGGAGCCAGAGCTGCAAATACAATTTCATTATCATATGAGCAAGATAAATAAGATTTAAGGTCTCTGTCTAATGTGATGCCTTTGGGGGTTGGAGCAATGGTGCCATCATGCCTGCAGCATTCACGTGTTGTTGCCACAGTTCTGTTTTGGTATGTACTACTAATGCCAACAAAACCACTTGATACCATAATCCAGCTCAATAGACCCAGACAAAAATTTTATTTTTCTCTTTTTGTGATTGCTTTCACTGTTTTTCTGAGTGTTCTGTGCAGAGTATCTAGCTTTGAAATCTTTTCCCCTAAGGAATTTTGCTTTACAAATGCCATTTTTCCCTAAGTGTAATGTGAAATAGCTTAAGCTGTGTGGAAGTCAGAGTTACACTCGTGTGATAACACAGTGCTTTGGGGTCCTGTGAAGGAAAACAGTGCAAATGTAGTGTAATTAGACAGCTGTATCAGTAATTGATTTGAGTTGTCTATAAGCTCATTAATGAAAGGCCAGGTTTCAGTTGGAGGAAGGTGGTTGCTGAGCCTGGGGAAAGGCTCTTGCTTCCAGGAGCCTTCCAGTTCTCAGCTGTCCTGGGATGGGATGAGGTGAGGTGCTAAGGGCAAATGCTTTTACAAAACCTCTGGCCATGCCATCCTGATTATGTTTCCTGGAAATTAAAGCTGCAGTCTACAAACACTAATTTTAATGGCTGTGTTGGGCAGAGACACTTTCCAGGAGCACACAGCCAGCAGTGGGAATGGCAAGGAGCAACTGATAGAGCAGCTGGTCAAGAGAAGACTGAAGTGAATTATAAGGAAGTGGCATAATAGAAATTCCATTTTTGATGAAATATTAAATAACTTTCTTATTACTAGGAAGATGAGTGAAGCTGTAAATACTATAAATGCAGTCTTCCCATGCCAAGGAAGCTGTAAATGTGTATTACTTCTGGAGTGATACAAGCAAAACCAGTAGTATGTTGACAAAGACTCTAGCTTTGTATGTTAGTCTTCATGTGAATTGTGGCAGAAAACTGGGAGGACAACATTTATCTGCTTTATGAGAGACAATATCAAAGAGTTGGTAATATTGCAAGAGAAATGTTGCTACAAAATCCAAAGCATCTTAGAATAGCTTCCCTAAGATGTTTGTTTTAATTAAAAGTGTTAAACTTGCTAACTGTTCATAGTGAAAGACTTTCACAAGATATTTCTGCCTGGCACTGCCCATTCAATATCTACCTCTACTAGTCCTAGTCTAGTTTGGCTACTGCATAATTTTAGCCATTTAGCATAAAACATATGAAAAAGTGTCATTTACCTGGTCAGTGAATGTATGATGATGGATAACATTTAGTTTTAAACTGTAATGCAATAAACCACAAAGTTAGTGATTAAATCCTGTTGTTGGTTCAGTGCAGCAGCATATTTATTGCTTCATTGCTGATCCGTTCCAAAAAAATCTTAATTATGGACTCCACCAAGTTACTTGCAATTGTACTGGGATTTGCTTTCCCTTCCAGCCTTCCTAACTGGTTAACAATGTTGTACTGTGTTTTTACGCTCTTCTCTGGTGGTAGTAAATATCAAAACTAGCAGGAAGTCAATCAAAGAATAAAAATGCTGAGTTCTGTTTGTAATTGAGTACTAGTGTTTCCTTGCAGGGTTCAGCGTCCTCCAGCTTTGCAATAAAGGATCCCTCGGCCAGTTCCCTTCACTCCCCTTGTCTTCCTCCAGGCTGATGAGCTGTTAATGGGGGTGCAGCTCTCAAAAAAGGAAAAATAGGTCAGGAGGAAAAGGCTGTGACTCCCTTTGGAGTCAGGCTGGGAAAGAACCACCTTGGCAGGGAGCTGTCTGTCCTACCCAGAAATTAACTGTACGTACAACAAAAAAAACATCCTTTGCTCCTTTGGGCTGCAAAGAGCCAGTATGGGATTTGGATAAATGGGTCTTCAGAGGCAAACTGAATGAAGAAGCATTTGCTGTTTTTTTCCTCAGATACAATTTTTGAGGATTAAATAAAATAAGGCTTCTCTTCCCCACCCATAAGCCCTCCTGATCCCAAAGTTTTCCTGATTCAGTGTCCCAGAGTATCTTGCTATTTCAATCAATTCGCATGCAAAATAATACAATAAAGCTGACAAATTGCAGTAAAAGCAGCAAAGCAGACTGCTGATACAGCAATATAGGAACCCATAGGACCTGGCATTTTAGAAAAAAATGTTTGTTAGCAACAGCTCTGATGAGCCCTGTCTGCAGGGAGCACCAGGGCTGCAGCACTTCCAGAGTGTGTGGCTGTGGATGCCTGCAGGGAAGGTGGGTGTGATACTGAAGTGATGGCAGCAATATCCTCACATTCACCCCTTTGGGTGGGAAAGGGGAGCCTGGTTGCGGGAAGGGCTCCTTTGCATGGATTGTGCCCCACTGAAAACCACCACCCCTAAAAAACAGCATCCCTTCCTTATCCGTGTCCTCATAACTTCATTGTTCTGTGGGAAAGGGCACAAGTGCCGGGAAACTGCATGCCTTGAGCTTTTCTTAATTTGAAACTGCCCCCTTCCATTCCTGGGAACAGTTCCTCATGATTTGAAGCACAGAAGATGTCTGCTATTTTCTCCTGAACTTCCCAGGGAGGGTTGTTTGCCCATGGGAGGGATTCGCGTTTCAGCAGGTGTGGAAGGGCTGTTGCTTGTGGGAAAAGTGGACAGAGAACTGTCTCCCCCACAGCCTCACAGGAGAAGAAAATCTCAGTGAGCTGACCAAACCCCATGCCCTGTCTCCCGGTGCTGTCAGCGGGAAGGAGAGAGGGGCAGGGGGGAAGTGGTGTTTTAAGGGCTTATTTGTTTCTTGTTATCCTCCTTTGATTCTGTTAGTAAGAAATTCACTTTGAAACCTCAATTTGAGCCTGTTTTGCCCTTGAAGTGTCTCTCCCAATCCTTATCGCACTCATGAACTGTTTGTTGACTTTTTCTCCCTCTCCTCTGCCCAGCTGGCATTGGGGCAGTGTCAAACCATGACACCAACTCACCCATGGTGGGCCCCGCTCTCCCGGAGATGCCTGAACGCCTGCCTGCCCTTGGGAAGCAGGGAATTCATTCCTTGTGCTGCTTTGCTTGTTAAACTGTCTTTATCTCAGCCCACAAGCTTTTTGGCTTTTACTGTCCTGATTCTCACCCCGATCCTTTTGGAGGGGGAGTGATCAAGCAGCTCTCTGGGACTTGGTGGCTGGCTGGGGTGTATGTCTTTTTATTCAATGTTTTAGTTGAAATCACAGTGGGACTATGCCCTGCTTTACAAGAGTGAGCCTGGGAAAGGGAGGAAAGCTTATTCTTGCAGAAATGAGTTAGCAAAACCACACCCTGAGATTAAACTATTGGAAGAAAAACAAAATGCATAATATATCCTGACATTAAAGTTTTGTGAGACAAGGTCTCAAGATGCAGGCAAATCCAGAGCTCAGCTGGGTTTGCTTGCTGCCTGGGGATGGTTTATTGGGTGCACAGAGGTGAACACAGAAGCTCATGGCATTTGATGAGCCCTTGGGACATGCAGACACCCTTAAGCACAGCTGTGCAGGGACAGAGAAAAGAGCTTTCGGTTTAAGACACCTTTTGCTGCTCGCTGCTGGTCCGCAGCTCTGTGTCAAGATGCTCTGTTTTTCTGGATGAGCCATCCCAGCAGGGCACAGGGCATGCCCAGCAGCAGAGCCAGGATGTGCAGGCACTGCTGCTGAGGCACTGGGATGTGTGAAGAGCCCAGGTTTCTGTGCCAAGATGCATGAGTTCCTGAGCTGTCACACCAGCTATGCAGACAGCCCAAGGCTCATTCCAGGTGTGCAAACGTCCAAAGACAAGCTAAAAATGGGAAAGGCTTTATTGCTTTCAGTTTTCAGAAAATTTTTTGGTTTATAATGATGACAAGAACAAGGGCGTGGATGTGAACATGAAAGGCACATTCTGGTACCTGGCAGTAAAGCAGCTGTGTCAAAACTTGGTTTCAGTGCAAAGGCAGATGAGGCATTTGACTTTGTGATGTCAACACGTACTTTTTCAGCCCTGAACCCCATCTCTTAAAAAGCCGTTCTTTGCTACTCCAACACTTCTGCCCTGTGTGTTTTGTTTTAAAGGAACAGGTTAGTGGGGGTCAAAGTCTCCTTACTTGCAGAGTCAAGCTTTGCAATCGTAGAACTTTCCCTTGCAAAAGCAAGGCACTTTTTCCTGCAAAAATGGAGGATGTGAAGCCTCACACAGAAGTCAGGGGTGTAATATCTCTGCAAAACTTTAAAAAAAGCTTTAAAGAAACCCCAAAAACATTTCTGAAGTACTTGCCATTAAATCACCGGGAAACTTTTTGATCCCTTCAGAAAAAATCAACAGTCTTAGACTTAAACTTCCCCCCTAAATTATTCCTTAACTTAGAACCTAGTAGATGTGATTTTTAAATATTGAACACCCTGCATTCTCATGGGACTAACATGTTAAAATATTCCAGAATATTTCCAAAGGAAATAACTATTCTTGAAACGCTAAGCAAATCCAGAGACTTGCAACTATTTTCAGAATCCCCTTTCTTAGAGAATTCGACATCTGCTAAATAAAAATAGCTGTGAATTTAGGCTCTTATGTGTTCATTCACTGAGCACATCTGAAGAGCACATTAAAAGTACTTGTCCATGCAAAAGAAGAAATCCAGAAGCTTTTTGAAATGCTTTTATAGCAAGAAGCATTTTTAATTTATTCTGTTACAATAAACAAATTCAATTATATTTGCTGGTTTCCAGCTATATTAGAAAGGAAAAGGAATATCCAGAAATAGGCTGTGCTGGATGAAATGTAAAGATCTAATCAACATCTTTATTCCTTCAAATACAGCAGAAATTATGAAATTTACAGCACCACACCGAAATAGCTCACATAAAAGCGTCCACATCTGAGACAAAATTTAAACTCTCAGCTTTAAATTAGGTAATTTACCCTGAGTTCGTTGTTTTAGGGCTAGCTGTGTTCCCCATGGAGGAGGTTCTGTCTGTCCCAGGGCTAACAAAACAGGAATTGTGGTGGCTGTTGACAGCATCGCGAGGAAAATTCACTGCTAAGGTGTTGGGGGTGCTCATTTAAAATTACCTGAGTAGCAAACATCTTGAGTGAATTCACTGCTAAGGTGTTGGGGGTGCTCATTTAAAATTACCTGAGTACCAAACATTTTCAGCGCCCTCAGCCACTAGGTGGTGTGTTGATGCTGCCATTTAAAGTCCTGGCTGTTGACATAAAATAAATCCAGAGCTGTTGAAGAGCTCAGATTTAATTCTGATTCATTTTGGCCCTCCTGGTATAACCCAGAACAAAATCAGTTAAATGAGCTGCTGGCAAACCCTGTCAGCAGCTGTTTAAACTCGCCTTTCAGCACACCAGACTGAGATGGGCTTGCTTGTGCTTCCTCTCCTTAGCCAAACACATTTTACATTCTGGGTGCAAGAAGGAACAATTCTCTGCAAGGAAGAGAACAAAATTGTTCCTCTCCTTTGACAGAATGAATTATTTGAGAGCGTAACTGGAATCGTCCTGACTCAGGAGAGGACTACAAGTTGGAAGAACATTTCTACAGTCTCAGAGAGGGAAAGGGATTGACAAAAACTAAGATGGGCACTGAACTGAAGTTGCTCTGAACTCAGGATATTTTAATGCTTTTAAAATTTAGTCCAGCCTCTTGTTTTTATATGAGCAATAATGGGCTGTCCCATGATATTCAACAGATCAAGCACCCCAACTCTCAGAACTTTTTACTATTTATACATTTTAGCAAGAAAAGGGATTAGTGTTCGTAAGTTACAAGTCACATGATTCTCTTATTAATCAGCATTCTATCTTCTGCTGATTAATGATTCTCTCTTCTCATGTTAATTAATCCC
>VRYO01000180.1:1323705-1363659 GCA_009812075.1 Sialia sialis | reverse complement strand
ATCTCCCTTCTCATTGATTAGAAAGCAGACAAAGATCAAACACCAGAGAACAACCACGCGTTAAAAAACCTGACTATTCCACACTTGGCGACACTCAGGTCGCCGGAACGCGGATGAATAAACCAGGGACGCCCATGCATGCTGCAGCCCCGCCTATTCCCGGAGATTTCTGGCGGTTCCCGGCTATTCCCTCTGTTCCCGGAGATTCCCGGCCACTCCCGTTCCCGCCCCTCACGGCTCCGGGCCGAGCGCACAGCGCCCCCTGGCGGCGGGCCGCGGGTCCCGCCCGCGGGGATTGGCCGCCGCGCTCTCGCGAGAGCGGCGCGCGCGGGGCCGTGACGCGTGGCGCGCCGCGGGCGGGCGGCAGCTGCGGGCCGGGGGCGGCTCCCGGGGCCGCCATGGCGGTGTCGGTGGCGGCCGATGTGGAATCCTCGCTGGAGCTGAGCCTGACGGGCTCCGGGGCGCTCCCCGGCGCGCTGCCCCCCGCCCGCTCGCGCATCTTCAAGATCATCGTCATCGGGGACTCCAACGTGGGCAAGACGTGCCTCACGTACCGCTTCTGCGCCGGCCGCTTCCCGCAGCGCACCGAGGCCACGATCGGCGTGGATTTCCGCGAGCGGGCCGTCACCATCGACGGCGAGCGCATCAAGGTACGGCGGGGCTGAGGGGCAGCGCCTGGCACCGCGCTCCGGCCGCAGTTCCTGCCCTAGGCCAAACCTTCCTGCCAGGTCTTGGTCAGTAATTTATCCTTGCAGTGGATTTACACGTACATCTCTTAGCAGTGGTTCAGTCTTTCTTGTGCCTGTTATCAGCCGCGTTTGGCCTCCCAGAAATTCTGCTTCTTTCTCATCACAGTCATTTTAACCTGCAACACCACAGAGCTGTGTAGGTGCCCCTGTTACGATCGTTTTGCTTTAAAAATATTAGGAAGTTGAATATTGTTCAGGAGTGAGCAATGTGTTTCAACTCTTAATTTTTGGGATTCTGTTAAGTTTGCTGTGTGATAATCATAACCACCATTTGCAAAACACTACAACATTTTACAAACACAGTTTGTTTACTAACATGGTTTTAAACAGAATCCCTGTCTGCTTCTGCATTACAGTTGTTTCTATGAGGAAAGCTCAGTTGTGCAGAAAAAGGAAGTTAATTTGGGAGTGAGAGTGTACTTGCACATTATTATCATAAGGGATTATAATTACAGTTTATAATTACAGTTTACAGTTACGTAGCTGAAAGCTATAGCTTTTCCTTGCTTTATTTATTGATTAAAGAGGATATAGATTAGGAGAGCCAGTTTGCTTTCTTGCTCCTGTGGGATTTTCATCTCATATCATTTTTCAGCCAAAAAAAAAGAAAGGTGAATAGGAGTTTTTGTTGTTTGGTTTTTTTGTAAAAGCACTGAGTAGAACTTCTCTGACAGTTGAAATTTTGTACTCCTTTGTCCATTGCTGTCCATGACACAGGAGAGATCTCCTGAGAAATGTTGGCTTGTCAGCACCATTTTATCCACTGGCATTTTCATCACTCTGTATGATGCCTGGATTTGTTGGAGAACGGTGAAGAAGAACGTAGCATAATCCACAGCTCCTAGATGTTTCACATAGGTTATTGTGCCATTCTGTTACACGTGTTTTCCTACATTGTTTTGCTGCATTTTTGAGACTGTGATCTGTAAAACGAACCAGTTCTGGTTGAGGAAGGTGGAGAAGTGAATGAGGCTCTTCTGAGACACATTGTGTTGTGCAAGTTCTGTTTCAGCATTAGAGGAGTACATTTTATCATTATGGCCGGGATTGTGGTACTTAGTGGGACTGTTGTCAAGTTTGAATTGATTTTTGGGCAGTTTTGGCAACTTCTCTCACTCCTCTTCACCTTTCCCACATGTAGCTGTCAGCTCCAGCAACGTTGAACCAGGAGAGGGAAGCTCTGATGAGATAGATTACTGTAGTCCTTGCTGTGCCCTGAAGGGAATTTTTCCTCTCGCATCCAAATAGGTTACAAAGTAGTGCCTTCTCCCTTCTCCCTCCCCCCAGCCAGCTGGGTGGCTCTTTCTTGTGCTGCTACAGCAGTGGCTGTTTCCTTCACAGCTGGAAAAGTGCTGTGTCACTGGCAGGAACACAAGCACCGTTCTTCTCGCTGCCGCTCTCCCACACAGCAATTGTGTAGAATTCCGAGGCGCAGGAACAAGTGTGTTCCTTGTACAGAAGGGTGACAGCTTCGTATCAAACACTGCTGCCTAAATGTGATAAGTAAATTAAAACTTTCAACAAATGGATTTGCTGCCTTCTAAATTTTCCTCTTCCTCAATTGATCTAAGCATTGAAAATTGAAGAAAACAGTGATGTCAGTCTTCACTGACCTACATTGAAAGAATAAAATGCAAATGAAATTCAAAGAAGAAAGTCTGGACATCGTGTTCTGTACCTTTGAGCTATTCCAAATTTTTTTACCATGTCTTTTTAAAGGAAACATAGCATCAAGGCCAGTTATGTTTCTAGCAGTGTGTTATAAACCACACATACAAAGCGAGTCCTTGTTTAAAAAAGAGCCTTTCTGTATCCACAGAAGTGAATCAGGAGGTGGGGTGTGAGTCAGTCCATTTAATATTTTTAATGCCACTTGTCCAAGTGATTCTGTATGGTTTGATTAGCTCATTTATGCTGTTAAACCAGACATTCAAACTACGTATTTTAAAAACTGTGGTCCCCTGAAGATGGGTGTTACTGGAGTAACAATGAAATAATGTTACTTTGCCATTTACATGAACATTTTCAGTGTTGTTTTTCAGAAGAGAAAATATTTGGGCTGAGAGGCAGAGATGGAACCATTTCCTCAAGTTCACCTTGAAGGAGGGAAAAAAGAAACTTGTAAAGTGTGCAGTTTTCAACATTGGGAAAGGATTTACCTTTCAGTGCAAATTACCCAGTTGATAACGCCCTTCAAGCTCGAATGCTGCATGTAAATGAAATTTTTGAAGAACTGTAGTTTAAGTTTCACTTGCAGGTTATGTAAACCTTTTATTTAATTGCCCCATCTTTACCCAAGGCTGGCAATACACTTGCAGATCTCTGCTTGACTGAAGCATGACTGCTCTGTGAATAAGAGAGAGAGAATTGTAAGCTCACAGCTGCCTGTGAAAATTAACTCCCTCCTTAAATTAATCTGATAGAGCATTTTCCAAGATTTATCTATACTGATTCCTTTTAACATAAAATTGTCTATACGCGGGATTGCTTCAGTCTGTGCTTCTTTTCCCTTTGATTTCTCAAATTCATGAATATTTTCTATGAGTCTCCTGACTTTATGATGTTTAATCAGTGCACAGAACTGGAAGTTTGTCTCACCTACGTGTGTGGCTGAGTCTACCAAACTTAGGTGTTTCAGTCCATTTGTGTAGAGTGGTGGAGATGTTGTCAGTGGTGTATAGAGTCTAATACCATAGGCAAAAAGTGGGAGTTTAAAATTGGAGCTGAGTGCCATTTCATGGGATCAGAGCCAGCAACTCGCATTGCTTTTCCTGACAATCTTAATGACCCTTTCAGAAGCAGCACACAGGTCTTTCTAAGTGTCTGGATGAAAAGCTGCAGAGAACTCGACTGGGATACAAAAGCCAAGCTGCTCTGATGTTCTCATGCAAAGACTCAATTCCCCTGATGCAACCAGTAGCTGCCATTCCCACCTGCTCTGTCTGAGGTTTTTTTGAGGATGGATGGCCAGGGTTGAACGTAATACTGCAGAAAAAGTCACACCATCTGAAGCATCTCTCCCTCGTTTTGCTTCAGTCTGTCACATGACTGATTCATAACACCCTGTGATTGACTCGTGGATCTGGATTGTCATGCATTTTAATAATTTCCAGCCTGACAGCTGTGCATTGCAGTTCCTTATCTCCTGAAGAGCAACTTGGTGTAAACACCACGTGCTGCCAATGTGTAGCATTCTCTACACATCTGAGGACTCCAGACTTACATTACACAGGATGACCAATGTATTTAAAATTTCTGTTAGCTGTTGCTTACATCTGCTGGTGCTACAAAGCTTGTTTTGTTTTGTTGTATTTCGTTTCAATCTGGAGCCCAGAAATTTGAAAACATTTCAGTTCTTACGTGTTTTTCTGTTCTGACTAAGCTTCTAGTACCTATGTTCAGTCTGATTTGGACAGAATGGTGTGTACCTGGAAATGATAGTCACATGTTAAGCTAACAGGAGGTTTAAACTTTTTAATTTTTTCCTTTTATGTGTGCCTTGAAATACAAACCACAGCACGGTCCAAGTATAAGCACTAAATAAGCAAGTTAGATGTTCATCACAGGAGGGTTTGATTCCAACACACTGCAGAGAAAGAGTCCTTTGTCCTGTTTTTGTTGGTGATGTTGAAATCAAGCTTGGTTTGATTTCTTCCTATTTTTACATGGCAGTTAATGTCATGCTAACAACAAAATTTTGGGGAAGATGAGGCTATTTTTGGCAATAACAAAAATCATGTCAGCTCAGAGTTGTATGGGGAAGTAACATATACTTAATTTTCAAATGAAAGTGCTGTTGCTAGGACTTCAGGATTAATTCAGATTTCTGTGATCGTGTAACTCCTGGCGGCAGGTAATTTGTGTTGTTTTCCAAGATGAATAATGAACCATTTTTTCCTGTGCTTCCCTTTCCATTTTCAGATCCAGCTGTGGGACACTGCAGGCCAGGAGCGCTTCAGGAAGAGCATGGTGCAGCACTACTACAGGAATGTCCACGCCGTGGTGTTTGTGTACGACATGACAAACATTGCCAGCTTCCACAGCCTGCCCTCCTGGATAGAGGAGTGCAAGCAGCACCTCCTTGCCAATGACATCCCACGGATTCTGGTTGGGAATAAATGTGACCTCAGAAGCGCTATTCAGGTGCCCACGGACCTGGCCCAGAAGTTTGCTGACACTCACAGCATGCCACTGTTTGAAACCTCTGCCAAGAACCCCAATGACAATGACCACGTGGAGGCCATTTTCATGACACTGGCTCACAAGCTTAAAAGTCACAAGCCATTAATGCTTAGTCAACCCCCAGATCATGATGAGATACATATAAAGCCTGAACCAAAATCTATCACATCCTGCTGGTGTTAGGTCACATTGTCACTGGCTGTCACCTTGTCTTGTTTGCAAGTGCTTCAGATTTATGATATTGGCAAAGTTCCAGGTTTTGGTAGCAATTATAGCAAATCTATTTGGCACTTTAATGTGTTTTTTTAATTTTTTTTCCTAGTGTAGATGTGCCCATCTTATGCTCTTGCACTTTGTAATTGTACTTTCTGAATTGCTAAAGATTCACTATAAATATATGGGAACATATTCACTTTGTCAAGTTTTGACAAAGCAATTGTAGTTAAGCTCTTGCTGCCTGAGGTTGTTCTCATCACTTGTGGTAAGATTATAAATAGTAGGCCAGTTTACTAATACATTTGGTTGCTACTTGCATTGGAATAATGTAGGAGAAAGAGCCTTTTGTGTCAACCAGGGAACTTGGGGTTTGGGTCAGCAAGGGGGGAGATTTTTGGCACGTGAAGGAAATTTAGGTGGCTACTAGCAAATTAGAAAGCAGGTTCCGTTTTATTATAAAAGTGAAAAAAACAGGTCTGTCAAAGTTTGGGCTGCCAGTGTCAGTGCAAATTTTGGCCTGTCATTCCACTATGAACTTGGTCTGTTTCTTCATGGCAGTGGTAACAGAATTGACTAACTTCTCCCTGCCTCTAGACAGTTATTAGATATTAAAACTTCATTAATTTTTCATAATTAGCATGTGATACCAAACTGTGTTATGTTTAACTCATGCTATGGAAAGTACTGTAGCACAGGATTTAGGGTAAAACTGGTACTCTAACTGTCCAGGAGTTCTCTGATCTTACTAAAATGAAACTATATTTTTCTGAAGGTGCTGTATTTGAGTTGAGTGTCTCAGGGCAAGTAACAACAGTTGAGTTAAGTAAAAGATTGGGTGAATTTGGCAGAAGCATGCTGGTTTTCAAAGTTTTAGGGTTTGCAGGGCCTTTAAGAGATCATGAGTGCTTCTCAAATATCTTGAAAAGCCAACTTGATAACATATTTCAGGAATGGGAATGCTTAGGAATAGGGTACATTCTTAAAACATTTCCAAACACTAACTAAATTGGGTCTTGAAATGAGGAATAAATCTACTGAGTAGATAATTACAGATTTTTGAGAGAAAAGCTGCATGAATAATGTTGTGACTGTATGTAGGGCATCCTTGACATTACTAGTGTGAGCTAGTAGGGTTTAGATGAGGGACATTCTTCCTCTTGAACCGCCTTTTTTGTGTTCTCATAGTTGCAACTGCTTTTGTTCAGTCCTGTCTGAAGATCAAGTTTCATAATAAGGTCAAGTTTCATAATAAAAATGGTGCTAAGTTGCACATAGTTGCATAAAGTGAAATGTAATCCATAGAATGCAATCTATGACTTCATTCCTGTGAGTTTTTGAAGTATAAATGGAAGGTTTTTATTGGCAATGTGTAGCATGTATTGCTTACTAGAAATTAAATGGAAGGGCTAGTTCAGAAGCTGCCACCCTAACGATCACATTAGAAACAAAATACTGAAACAAGATAACTGCTATTAGGTAAACAATTACACTTCTTAAGATGTAATTTCATTGCAACTTACACAGAAAAAAATGCATTGACTTTTTTCTAGAGTTTGAAAGAGCATTTAATTTGATCTAATATGATTAAGATGTTTAAGAAGAATCTAAACAAAAGGTGATACTTTTTCCTGTATGAAGCTGCTTCAATTGTGACAGTATTTTTGCTTAGGAAACATTTGTTAAAAGGGAGCTTTTGTATTCACTCTGAACCTTACACGACTAGAACTTACAGTTGTTTCAGAAACAATCAGCATTTTAACACTAGTGTCCTTAATGATTTCTTTAAGAAAAGGATTGATCTTAAATTGATATTTATACTATGGTAAGTAAATACGGTTTACAGTCCTGTTGGACGGATTATTTTTCACTCATGTCCTTAATCCTTTTTCTCAGAAGGATTCTTCTTAATTATTTGTGTACTAAATATGTCTGCAAGTTTTGGTGGTGGGGTTTTTTTTCGTTTGTTTTTTGTGAGTTTTTGTTTTTGTTTGTTTGTGTTTTTTTAAAAATAAAAAATATCCCAGAATTAAAAATTTTAAAGCCAGTCAGTCAGGTTAGGGGTTGGGGTAAGAAAATAACTGCAGTGTACTGTTAAATACTGCAGTAGCTGCAGTGCTGCTGTTAAATTTGAACTGAAACACCTGCACATCTCTTAAGTTTTATTTGAGTAATCACAACTTGTAAATAAGGGCCCTCGTGTCATGAAGATTGTGTGGAAATGGTGTTCAAGTGTGTAATTCCATGTTCAGCACAAAGCATGTTTTAATGGTTCTGCCATGGAGGCAGTGTGGTCAGTAATGCAGGATTCAGTGTTGCTCCCTGGCTTTCAGTGGTGATGTTCTGCCCACGGAATGGATGTCACAGTACTGAATACTTTGTGTGTGTATTTTCACTCTACCAGACTGTAAAGTTTTGTATGTGTTGGGGGCAGGCAAGGCACAATCCCAGAAACCTAATAAACTGGCTTTGCCACAAACTGTTACCACTTGTTTTCAATAACTATAATAGGAGTGATAATGTAATTCTGTTGGGTAAAAAAATGCTGTGAGGGAGTTAAAGGAGTTCCTAGTTTCTGTGTGGGTGACAATTTTTACAAAAAAGACTGTCACAATACTTGGACTACTGTCAGTGCTTTCTTGCAATGACTCTGGGCGATTTTGAGGCATCTGAAGCGCCCACATGATGTTCAATATTTATTTCAGATTCCAGAAGAATAGGAGGTGATACAACAGTTATAAAACCAGCAATTACTGACCCTTGGATGCAAGACCCTAAAGGAGTCTTCTCCATTACTCCTCTAGCCTCATCTTGTTCAGAAATAAAACCTCTTCTATAAATTTGTTGAAAGTCATACTCATTGTCCCCTCTCTATTTCCAGAGCTCAGAGGAAGGCAGGTAAGAGCTGCTGGTCATCCAGGGACATTTCCTGAGGTGCACAGTCCCTGGGGGAATGTTACTGACATGTATTGTTTGTCTGCCTTGCTGAGTCATCACTGCTTAATGTGAATCACACATTATTGAATCCTCAGCTAATCATTTGAAATTAAGGGAAAACAAATTTCCCAGCAATGCCAGTGGTCATTAAAATGAACCCAACACAAAGCACGATCCTCTCCCCAGACTGCATTTAACAAACATGCTGCTCTTACTAGGAAGAAGTTCTTCCTTCTGAGGGTGGTCAGGCACTGCCACAGGTTGCTCAGAGCACCTGTGGATGCCCCATCCCCAGAAATGTTCAAGGCCAGGCTGGGTGAGGCTCTGAGCATATGAAAACTCAAGAGTCATAAGACCCTGGTCTTAGCTCAGCACTTCCTTTTCTATTATTATTTTTTACTGTTTGCACTGCCGCTTTGGAAAGGTCACAGGCAGAAAAAAATGACTGGTGTGAAGCAATGTGCTAAACTCCCTTTTTCTGAAAATACTTAGTGATTTACTGCTAAAAACATCACACTGGGCCTCTAACTCATAAAGCAGAAGCTGCATTTGCAAACCATTTATCCTGGTCATCCCCACATCCTTCACACCCACTCCTGTGCAGGAAAAAATGTGAAATGCTCAGGGGCTTTGAGGTGCTTCTTTTCCCTGCCTCTTCTGTTAAGGAAGGGCAGACAAAAACCTAAACTGACCCTAAAATACATGAAACAGCTTTTCTTTTTAATTCCAGGTATTTTTAACACACATAAAATAGAGACAGTGAAAGGCTTCTGGCTTCAGCAGCCAAAGATTCAGCTGTAAATTAAGAAAAGCATGTGCTAATCAGAGGGTTTTCATGCATCCTCATGACTACCTTGCAGTGCTAGCTTCAATTCTGAGCTAATATCTGAGTCACTGAGATGCTGCTGTTCCAAAACACAAATGCTGGCAGCCCTGCTCTTTGGCTTCAAGGCTCAGTCTTTTGTCAAACTGCATCTGACCTGAAAGAGTTGATTGCAATACTCTCATCTGTCATTAAAGAGGTACATTTCATTTATATGTAGAGGGTAAATAAAGATACATAGGATGTATTCTCTCTATGTATCTAAAATGATGGCCAGAGAACATGTATATTCACATACATTCATGCATACTTTTTGCATCATAATGCAACACTTGGGTGTGGAATTCCAACTCCTTCTGATGTGTGGTACATGGCAGTAGTATTGTAGAATGTTATTATGTAGTTTAAGGGAAACATGGCTTTTAATTTTATGTTACACTTTTGCTTTGTTTACTATTAATAGCACAGATTTGCCAATTTGCCAGCCTACAACAAATGTTTAAGTAACTCTAACTAATATAACGAATTTAGATACCATATGCCTACCCAACACAACCCCAGAAAAACCATTCTCAACTTGCCTAGTTAGTGTGCCTGTATATGTTTGGCCAATTCCTGTAAAAGTCAATAAAACTATTCAAGATAAATTAGCAAAAACTGGATTTTCAAACCCCTGTTAAAACATAAAATTAGTGGGTTCCCCACCTTCCCAAAACAACCTCTAAACCACAAAAGTTAAACATCCTTAGTTCTGTAAAAATAAACTTTTGTGCTGTATTTAATCACCCAGAAAAAAAAAAAAGCTATAGTCAAGAATGTTTCTCCTCATCATGCTATATATAAAAATCAAACCTTTCGGTGTAACCGCACTTCTTTGGTTCAGTCTGCATTTAACAATGTTACTTATCCATTTCCACAAAAAATGTTTTTCATTTATAAAGACAAAATATGGCCTGCCATCCCAGCACACACCCTAAAATAAACCATCTAGTATTAAAAAACTTGCTTTACCAACACCCAAGACAAAAAATTCTATAAAGTAGGAAGTCTAAAAATTTACCCATCTCTCATAAACCAAGTTGCAAAAATAATTTTAAACCTTAAAGTTTTGAGAAGAGATTTCCATCAAAAAGTCTCAAATGCCAAAGTAAAAGTACAAGTTCTAATAAAAGTTAAAAAACATAGTCTTAAATACTAGTGTTTTCCATAAAAACTCCAAAAACAGTTTTAAACATAATAAAACTATAATAAAAATATTGCTTACATTTTTCAAATAAAACAAAATAAACCACATACATGGGTTATATGTAACCTAACGTGTAAAAAAACTAAAATTCTAAGTAGTTAAAAAATGCTAGTCCAAATTTTTGTCTTAACTTGTTAAAACAATTCTGTATGAAAACATACATTAAAAAAGCTGGTGCTTTTTGCCATTGCTTTTGCTATTTACTTTTGCTTTGTTTTCCTTGCTGCCATCATCAACGCCCCAAAAAACCCAAAAAAAAAAAAAAAAAGTATCCAGCAACACCAACCCCACCAAGACCTCCAAAAGCAGCTTCTGCTTCTATTTAAAACTTTATACCAAAACTTAACATAAACTTTAACGCCTGCAACTTTGCTTTTACAACTAATGTGCTTCTACAATAAACAACTTCATAGCAACTATTCACTACTTTACTACAGTAATTTCACGAATATAAGCCGCACCTTTTTCATTGAAGAATCCAGCCTACCCCAGTGGTGCGGCTTATATTCAGGTGCGGCTTATAATCGTGAAATTACTGAAATTTTAAAAAATAACCCGACAAAGGTAATGCCCAAAACAGCAAAAATTGAACCCGACACATGGCACTGGTGGGATTCCAGCTCCAGCATCTGCTTTAAGGCTCCAGCTCTCAGCTTTATGGGTGAAGAACTCCTGAATGAAGCAGAAAGCTGGGTCAGTCAAGGTTGGGAGACAAAATAAGGAACACAGGAGCAGCTGCTCTAAGATATGCTTAGAGCAAAGAATTTGCAAACTGAAAACACCATCTGTCATCCTGAATCAGTCTCATGGTTATTGAGTGGGGGGCAAGGGCTTGGCAATATTTGCATGTACTGTTCCACCATAAACAGAACAGAGACAGCAATTAATATTGACTAAAGAATGAAGTGATGAGCGTACCTAAAAACATGTAGTGGACAGAAGCCAGAGGATGAAACATGAACTCTGAAACAAAGTAATTTTAGATAAATGTCAAGTTGATGAACGAGAACACACATCTCTGTAACTTTGAAGCTGTAACTACCAAAAAAGGATGGAAGGAAGGAAGGAAAAGAGAAAGAAAGAAAGAAAGAAAGAAAGAGAAAGAAAAAGAAAGAAAGAAAGAAAGAAAGAGAAAGAAAAAGAAAGAAAGAAAGAAAGAAAGAAAGAAAGAAAGAAAGAAAGAAAGAAAGAAAGAAAGAGAAAGAAAGGAAAAAAAGAAAGAAAGAGAGAAAGAGAGAAAGAAAGAGAGAAAGAAAGAGAGAAAGAAAGAGAGAAAGAAAGAGAGAAAGAAAGAAAGAAAGAAAGAAAGAAAGAAAGAAAGAAAGAAAGAAAGAAAGAAAGAAAGAAAGAAAGAAAGAAAGAAAGAAAGAAAGAAAGAAAGAAAGAAAGAAAGAAAGAAAGAAAGAAAGAAAGGTGAAAGTGTGCAGTTTGATAATATGCTTGGGTTGGACTGAGCTGAAGAGGTGCAGGACAAAGCAGTTCCTGTTTTCATGGAAAGCTGGGAATGTTATGTTTGCTGTAATGTGCTTCCCTCCTCAGGTCAGAAGTAAGTTCAACAGATTTTCCCTGTACTCATACACTGTTGGTGCTGGAAAATCATGGAATCATGTCTCAGTTTGGAAGGGACCTGTAAGGATCAATGAATGGACTTGATATTATAGGTCCTTTCCAACCTAAAGAAGTCTGGGGTTCTATGATGCTAGGAAACAAGAAATAACAGAGTTTGGCTGCAAAAAAACAACCCCAAAACATGTCATGTTTCTTATATTAGGTGGGGTTTCTACTGAGTATAAGAAAAAAAACCCCAACAACGAAAGAATCAAAACCCAAAAAAGGGAATATTCCTTCTCTCATCTGCAGGCAAATACCACTTCCTATTTTCAGAACATATCTGTTTTTTCATTCATTAGTTCTTCTCCTGTCTTTTCCCAACTCTTTTAAGGCTCTCTTCTTAGTCTGCCTTTCCCTAGCAGCATGTTTAATGAGCAAGACCTATGTATTCCCCACTCAAAACATTTTAGGCCGGTTCATCTACTTATAGAGGGGCTTTACTTCAATTTCCAATCCTTCATGCTAAAACAGGGTGGGCTATGGAGATCCAGAAGTGTGACTTTGCATCCCCTGGTTTCTCACTGCCTTTTGCCAGCCAAGGGGAAACACATTTGTGCCCAGCAAAGACTGTCCTGACCCAGAGCACCAGCAGCTCAGCAGCACAGGGAAGAACTGCACCAAACATATATCTATGAAACATAAAAATTCAGATATAATTTTTTTAAAATGTATTAAAAATATATATATATTTTTAAAATCCCAAATGGGCTTGTTGTCAAAGAAGTGCCTGAAAGGGTTCCCTGATCCTCACCATGATGAAGATCCTTCCTCTTTCCCTCCTCCTCTGCACCTTCTGCCCCTTCTGTTGGGGAAATGACTTCAAAAAATTCTTTGCCCTTAGTTGAACATTAACTTCAGAACCAGCTTCCCTGAATAACCTTCTGATTGCACTGGGTGATTAACTCTGGCCACTGCTGATGGCGAGGCTGGCAGGATTTGCTTTTATCCACCTGGGGATTTTGTGTGCCTTGTTCTGTGTGTCATGGCATAAGACAGTGTTTGTCTCAGCCTACCTGAGGTAAATAAGTTTATTTTCAATGTAAATGCCTTGTCTTTGACTTAATACAAGCAAGGTGAGCACAAAATCCTTGGGGTCCGTAATTCCACCAGTGAAATCTGGAGGTGACACAAGCCATGGAAAATCCCTGGAGATGCAGGCAGGCTCTGGGAAAGTCCTGTACCTCCCAGTGCTAAATTTAGCACTGGAAACTGCAGTCAGGAATATATTTTCTGCGACACTAACCAAAGAGGAGTAACATTAAACTGATCATCAGTTTCCACCAATTTCCATCCTGCAGCTGTCATTTTTCTGGAAAGCCCTCACTTTTGCAGGAAGAACTGCTGCAATCCTGTGTCTGTGAGTGATCTGCAAGGGTTGCACCACTGTGTAAGAAATAAACCAGCTTACAGCTGCTGATAAATCCACTGCACACATTTTTATCCAGAAGCAGCACAGAGCCTGCTTCTCTTTCACACCCTGAGACTTTGATATGTGCTGCTAAGGCTGCTCCACAGCCAGGAGAGTTCCTGCCACGCCTGTCACTAAATGCCACTGATCAAAGGCTGGCTGGGTGCTTGGGTTGTGCCCCAGAGCTGTGCCAGCAGGACCTGACCTGCAGCAGCTGTGGTGGCAGTGCCACCCTCACCCCAGGAATTATCTGCCCTCCCCCTGGAAACAGCACAGCATTTGAACAAGGACTGGTGCTCACAGTAAAAGTGATTTGCCCTCTTCAACCTGCAGTCAGAGGCTGTCAAGTTCTGCTCAGTATGTCACACAAGAAGAGAACTTGTGGATGGGACCACAGCTCCCACCCAGAAATGATGGAGAGGCTGAGCAGTGCCTTTTAGCAATGCTAAAATCTGGTTTAGTCTAACCAGAGCCATCAATAATCTTTATGGTTAAAGTCAGTAACAGATACACTTGGCAAGCACCTTGCACACAGAGGCGTGCCAGAGTTCAGTGGGACTTCCTCACTATGAGCAAGAAAGTATTTCTCTGTTCAAGCTAACAACAAAAGCTGTGTAACATCTTCACAGAATCATCACAGAGTCATGGAATTGTTTGGAAGTGACCTCCCAGATCGCCTCATCCTAGCACAGGCAGGGGACACTTTCCAGGTTGCTCAGAGCCCCACCCAGCCTGACCTGGAGCTTCCAGGAATGGGGCACCCACAGCTTGTCTGGGCAAAATGTGTCAGTGTGCCACCACCCTCACAGCAAAGAATTTCTCACCAGTATCTAATCTAAGCCCACCCTCTTTAGTGTAAAACATTTAGGCATTGGAGTACCTTTGCCAGCATTACGAAAAGTATTTCATTCTTCAGAGAAAAAAAAAAAAAAATCAAGAACAACTCTTCTCTTGGCACCTTACTTGCTGCAGCTAGAGAAGCAGCAATTTTATATGAGATCACTTCTGGAGTTACATGCCCCATGGTGGGCATGACTTACCCCAGTACCCAACTTTCTCAAGATGGAATTTATTTTTCAGGCCCTGTTCAAATGCTGTGTTTATCTGTGGCATGGGATAAGTGAACTACCACTCCCTGCTGGCAAGATAAACACCTGACAGTCACCTAAAAGTGAAACATAAAATACATATGGGAATTCTATGAACTTCAGGAGATAACAGAAGCTGACTGGAAACTGTAGTTCCTTGGTCTAGAGGACCAAGAGGTCCCCTGGACAAAATACAACAAAACAACTTGTAATAAATTCTAGCAAAATAGGCCCTAAAATTAGGATTTCTTTTAAACTTTCAATCTTCAAGGTAGAAATAGGAAAACTGGAACTGAATTTAGAGTATTCAAGTTGCTTCATAAGAGGACCCACGGCAGCTCCAGTTCCTGCCACGCTCTATAGTTACACTTCAGTGCTAAAACTGATTGTACTGACACATGTACAGCCCACAGAAGCCACATTTTGACAGAGGTATCTGAATGGCATTATTAAGGTTTCACACCAAAAACTTTACTTTCCCCAATTCCTACCAAGAAGAAAACACTCTGAAGCTCAAGGATGAAGTGCATCCTTCATTATCATCCAAATAATTCATGCAATAAGAGGGAGAAGTTGAGATAGCAGTTGAAGAAAAAGAAATTTTATTTAATATTTAAATGCCTAAGCACGATGAATTCTAGTGAAATAAGACATGATTTAAGTACAAAAGCCAGAGGAAAAAACGCTTTCACTTTCCAGAGGCAATGAGGTATTTTCACTGTACAAAGTCTGAAAGTTCAAAATCACCTGCAGGTCTTTCCCTCTGCACTGTGATCTCTGCTCAGTGTTGGGCATTCACTCTGTGTGTTTTCAAATGGCCAAGGAATAGTGCATCACCATCTTCAAAGAGTGAGAACTCCTTGCATCCCTTTTGCCACATTTGAACAAAATATTTGGCCACTTTTTCAAGTCATTCTGATATATGGTGGAGGTTTGGATGTGTCTTCTTCTGCTTCTACATCCTGGGCTGGAAAATGATCTGTGAAAATTCTCCCCCCAGGGCCTGTGTGAGACAAGAAAGAAAATCATTAAACACAATACAGACATTTGCACAAAATCCTGAGTTCCTTTTGGTTATCAGGATTTTGGCCTGGGATGTAAACCTTATTGAGAATGTTCCTTCCTCATCCCTGGTGAACATCCAGATACGTGGAGGCAAAAGTTACTCACTTTGTACAGCACAAACCATTTCCACAGCCTGATTTTGGTCCTCACTAGGTTGCAACCATTCCTATGAAAAAAACAGCACCATCAAATACCTCCCCTGGAAATGTGTTCAAGAAGACACACCTGAACTTATTTTAGAAGTCTGTGCAGTCCACTCCTCCTAACATATTTTAGTTTGAAAGTTTAAAGCAGCCTCATGTTACCCACTCGGTGTCTCTAGTCAGGAACAGCTGCCTTGTGGCCTGCACCCTTTAATTCCTTTCCAAACCAAATGGTTGGATGTGCATGTTTAATAACACAGCATCAGAATTGTCCTAGTAAGAGAAGTAGTTGGCATTTATTTATTTGCTCAATAACACAGCATCAGGATTGCTCTACAGAGAAGTAGTTGGTATGGATTTATTTACTGAGCTCACTTAGCAGAGATGCCATCACTTGAGGCAGAGTCCTCATGAATGAGGAGTAAATTACAGATGTCAGCACCCCCACACTTCACACAGCACAGGAGATGCTTTAATTACTGAATTTGGAGTCCCAGTGTGTAAATCTTTGTAATGCTGCACCACGAGCAACATTGGCTTAAAGATGAGAGGAACGGTTTTTAAGGGTAGCAGGAATTTATAGGAAATGGAGCCACAGTAGCTTCAGCACAAATAATTTGGAAAACAGAGATAATTTATATTAGATCCTACATGAGACTGCAAATAAGAGTGAGGCAGTAAAAGGAAAAAAAATATGAGAAATATAAAACCCTTCTAATATCCCACTTAATTTCTGAGAATTAGCCCTGCATGACTGAGGTAGGAGCTGAGACTAGGTTTATAGGAGAAAAACTAGGTTTGTAGGAGAAAAAGCACACCTTCTCCCTGGTTTGTTCCCCTTCTAGTAGAAATACAGCTGTGCCCTGGCTGCTCACTCACCATGCCAGTGACACTGTCATAGCAGGAGCAGCGGGGGAGGCTCCGGCATCCCAGGTAAGCCATGGCCAGCACAAGGAAGGCACTGCAGCTGGAGGCAGCCAGCATGGCTATGTTGGCACCCTTGACAACATTACTGAGTATGAACCTCTGCAAACAGAAAAGGAAATGGTAAAGCCATGCAAAAGAAAAGTGACACTCTCCACCAAAAAATAATCTAGTGACTGCAAGGATGCTGTGGTTGCGTGATTGGAGATTGATTTGTAGTCAGTGTTATTTAAAAAACAGTATTTCAGTGTTACTCTGAAAAACAAACCAAGTGTGAACCTCAAGCAAGTGCTGATTAAATGTGAGATGCTATGCAGTGCACTGGGTTTGAAATAAAGCTATTTGAAATGAGTTAAAACCCAAGGAATGGCTGCTCTTCTTCACACTGAATGTAGGAAACATTGCTGCACTGCACCTGACATTTTGTTTTGTCCTGCAATTAATGATCTGCCTCCTCTATCTGGGATGCCTTCACCCCCACAGCAAGCAGTGCTGGTAGATTGGAGATACAAAAAAGCTTCATTACTTCTCTCCAGCTTTACTATGGAAGATATACTTGAAATAACACCAGGTTTAACCAGCTGTAACTTCATCACTTGAACTGTCTGCTGGAAAGATTTGAGCCTTGCAAGCTCTGTCTCAAGCCATGCCAGGGATACTCTCAGCACCTTTCCCTGAGCAGCAGCAGTATTTTTCATGGCTCAGCCCACACCACCCCTTTGCACTAAGAAGCAAAAGAAGCCAATCTGACCTAGTGTCACCCCCCTGAAGCCTGGTTCTGTTTGTAAGCCACATCTGGCACTGCCTGCAGATTAAGGGTGTCATGTTCCCCTCTAATAACCATTATATCCATACTTACAGTATGGATAACGTGGACTGGGACAGAACTCAGCTCCTCCTCTTCACCATAGCTCAGCGTGAAGGAGCTGTAAACTATCACAACGAGGATGGCAACACAAGAGATTATGGAAGCAGCTATCAGTACATTCACCTAGACCGAGAATTTTAGTGAGAAAAAGAAGGAATTAAAGCTGTCCTTTGGCAAATACAAGCAGTACCCTAACACTACAACATCCCCAGAAGCAAGTCACTCAGAAGCCAAGCACAGAGAAGTAGAGGTTTTGATAATACTGAGTTTCTGAGATACATCTGAGTCCTGGATATTAATTCTAAAGACTTTGTCTTAGAGATCTCTTATTTACAATATCCTGCCTTGGAGTTTACATGGCTGGAGAAACCAGCAAACCCCTCAACTCATTTCATATTTTAGTGTACACAGTGCTTAACCACATGAAGGACCACCAAAAGGAAAGCATTGCAATGAAGTGTTTTTATAGATTTTTGCTTTTTTATCAGGCCCAGTGTCTGTCTGCTGCAGCAGAAAGCAAGGTAACACTGCATCCTCCTCTTGCTCATGAACACAGTAGCTTTTGTGATGCTAACTCAAAGAAATAAACTCTTAATCCTGCAGGAGGACCAGCCAGCTCGTTCTCTCCTCAAAGTGATTTTGATAGCCCCAATATTTTGCCCCTGCCCCACCCACACAAACACCCATCTGTCCCTCTAGCTTACGAGAACTGGATTCTTCCTCTGCGAGGAGAACAAAGCCAGGACGCCTGGGACTCCCATCACCTGCAGAGCACAAAAGGAGTCGGCAGCTTGGGAAGTGAGTATCAGATTCAGGAGATAAACTGCTACAGAGTAATGAAAAGCCTGCGTTTTCAAGGCTTGCATCCGAGCAACTGCTGCATCAGAAATGGGAAGAATTGCTCATTTCTTCTGTTTTCCTCTGTGGCATCTCCTGGGGGCAGGACATGGGCGACAAGCACCTTATCCACCTGATCTAGCCACTGACCAGAGCTTTATGGTTGAAAAAAAAAAAATTGAAACTGATTTAATAAATCTGATTGAAGGTGCTAAAAATGCATGGTGCTTTCCCAAGTCCATATTCATCTTGTAGAGGAAAGAAATATCTTAATGAAAGCAGGCTCTGCACCGGAGAGAGCTCTTGAGGGTAATTTCCCTGCAGCATGGCTCAGCAGGGTAAATCTGAATGCCAGGGAGCAGGGACACCTCCTGCCCACTCCTCACTGCAGCACCAAAATTAGGGACAGAGATCATCACACACATGTTCATCTGAACAGAGGATGAGGTGTTCCCCTCCTAATCTTTGCTGGCCTCTGTGGCCACTATGCGTCTGCAAAAAACCCTGTCCATTGTCACTATGCCTCATTTTCTACATTATCCAGCAGAAATGTATCTAATTTAGTTCCTTCAGAGCAAAGTCACGATAAGGAAATATCATGGTAAGGAAACTTTTATTAACTAAAAAAGCATAAAGCAAGGGAAGAGCTGGCAAGAAATCCTGGCTTCCCTCCCACCCCCAATATGAGTACTAGCAGGTATCAGTGGGAAAAAAAAAAACAAACAAACAAACAAAAAAAACAACAAAACCACTGCAAAACAAAACCCAGAAAACAAAGCACAAGGTTTACCATGCCAGCCCAAATGGGAGCTCTGGTTTTGCCCAGCTGAGACTCCGTTCTGAAAATGCCGTCGATGAAGCCGCAGGTGACACAGACGGTGCTGAAGGCTATCTGGAACATCCCCAGCACGACCATGTTCCTCTGGTTAAAGATGAAATACCGATACCGATCCATCCCGCTCCCACGGCCACATTCACCCCGAGACTGCCGGGCGGGGAGGACGGCTCTTCCTGGGCAGGAGAGAAGGGACAGCGTGGCAAGGGAGGGAAGGATGATCCCGGGAGCGCAGCGCTCACTCCGAAGCGAAGCGGGGTTTCGGGGGAGTGACCGGACACCATTCGCAGCGTTTCTGAGCGGAATGCGCGATCCTTGTCCCGCAGGAGAAGCAGGGAGCCCAGCCTCTCTCCGTTTGGAAGCGCAGCTCCGCACCTGGCCGGGCAGGCACCGCTCCCATGGGACATTCCCGATGGCGCTGCCGGTGCCGGCACGCCCTCGCCAGGAGCGGCTCCAGCTCCCTGTCCCTGCGCTCCCTGTGCTGCCTGTGCTGCCGTGCTCCCGTTCCGAGCCCCTCCGGGAAGCGCCGCGCCCTCACCTGCAGCGGCAGCGGCAGCGGCCCGGCCGCGCTCCTGCTCCGTGCCCCGGGTCAGCTCCTGCTCCGTGTCCCGGGTCAGCTCCTGCTCCGTGCCCCGGGACAGCTCCTGCTCCGTGTCCCGGGAGAAGCCGGCGATCCCGGAGCAGCCCGTGCCCGGCCGGGAGCCGGGAGCCAGGCAGGGACGCGGCTGCTCCGCCCCGCCCCGGCACCCTCGGGCTGCCGGGACCGGGAATTCCGCCCAGCCCTTCTCCGCCGCAATTAAGCCTCCTTCCTCCTTTTTTTTTCCCTGCAGCTCTAAGTGCTGCTTCACACGATAGGCATGTGGGTTGGAGATAGAAGTCCTGTTGGATGCCCCATCCCTGAAAGTGTTCAAGGCCAGGCTGGATGGGGTTTTGAGTGATCTCTTCCACTCTAAACCATGTTGAAGGGTCCGTGACACCCTACACATTTTGTTAATGACGTGTGTGATGAATTTCTTTAGCCTGACAGGCAAAGGCTCCCCTGGCACATGGGTGCCCACTCTCTGTTGGGAAGAGCAGAAGAAGCCGTGCAGTGCCAATGACACAGCATGAGCAGAGACCAAGCGCTTTCTTAGCTACCTGGGCACACACTGGCTCGTGCTGTGCATCACCAAATAAAAACTGTGGTCACCCAGGACACAAGGCAGGGGCACAGGTCAGAGGATGCCCCAAACTGTGACACACAAAGAACAAGGAGAGACAATGGTTTTCTGTTGAATATTTTATTTTTGCATTGCCTTCATAGCGCAATTAAAGCAATCTTTAAAATTCACTTATTACAAATGTTTGTCAAGTCTGTTTTTCCCCAGAAACACTTTTCTTGCTTCCTTGCACATACGCCCAAACACACTATAAAAACCTCATTCATAACATCAAAGGAAGGGCAATCATCATTCATGTAAACATCTTTCTTAGAGTTATCCGTTTTTTAAAAGTCATGAATAAACTTACAGATGTTCAGTAAGGCTCATAGTTCGAGTACAAATGTCGTAAAACACCTATCAAGTACTGTACACAAGTTAAACACTCCGGGGTTAACTGTTAACACGTGTATAAGCTTACCCCAAAGATTATTCTTTAGCACTTAGTTCTTCAGAACAGACACCCAGTAATTATGGGCTAGAGAGTATTAAAATAGCAGAAGGCCCAGCAGAAACTGTTAAGTAATACACAATTTTAGTCTGGTTCTTAGCTCAGAGTTAAATTTGTCACAGCTGCAGTAGGAAAAGTTTTCTAGAAGGGGATCTACAGAAAGGAGGGATGGGTTGTTTGTACGATACCATGAAGAGATAAAGCTGAGAGGTACATCTTGAAAATGGGACTAGCCTTGCTATTGCAATTATTTATGGCAGCTGCATGTAATGCTGCATCAACACCTCCCCTAAGAGCAGAAACAACCATTTGTAATTGTAAGGATTATTTGTTGCATCTCCCCTTAAAATAAAAAATTTATCTACTTACTGGTATTCAATTACACTTGCATCTTACAAAAAGACATCCCTTTAAATCTGGTTTAGATCTTACTGGAACTTATTTTTTGTTTAATATTCATTCAACCATGAAAATATTTCATACAAACATCATTTTACATACAAACGTTAAAACTTGTGAAGCGGGTCTTCCCACACTCATGATTTTATGGCTTGAACATTTAATTGCTTATCATCTTTGTACAGGTATTTCTCCTAGGGGAAAAAAGAGAGTTACAGTAAAATGGTAAAGAGAAAAAGGGCAGGAAGTTCCACTGCCTGAAGACAGAGAAGGGTCCATTCAAGAGTGACCTTAGTGTTCAAAACCTTTGATCTGGGGCAAGTAAACATGCACTTAATCTTGCACCTTTTTTTCCTTAAAGAAAAAAAAAAATCCTTTATAAGACTGCTTAGAAATTTTTTGTCCAAAAATACAGTTCTTCTGTTCCTGTTACATGAAGCAAATGGAACAAGTTCACTGCAGGTGAAGCTCAACTCCACTCACAGATGAAGCTGCTCCCACGCCTGCTTTCCTCACTTGGATGCTCTTGGCACTCAGCAGTGCAGTGGAAGTGAGGAACAGGCAGCACCCCAGCGTGTAAGGAGATACTTCAGCACCACTCTTTCCAAAGCAATCTGGCTTTTTTAAGTGCTTGGAGGTGAAGTCCTCAGGCACCAACAGCTCCACCAATCCTGCTGGGCCACAGGAGAACAAGGGTCTGTGAAATGTTACCTCAATGCAATGGCACCATTTCCCTAAAGACCCCAAACTGAGTGAGAGGACACAAATCACAGAGCTCTCTGGGACAGAAGCAACACCCCTGCACCCCTGGCACAGCCCAAGTGGTGAGCTCTGCTTTGACTGGAGGACAAGGGCAGACAGCTGGGAAGGAAACAAAAAAGTGGCAATTTCCATAATTTCTGAGTTTCTCTTACCACATGGGATATGCTGGCTACTCTGCTCCTCCAGTGCCTGACAGGGTGAGAAATCCCCTACAGAGCTCCTGCTTCTTGTAGCAAGTTGCTTCTAGCTTCTGGCACCATGCTACAAGACCCCTGGGAAAAAACCCACTGCATCTGTGCAACACTTCCACATCTGGAAAGGCTGTGCCAAGGAGAAGCCTACAGCCTGACCCCATGGCCTCCCAAAACCTCCCCAGGAGCTTCACCTGATTCAAAGCAGGGGCCATCCTAGGAGGTATTGTGGCAACCATGAAAAAGTCAAAAAGCTCTCACAGCAGAAAAGCAATTTCCATGTATTTCCTGTGACTTTTTTTTCAGCAGTCAAGATTTACAGGTATCTATGTAGGGTAAATATTTTATAATTATTATTTAAAAGAAAACAGGAAAACAAAGCCTTTTCAGGTTTGTTAAAAGAAAATCAGGATCCCCAAAAGTAAAACTCAACTTCTGACATCCCCTCCATGGCCTAAGCCCTTTTCCTGCTCCTTCTTATCCAGTGGAGTGACCCCAGCAGCAGGCAGCTCTCAGCTGGAACTTTTCTGGCTCTTGTCTCCAAGAGTAACCACTTCCAGCAAACAAAGCTGCTGTATTCTTGGTGACAAAACCCTGTCCCTGAAGATCCACTTCAGATTTTATTTTTTGTTAGAGACAATCAGCAGTCTCTAATACAGTGTGATACAGGCTTCTCATAAAGGAACTCAAGTAACTCTCCCATCACAGAGAAGCCACATGCAGCACTGCAGACCAAAAGCAGATGCTGGGAACTGATCTGTACCTCAAAAATGCAGCAATTCCAAGTTTTCCTACGCTGCTCTTTAGTCATAATGGGGATCCCAAGAGCCAGCTGCTCCCTCAGGCTCAGCTGACAGGCATCAGCTCTCCTTCCACCTTCTGTTCTGACAGGAAAGGTCTTTGGCCAGACTCTAAGAAGTGGAGCTTCTTTACTTATTGCATATTCACCAGTGGTCAGCTGCATCCTACAGACCCAAGAAGATTGCTGTGCAAGGCGACGCTTCCTCTGCCCCAAATGAAAACCATGGCTAGGTGTGGGTCTTGTGTCTATGGATATGTCATCACACTACCAATGAGGAGCTCTGTGAAGCTGGTCTCGCTCCCTAGTGAGCCCCAGAAAGTGAGCTGCAACACACTGACCAAGTTAAGGCATTATTTGGAGTTCTGTAACCTGTGTTTTAACCAGGGGATGCCAACTTGCACCTCTGAAGGACACAATGAGCTCTTTCACCACCCAGTGGCAAAAGCCATCCCTGTCATCTCCACTCACAGACCAGGAAGAGAGAGAAAACAAAGAAGAGTTAAAAGGCTTGGTCCTGAATCAAGCCATAGCAGCTCCGTAATCACAACTTTTATAGAAGGTTGGTCACTGAAGAAGGAGCTATAGAAGGACCAACAGATTCTACAGAGCTGAGGACAGCAGAGGTACAGAGACAACAGCCACAGCTGTGGCATGCTACCTACTAGGCTACACACATGTACAAAAGAATCTGCTTGACTCTCACCAAAATTTTTGAGAAGCCACAGGACACCTCAGTGCCTTTTATTCCCTAGAATTTCCCTATTTGAGGATACAATCTTCAAGCCTGATGCACAAAGAGCACCTATATTCTATTTATCTCAAAATCAGGCAATATGAAGACTGACCAATCTATTGAAACATATGCAACTCCACACAGATTAGCAGAGGAATCAGAGACTGAAGAGAAATGAAGGCAAAGGAGCTCTAGAGATCAGAACATTTTAAGCACAATTCCCCAGTGAGCACAGAGAGGCTGGCAGTCCAAAGCAGGTTATCAAGATTGTGGAAGGAGTTACCATCCTTTCCCAGCAGGGTTCAGTCACATCTTCCCTCTGCTCTTTCCTGCACCTCAACTCAAGCCTCAACTTTGCAAACTTCATGATCCTGGCACCATAACCCCCAAGATACACATAGGAGCTCCCTACAAGGCTTTCCTGCAAGTGGCTGTGACCCATGTAACAGGGGCAGGCAGGGAAAGATGAAGTCATGCATTTTTTGAGAATTGTTTAGTGAAGCTGAGCAGCTGAGTGACCTCTGCCAACTCCCCCTCACCTGCGAGGTCAGTTGTGTCTCTGCACGCTCAGGTGAGTCCCTGAGCTGTCACCTCTGCCGTGGATGAGATGTGGAGCTGTGACCTGAGTGTCCAGCACACGGAGATGGGAGTGTCACAGCTCGTGCGCAGACAGAGTGTCACAATACCCTGAGCCTGCCTGTCCCGCGCCCCAGCACACGCACAGAGCAGCTTCTGTGCAAACTGAAATGATGAGCTGATGGGAGATGTTTGTGAGCAGCCCCAGGGACTGAACAGAGCCCCAGGTTCCTCTTGTGAGTAATTCCAAACTGTCCTTGGGTACCAAAGCAAGGATTTTCAAACTACACATAACATCAACCTCATCCTTCTACCTTGCAGGCACCCAACACATTCTCCCTGCCCAGAGTCAAAACAAGCAACCAAAATGTGTTGCAATAGAAAGGTAGGTCTGATTCCCAAATCATTTATGTTACATATATACAAACTTTTTAAAACTACAAACATTTAAAAGAAAGTGTTGCAAATGCATTTGAGTTTCTCCTAAGCTGCTAAACCCAAAAGAGAACATCAGAGTCCCAGAAAGGCTCCAGTATCCAGACCAAGACATTACATTATTTCTCTCTTATACAGCATTAGGCAAGACTGGTACAGTATCTGAAAAACCACACAATTTCCCCACCCCTGAAAAACGCCAGAACATAGCCCTGCACATGAATATTCACAAGCCCCCACTGCTGGCTGCAACAAAGCTATGGATTGACTGCTGCTTATAAATATGAGCAACGAGAGCTGTTTTTACATTCATTGTTTGTCTTTCAAAAACAATCTTTTAATATATTTTCTTTGTTTAAAAAAATCTTATTTTGCTACCTCATATTATATTATTTTGCTGTGTCATAAACCAGAACTACTAAAAGATGGCTATAAGGCTATGTTGTTCTGTCAAGTGAACACACAGAAAAGATACAGCTCTCCTTCACCAAGGACTACAGTCTGCCCCCAGATACATGCACCTCCTTTCAGAGAATCCATGGGAGATCCAAGCATCTCTTGCCTTGAGAACTGGCCACTTGAACAGGCGAAATACACAAACCAACTCATGAACACTGATGCAAGTAATGTGCTTGCCTTCCAGAACGTGTACTTCTGGAAGTCGTTCAACAGCAAATCTGTTTTCTCCTTTTCACAAAATCTTCATGCAAAGAACAGCTTCATTTGCATGTCATAATAATAAATTAAACAAAATAAGCCAGCCGTACAGGCTAGATAAATATTAGGTTTAGACATGTTGCTATAATATTTAGAGAGCCACAGAGACCAACACACAGCACTCTCACATACACACACAAGCCTTTCCACTAGTTAGAAAGGATTTTCTCCTGCAAAAGAGGATTTGTAGAAAGAACAACGTTCAGACAAGAGGAAAGGGGAGTTAAAACCCAGCCTCCTATATGCTAATAAATAAACTGCTCTATTGCAAGATTCAGATCAAAGGTTTAAAAAGGCAAAATTATGCTACTATTAGAGAATATCAAAATATTACTGTTATCATCACAAGTGGCATATATGCAAAATGCAGTTGCACAATAATGCCTAGGCAGATAGAGAGCAACACTAAGTCTGCCGACTAGAAGTGAACGATACACCCATTTTAGTTTCTTTCTAGTCTTTTGGCATCTTTGCATATGGTGCAAAAGCAGAAGCTACCAAAGAATACCACATCTTGTATAGAATATTAAATAATTTCTTCAGATAAGACTGGTGCAATGCTAGCTAATTTTTAAATCTGCTATGAGTAACACAGTCAAACCTAGTTAGTATCCAAGGAACTTATCTCTTAACACAGAATGCAAGGTTATGATGCAACAGCATGAACAATCCCTGGTTGTCCAGTTTTCAGTATAAAGGTAGTGCATAGATCCAAGTTTCTGTTTCAGTTTGCTGAATGGAGAAGCTGCTCCCATGTCACTTTTGCTGGGCAGCCTGGAAAGCTTTCAGTTCCAGCTGGTACCACTCTGGTGCTTCAGGCCCATTCTGCCCCACAGGGTTGTGGTCATACCCGTAAGCCACTGTCAATTCCTCATCCTTCTCCACAGCCCTGATGGTACGGATACACTTGATGGGCCCAAAACGAGGATGAACAAACCTAGAGAAAAAAACATCTCTGCTAGGCTCAGCTGTCAATTCACACACTCTGCCTGCCCCTTTCACAGATCCAGAATTCACTCACTTCAGGGCAATACTACATAATCTGATACCGAATTAGCACACTTGAGTCAGCCATCATGCCAGCCCATTTCCCACTCAGCCTAGGTGAGCAGAAACTCCTTCAGTGCCTCAACTCTTGTCTCCCAGCCCACCTCTGCTCCTCACCCAGTTGCTCAGGGAGCTGGGCTGCAGCTTCTACCTAAACCCCAGGGCTGTACTTACGGCTCATAGGTGCAGTTAGGAGTGAAGGAATGGTTGGCCTTATGCCCCAGCGAGGCACAGTACTTGGCAGCGTGGTTGTAGGGCTCTGGCACGTCTATAACAGTTTCATCATCCAGGGATATTGTATTTCCATTGAGGGCCCAGTCTCTGCTGTCTACCTAGTTTGCAAGGCAAAAATCTAGTGTCTGTGTGGAGGGGTCAACTTTGTCAGCAGTTTGAAATCCAACATTCAGAATATATGCAAATAAAGCTTTTCATGGGTGTAGATCATTAAAAAAACAAGCCACACTTGTTAAATCTATACACAGGTGAGCATGCAGTTTCTTTCAATTAAACTCCATCATGTTAAATCAAGGGTGGGAAGGTAGTGGGTGTTAGATCCTACAATGAAAAGAAAGTATCAGGAGGAGCAATTAAAATTCAGACTGACTTTTTTCTTTTCTTTACCTCCTGGTGTGTAATTCGCACTCCGTTATAGAAGGACATCACTGTACTGGCTTCTGCTGCTACTTTTGAAAACAATCCTTCTCCAGCACTGGAAATGAGAGAGACATCCACGTACACCCTACAAGAGGAACAGGGCATGGAATTAGTGACTGGCTGCAGGTTTAATTTTCAAGAAGTACAACACTACTGGGACAAAGCCAAATACTTCAGTACAACGATAAAGCTAATAACAACAACAAAACCTAATTATTATTATTAGCAGTAGTATTCAAAACCTCTTTATGGAACTCCTTCCCTTCCTCTCTTCCACATGCTCTCTCTATTTTGTCAAAACTGAGATTTGGTGGGAAGTTTGGGCTGACTTGGAAAATCTTTTGTTTTGTTGTTTTTTTTTAAAGTGACAATCTACTGTTGCTCCACAATGATGGCTTCAACTCAGGAACACCCTCAGTAACTTACCAGAACCCCAGAAGTCCCCACCAAGCTGGGGTTGCTGGTATGTACATGCACTGAGGAGCAAGAGATCTCAAGGTGATGCATCACAACTTCAAGCACTCAATGCAAATTTAAGCATTTTACTAATCATTTATTTCGATATTTCAGAGTATCAGAAAGCACTTACACTTGAGGTACACACAGGGCTTCCATTTTACAAACATTTACACATCTTTTAGGTAAGAAAATGTTTGCAAAATTAGTCTTTAAATAGATAACAGTAAAGAAATATGGAGAGAAGGAAACAAAGTTTACCTCTCTGATTCATAAGGATCAGGAAGAAGGGCATTTGTAGAAATGCAGGATGAAGTAGACTTGTCAAAACTGTATACTGGGCCTAAAAAAGTCAGAAATCAACAAAGGAAATAAACTAATTGGCAGTACTGAGAGGATGCAATCCTAAACTTAATCAAGACATTCAAAAAATAAATTTTAATGGCTGCAAAAAATGTTACGACTCCAAAAAAAGGTATTAAACAGACCTGCATCTGTAAAAAGCCTGAAGTGAGATAATGCTTCCTGATTATTTTTTCCCCTCAACATTCTAGAGTAACACTACTAACACCAAAAGGTGATACATATGTTCTTCAAATTACCAACTTGTAGAGGAGGACTGCATACTATTTCAAAACTGACCCGCCTAATGTCTCTGAATTTAATTTAAAAGTAAAGCAACATTTAAAAGGATATATTCAATACCTTATTTTTAAAATCTCCACCCCCGCAAAAAAAACTTGATTACTTCAAACATATTTTCTAGTCCAAATCCTGAAGAGGCTTCAGCCATAAAATAACATCTAGTAATCAGAAAGCACCCTTGCTTTCTTACAGTCCTTAATTTTTTGCCATTAATTAGCAACTCAGTGATACAGCTCCAGTTATATTCTCACATCCCTCTCCCAAATGCCAGAGGACTATCTTGGACATAGATTAAGAAGAAGGTGGAAATAAGATGGGGAAAAACCCACAGAACAGAATACTATAAAGTTTAATATAAGGCTTTGCCCCTGGTGTCCAGGATCTGTTCTGGCTGAAGGCAGCTTCCTCATGAGAGTAACTTCATTTTATTTACAAAGCACAACCATACCCTCTTACAAAGGAAGTTTTAAGATAAATTTCAACTTGCTATCATAACTGAGTGATTAAAAAAATAAACTCACAGGCATTTGCTTGTCAATACCTTTTTACTGAGCTTTATGTGCCTATTTCATATCAAGTGAGACAATTTTTGCTGGTAGAGCAATAAATGCATCAGTCCCTGCTTGTTCCTGCAGTTTCACCCACACTCATCCAAAACACCACATACACCTCAGAACAACAAACCCACCCCAGAACTACAGGTTCAAGGGTTCAAGCCACTGGAGAAAACACCACCCTACCCCTATGCCCTTCCCAGCCACTTGCTGTCAGCAGAACCAGCCACACTGAAGGGTGCTGGTGAATCAGACCATTACACAACAACTGAATCTGGTTCACTAATTCCAGTGTCAGCCCAGAACATTCCCATTGCAAACACTGACTTGCACAAACCAGCTGACAGAGCTACAATCAAAGCTTCTCCTCTGCAGTTATTTCACTGTGAGAAGCACTGTAGCTGTGGCTGTAGCTGTACCATTATCAGGGGGAATGGAGCAGGATTGCTGGCACAGAGGGCAGTGGGGTGTGTGGCAAGCAGGACTGTGCCCATGAGCACAGGGGTGAGAGAAGGGCTGTGAAATGCAGCTGGGTACTTCCCATCTGCTCCCAGGACAAAGCCCACCTTCCTCTCTGCCCAACTCTGTGGCTTGGAGAAAAGACCCTTCACTAACAGCCTGTGCCATCACAGCCAGGCTCCAGTGAGGAACATCACAGGAACCAAGCTGTCTGCAGCAAAGGGCTGGCAGCAGGAATGCGAGTTTGTGTTAGCTCAACTTACTGCCTGGTACTACTTCAAACTGAGGTTTCCCATCCTCAACAGATGTCAGAGTTGCCAGTTTTGCTTCTATCATTTCTCCATCTATGAACCTTCCAGAATATGCAGTCTTTCCATCAGGATACACATAGGCTATTTTCTCTCCAGTCATCTCTCCATCTTCATTCACTTCTCCCACAAGGCTGCCTCCATCCTGAGGGCACAGGCAAGAAAGAAAAGGCAAAGCATTTAGTTACACGTTACTATCCTTGACACCCAAGATTTTTAGCTTTTTATATTTTTAGTGCATTTGTAGCTTTGTAGATTGCAAATATGTGGCTGTAGCTTCTATTACTTTTCCTATCCTTCTCCCCTACATTTAGGATCAATAAAGCTAACCTTCTAAACACATTCCTAAAATATTCTTTAGTCTTCCTCCAAGAACAGCACCAACTACAAGGATGTTGTTTTCCAACCAGAATCTGAACCTGACATAACAGAAGTGGGGCAAAAGAAGCATGTGGACTGCTTCCAGTGGGGCAATCTCTAATCAGCCACATTTCCAAAAGGTACAGCAACACTGTCAGCTGGAAGATGCAGCAGGAGATACATGAAGTGAAGGGTCAGCTGTGTGTATTTTATACTTTAGCACTGAAAAACTTTTGGCAGCATACACCAAGCATTTGCCAATTCTAATACATGCTTAATGGCAACAGTGAAAACCGGTAAATAAAATGAACAGCCAGAGTTGGTAAGCATTTAGAAATCAATGTGCAACTAAAGCTTGTGCCATATGTAGCACAGAGTTAGAACGGGTTTTGACCAGAAGCTTAATTACATGCAGCTGTTATCCCCTTCTTGGCACAAGGTAAGTTTGAAAGGTTCAACTCTGCTGTGTAAGGCTAAATAGGAATTTTTTTTTTTTTTTAATTTGAATCAAAAATTCCCTAAAAATTGCACAACAGTCATTGCCTTAACTAGCATGGTTGTAAAAGAACATCAAAATTCAAGAAGATAAAATACTGGCTTGCTTAATTAGCAAATCACTTGTCCACAACTCCACTCAGAGGCACAGCTCTCACACCAGTTACATCTGATGTGGGCAATGCCAGACTTCACAACATATCCTGCAGAAATGGAGACAAAGTCTCTTCTCCTATTTTAATAAGAACAGCACGTTGCAATAACTGATATGGCTTCCATGCTCCTCACCTGCAGCCAGCACTACAAAGTGGCAAAACCATTAGAGTCCAGCCTTCCCAAAGAGATAATGCATAAATTATTAGACATCCTGCTTCCGCATTACATACAAATTATATATAAATGCACTTCCAAGGGGCTGGGTTTCCTGGAAGATGAAAATGGTGGAGGGCATCTTGCAGCCTGAGCAAACATTCAACACCAAAATCTTTAAACTTTATGTTGGATTATCCAAAATCAGAATGCCCAGATCTCTTCCCCAGATCTGTGTGTGCCGATTTTTGGACAGCTGGTTCATGGTGGGTGTATCTGCTTCAGCTGGGGAGAACAGAAAGGTAGGTGATTCTAGAGTAGGGAAAGCAGGTGGTCGGGATTACCGGGTAATAAATCCAGCAGACTCCATGGCGGATGTTGTCTTTGTACTGCCCTTTGAATATCAGCCTCCCGTCGCTGTCGTACTCCTGGGCTGGGCCGTTCAGCTCCCCATCCACGTAGGTGCCATGAAGGACCACTCCATCCTCGTAGGTGTAGATTCCCTGGCCTTGCAGGGCGTCATCAACGTAGTACCCCTCCAGGGTGCTGATGGAGAGAGAAAGAAAACAGCAGTGGAAAACTGTTCACCTCTCAGGGGTGAACCCAAAGCCTCAACACACCAGAACACCCAGGTGAAAAGCAGGAATTTGTTTCTATGGAGCTCCAAAGGCAGGAAACAACTCAGAGCACGTTTTCATCAGGGTGTGTGCTGCATGGACACAGCATCACTCATCTCAATCACATGCTTGGCATTTTCTGTAGGCTGGAATGGCAGGCTACTCTCACACTAGGATTTTCTACCTGCTACGTGTGCACCTTCACTGACATGTCTCTGGAGGGATGAAATCGAGCTGCTGTACACATGAACTATGACAGGGCACCAACTCAACCTGCCACAGTTCAGTGCCAGCTCCCCAGCAATACACTTAGCAGCCATTTGAACTGGCCCTGCTAAAAGCAGCCATTTTTCACAGATTTCTCTTAAAATCAAACAGAACTACTGCTGCACTTGGATTTAAACAAAGAAACATTCCATTTCAGTTTTGTCTTGCAAACCCTTCACCATCACCATAAAAGGGTCTATTCAGATATTTCTTTCTCATATCAGGATTAGCATAAGGCAACACAACCTGTTTAGCTTTTGCTTCAGCACACTTAGCTAACAGCCAGCTGTCAGCATACACATATTTTCACTGCATAATGCTTTTTCAGATGCAGTTTTTCAGTCTAAGGTACAAGCTCAGAGCCTGTGAGCACATGACTCTACATGTTTTACCACACAGATTTGCAAGAGTTGTGGAAGGAATGTTTTTTTCAGAATTCACTTTCTCGTTTCTAAAGCTTCGTGTTCTGTTTTTACATAACTTTGGCAAGCTGGATGAGGTTTCCATGGGAAAATACATTACAGTAAAAGCCTCAGTTTACACCAGATGCAAAACAAGAAGGGGCAGGAAAACTGTTTTGCTTTTCAGTCACATGGATTTCTCGGTCCAGGTTGCTACAGAGCTGCACAGATAGCTGTGACACTACAGCACAGGAACCACCAGGAATCAGTGCCCTTACTTAATTGTAAATGCCACTTTCCCCTCTAATTTATCACAGATCACTAGTTTGAATTCCATTGTAGTGACAACACACACAGTGTGCACATGTAGGACTACTTTTTAAAAGAAGCAGCCACCCCCAGTTTATGTAATGAAAAACACCAAAGATCCTGTCTTGTTACTTTTAATTGCACTAGTTGAAGTTAAAACATTGCTGAAGTGCACCAGAGCTTCAGCCCGGAAAGAATACACTTTCTTTTACTGTAACTCAAACTTCTACGTTTTCTCTTTTTGTATTAAGCTCCAAACAGTGACCAAGAGATCCATCTCATCTAAGGAAATCAAAAGGTTGATACCTTAAGAAAGAAATCTATCTCCTTCCAGCTCCTTCCAAGCCAGGTTCAGAAACTTTTATGCTGTTCACAGCTTCTGAGCTATTTCCACTCTGCTCCTCACTTCACTTATTTTAAGCTCTCAAGGTATGGTGTCTGCAGCCAGACTAAGACTTGACCAGCACAAAGATGAATAAGTAGCTTCTGTGTCTTCCATAAGCAAAATCTTTTTAATTCAAACCCTGAACTAGCCAGTATTTTTCTCTGGTTCACTTCTCAGATGATCATACTTCTGACATAAATTCTACCAAAGTCAAGGTTCATCAGATGTACTGACTTCCCATTATCCACTATGCCTAGAAGGGATTGAAGATACTCCTTATCTAAAAATTAAACCAGTTATATGAACTGGGGGGGAAAAATTACTCCAAATTTTACTCCAGTATCCTTCCAGGGATTAAATTAATATCCATAGAGACTGATCCATTTATCTTTTGCTCCCTCAGTACGGGAACATGGAAAACTTTTTCCCTAAAAAGAAAATAACAGTTTTCTACTGTGTTCTGGGAGATGTCAGTTTACAGGAGTTTCCAATTAGGGAAGAAGGGCAGCTGCAGCTCTGTGCCAAGCATGGCTCTCATGCCTGCCTTTATAGTGCAAAGTGTTTTGCAAAATACACCCCAGAACCACTGGCACCAAGGAAAGTTCAAGTCCACAATCCAAAACAGGGAGTATGCCAGAGGTGAAAACTTCTCTCTCTTAAAGAATATGATGCAATTTGTTGCATTTTCTTGAAGGGGAAGGAAAAAATAACAACTGATATTTCATTCCAGGTTTCCATTCCTTTAATAACCAACAGGAAGGGGGCAGCTATTCCAGTAAAAGGAAAAGTTTCCTTGCCCAAACAAGGCAGCCAGCCCTATTCCCCAACACTCAAAAAACGAGAATGCTTACACTGCAGCCAGTCCTGTATCTGACAGGACTCAGCTGCTCCCCAACCACAGAGGTACAGCAGTACAGCTGTCAGCCTTTACCCAGCAGCCTGCCAGGGATGCACACCCACGAGTGCTGAGACCAGCTAGCTTACTGCACAGGATTCTGCAAAGGAGAGCTGTTTTGAGACTTTTTTGGGGTATTTATTGCTCATCTTCACGAGCACTCAGCCTTGCCCACGGCACACTTAATGGAAACAGCATGTCCTGTTTTATGCCAGGTCATTCTTATGACGTGCCATGATTCCTGAACCATCCATTTCAGAAATCAACTTAGTCTTGCTAGCTGGGCATAGCTAGATAAATGATATCTTCAGCAATTAGCTACTGCTCAGTTAAGGCTGCTTTAACTACATTAAAATATATAATAGCTAATGAAAATATCCCATTTTCCAAAACGACACTGCAGATTATTTTTACGTATTTTCATTCTGCTAGTTCCTAAAGTCATCAGTGGCCAGCTATTCCAGTTTTTCAAGAGTTATGAAAATTTGAGAGAGAAAAAAAAAAAAAGAAATGAGTTGGCAACACTTAAGCAGTACAGAAAAGGCTCAGCAGCAACCTGACTCTTCCCACTAAATGCTGCCTGTACCCTGGATTACATGGAGGAGCAGCCCTAAAAACAAAATAGCAGGTCAGTTCCTCTGACTGTACAATCAGCCCTGCTGAGATCATCCACCAGCACAGAAACATTATGTACACGTGTCCATAGAGACACTGTCTAACAAACCAAAACTATTTTAGAGAACTCAGCTGCTGGGCAGTACTGACTTTCAGTTACTCAGAGAAGATTTAATAAAGCTAACTACAGTGAGGATTTTTCTTCCTTCAAGCTTGGAGGCCTAATCACTTTCTACGTAACTGAATAAATATATTATCTTGCTTATGAAAAAACCCTCACAATCCCCAGTATGAAGCAAATGCAAAGGCAAGTACAGACAAGGAGCTGACTCACTGAGCACAATACCTCTGCTCCTGCTCAGACTTTTGCTGAGCAGGAAGACAGTACACCCAGCACAACTGTCAGTTTAACAGCTGCTATTCAGAGTGTCACCAACAGCTGCAAAACCATGAAGAATCGTGTCATTTAGTACATTTGCTGCTCCCTCGGAGGAACTTCTGAGCAACTGCAGTCAGGAATGCTGCAGTGGTGTTGGGGGAAGACTTGCAAGGTGCTCATAACGAGGATCAGAGAAGAAAACACATGCATAGGCACAGACTAGCCTGATTTCACTGCCACAATTCCCAAACGAAAAGAAGGGAAATTACAGGGGCTTTTCTGAAAGTACATCAGGCCATGAGCAGCTTGCAGAGGATCACCTAGAGTTGCCCACAAACCTGTATTTAACTCAGTCCTTTAACTGATAAATAATTTGACAAAGCAGAAGGCAAGCCTCTCTGTCAAGGTCCTATGTCTGTGTGTGAGGGCTGGCACAGGGAGCTCCTGCTTCAGCTGCACCCTCTGTGCAGCTCTATAAAGCAAAGAAGACCACTGAAGTAATGAACTTTTGATGTCCAAGTCATCGTCAGCATGGTTTTCAGAAGTTCTGACCACCTCCCATTTCTCAAAAGTTTTAATCAGCTCATAAAGAGCTCACAGGACTGCATTCTCCCTCCAGGAAACAATGACAGGCACCTCATTACACATTAAGTCACCACAGGAATGGCTACAGCAGCAGCAAACTTTTCAGCTACAGTTTTTAATGAGAAATCTTATCCAGAAACTCAGCAATCAATGTTGATTAGTTTTGCTACAAGCAGAAGGAAGAATACAGATGAAAAATCAGAGTGTACCTTCCATCAAAAAAGAAGAATTTGCCACGGCCATTCTTTTCTCCATGCACAAAATTTCCTTCAAATCTGTCTGTTGATGAATAGGTTACTGTACAGAATCCATGTGGCAGCCCATCATCATCTAGATGCCCTGAAATGAAACGCAAACAAAGAGCAACAGAACACATTAGTTATTATCCAAGATTTTAAACCTGCTCTCATCATGTAGCTGCTTGAAATGCAGTAGCTCCCCAGTACAAAACAGTAATTCAGATCATTGCTGTTAGGAACAGTGATCAGACATTTCTGTAGAACTGAAGTTTGTACTTGTGTAACACAGCTTAAAATAAAAGATAAGGATAAAAGAAAAGGGATGAGAGGAGAGAGAATAATAAGCAAAACCTGTTTCTGAAAGAAACAAGGTTTATATTATTCTAGCTTGTATTAATATACATCTTCAAAAGTACAATAATTCTTTATCTAGAACATGTATTTATGAGTGAGAACAGGATAAGAAATGATTAGATATTTTTCTTTTGATAAACACATGCTTTATGATAATGTGGGTGCCACTGTACAGCCGTATTCACAGGAATTTAAAGAAATAAAAGTATGTAATATCCATAACACTGTGCCTTGCAATATGCCAGTCAACTTGGTATTTAATATTTTAAATGCACCTTTCTGATGTGTTTACTTTATATCCTGTTCCCATCCCTAGCCATATCGGTTTTCCCTATTACAGCTGTTGCACAGAGGGAAAGCAGAGACAACACACCTGGATCCTCACCTGCATGGTTTGTGTTTTAGTGAACATAAATGGCCAACTCTACTAAGTTACAGCATAAAAAGGCTCCTTTTGCATCTCTAAGTGCCTCTTCAAAGCCAAAGGAGAATGACATAAGTGTTTTAATGATGGTTACTGCCTGGTTTAGCTGTGTGAGCTCTGGCTGCAGAGCCCAGCAGGGCTGCTCTCAGCACAGGGACACATCTGAGTGCTACAGCTCCCACCGTGACATTTCACCAGGTATAAATTTTGCATGAAAACTATCAAATAAACAACAGCTAGCCTATATTTATGTTCTGCCATGCTTCTAACTAAAACATTACCTCTGATTCCCCCAGTCTCCTGGTGATGCAAGCACAGCCTATTAGAGATGAGAGACAGGGTATGAATTCACTCCTACAGGCTTTGGGTCAAGCTCTTCTCTGACCAAATTTACCCTAAGCTGAAAAGGTTCATCACACATATAGGAAGGCAGAAACAAAATTCAGTGTGAGGGGGACTGATTTGCAGCCCAGGCAACAAGAAGTACTTCAGTACTACCAGACCTTGAGTCTGGTGCCCAGAGAGGGAACCAGCTGAGCAGACCTGATTGAGCATGGAAATGCACCTAGAAAGGTGTACAGGAGAAAGCAACAGCGAGGAATCTGAACTCACCCAAGAGCCAGCATTCCCTCCCTCACCTTTTCTGTGCATGGTCCACCAAGTTTTCTCTCACATATCTGTGCTCTCACTTCAAGTCTCTAGTCCAAACCAGACTGAAAACAGTTAAAAGTTTAAGAAGCCAGTAAAACCAACCAGACACTGCTTATCAGCTCAAAGTGAGAGAAATTTAATAAAGCAAAGGAGCAAAGGGCAGAAGGAAAAAAGCTCTATCACCAAAAGCTTTTAATTACTTTGAAGATTTAAACAGAAGCTGCTCTTTCCAAAGAGAAGAATGGCTTTTTTCCCTCCCATTCTGTCAGGACACTCCTTTTGGAAGAAAGGACAAGTTTTAGTTAAATTTAATCAATTATTAATAATGTTTAAGTATCAACCAATAAATTATTGACCAATTTAACTAAAAGATCAGTAACATTTCTGATGTGCACACCTCTTTTTGACCAAAAACGATGTCAACATTTATAGTTTTAATTAAAAGCTTTTTAAATTGAGTTTTATTAATACAGAAGGGTACACTGGTGTGATTTAACAAACCCTAAACAATACAATACCAGTTTCCCCATCACTACAGGGGCAAAACTTTTATAAAACTGATTTAAAAAATACACTGATAATTGGTACATCATACTATTTAAAAAAAATACCCACAGTAACAACAACAAAAAAAAACCCTTGCAATTTTGCTCTCTGTGACTATTCAGCTTTGTCAAGATTTTGCTGGAATGTAAAGCCCAACACAAAAGCTGCCATGCTTGTAGAGAGAACACATGTCACGACTTTTGCACAGTAGGATACAGACTACCTCAGAGATTTAAATGGTCAGCTTTGATCCAATGGCCTCTATACAGGGTCTTAATCTCAGCCACAATACAAAGAATCCAATTATTCTAATGTGCTAGAAGTTTCCCCTTACTAAAAAAAAAAAAAAATAAAACCATGCCCCCATCACTGCAACAAAATAAGAAACATAATCTTTCTTAGTCAATAATATGTGAAAAAAAGAAATTTAAAGTTTCATAACATAAATACAACTTTATTTTTTCTGTATGGCTGACACCTTTGGCTCTAATTCAGTTTCACACTAAGTTAACTGAAAAAAATCCTGATTATTTCATGGGGAGCAGAGTGTTCCACTTTCCTTTCTCACCACTGTCCTCCATTTGCAAAAAATAGACCCAAAACATCTAAACATTTTTAAATTATTGTAAAACCTCTCTTTTGTTGCTTTATTAAGGATCTCCCAAGATTTCCTCTTAAGCTCAGACAATGAACTTTTCAAGAAAAGGAACTACCCTAATAGGGGCTAGTTCACAGTGGAGTCACTTACCGAAAGCACTGATGCACACAAATCAAAGAAAAAAGCCCTTTACTGTCAGCATTGCTATTACTTAACAGATGACATATAATGTGCATCATCACTAAAAGATTCCGGCCACAAAGAAGCCAGATGGATGTTTGGGGGATAACAACAACAAGCCAAACAAAAGTGCTGATTTCTGTATTTCTAACTTCCTTTGGGTAAGTGCAAAATCCTGTTCACCCCCAAAGAGCATCCTGCTTCTATCTCGCTCAGAAAAACATGAGCATATACAAATGTATATTCATGTACACTGCTGAATAAAAGATGCTCTGAAGATTTGTATCCTTAGCCCATGGAGATGCCAAACAAATCCAGGATACAGCAGAACATTTATCCGTGATACAGAATGGAAATTATGACTCCTTGCCCCACACAACTGCAACCCACAGATGTGAGCAGTCGGGAGGAAAGGCAGTGGAGAAGCACATCTGTAAGGGCACCCATCCACAGCAGAGCCTCGCTCCCTTCACACCTATGCTCCACACAACAAAGCTTCTCTCTGGCTCCCACAGCACACACCAGGACAGCAAACCCAGCTCGGGCAGCAGCTGCTCAGCTCACATCTGAGCTGCCGTGTAAAGCCTTCCCCGGAGCAACTCGCTCAGGCCTAATCCTTCTGCTACAGGACATTCCGGCCCAGGGCCAACACGGCATTCCCATCTCGGGCAGCTCCCTGCTCCCCATCCCAAGAGCTGAGCACCCCGGACCGCTCCTCCCGGCTGCTCAGCCTGGAATCTCTGTGGAGCCGGTGCTTTGTCTCCCTGCTCCCTGCCTCACGGGATGACAGCGGGCAGGGGAGCTGCATCCCTGCCTGCTAAGCTTTCCATCAGCAATTCACTGCCAGAGGACACGTGCCTCTGGTTGAGAACTCTTCAGGGGTTACCTATCCACACATGAGACGTGAACTAAACACAGTGTATATTTATAAGCGGGCCCACCCCGCTGCCATACGGATGGCTCCAGCCCTGCTGCCCATGGATATGGCAACCTTGGAGCCGCTCTTTCTTTTCCCTTCTCCACCTGCACGTATGTGACCGCAGCCCCGGCTCCTCGGGCTCTCCTTAGGGATGGGCATCCCCATGTCCCTCGGCCGCCGGGGGAAGGAGCGGGCACCGGCCAAGGATCGCGGGCTGCAGGCCACCGCCCGCACGGGGGCACAGCAGCGGCACAGAACCACGGCCGTGACTTATTTCTGACAGCCGGAGCTCAGCCGCCGCCATCCCCGCGTCCGGGCTGCGGAGCCTCCCGCTGCGGCCGGAGCTCCCGGACGGCACCCAAGGCGCCCGGCCGGCCCCGGCGCCAGCGCGGCCCCGGCTGCCCCCGGCCCCGAACCCTCCACGTGCGCGGCCCCAGCCCGCTCGTTGCATAAGCCCACTGATGTCATGCGCTGCGCCCGACCCCGGCCGCCCGGCTCCGGCCGCCGCCCCGCGCCCCCACAGCCGTGGGAGCAGCGCCCGGCGCCGGCGGGCCCCGCTCCCCGAGCCGTGGCACACACACCTTCCACGATCTCCTCCAGCGTCTCCTCGTCGCTGTCCATGGCGGCGGCGGCGGCGGGCGCGGGAAAGGCGCAGCCGCGGTACCGGGGGCGCGCGCGCCCCACGCCCCGCCTCCGGCACGCTCCCGTGGGGGGCCTGGCCCTGCCCTCAGGGCGGCTCCGAGCTCGCGGCCGCGGCCGCGCGCCCGCCATGGTCCCGCCCCTCAGGACAATGACAGGGGTGCGCCGCGTCTGACCGGGGCTGGTTCCGTGTTGTGTGCATGCGGCACCGGGGGCACCAGAACGGCAGCTCGCTCAGCGCTGGTCCTCCGGCGCGTTCCGAGCTGTCCGCCCATCGGTCCGCTGGCCCCGAATTGCTGCAGTTCACCTCACAAAGTCCGAGGGTTCCCCTTTCCATTCCCACACCAGGGACCACTGACCTGCTGCTCTTACCACAGACTCACGGAATATGCGGAGATGGAAGGGATCCATTAGGATCATCGAGTCCAAATCCTGGCCCTGCACAAGACATCCTAAAGAATCCCAGCCTG
>VRYO01000180.1:1202422-1322705 GCA_009812075.1 Sialia sialis | reverse complement strand
GGCTCTTCACTTGTTAAACTTTCTACAACTGGTGGTTGCCCACCTCTGATTTGTTGAGGTCTCTGCCCTCAAAGGAGCTGACTACTCCTCCCAGTTTACTGTCATTAGTAAATTTACTTAGCATTCCTTTGATCCCCACTAGTGACAGGACACCAGCCTGATGTCACCCCATTCCCTATAATCATTTGTGCCCTACCCAGCTTGACAATATTCAGACATCACCTTAAAGGAAAGGCAGAGCGTTTCTAGGTCTTCCAGACAACTGTCTTGGGAGCACAGGAGGTGTCTCCATCCTATTGGAGCTGACCTAGACAGTCAGGGCTCTGAGGAGAGACTGATGGAATGAGGCTTCTTCAGCCTAGACAAGAAACAGCTTTGAGTGACCCAGCAGCAGCCACCAGCACTTACAGCAGTGCTGCCATGAAAACAGGCCCTTCACAGTGCTCCACAAGGAGGACAAAAGACAATGAGCATGACTGAAAACATGACATAAGATATGACACACAGAGAAATTTGCTCCCTGTGAGAGCAGCCAAGCAGTGCATATTCTCCAGAGAAGTTTTGCAGTCTCCATCCTTGGGGGCATTTAAAGACTGACCCACTAAAGCCCCAAGAAGCCTGACCTGACCTCAGAGCTGCTGCTGCTGTAAGCAGTAGGTCCCTTCCCACCTGGAGGTCTCGGTAAGTCTACACTGAGTCAGCCACATGCTGCCAGGCAGTGCTGCTGAAGGCAGGGATAGCATTCCACCAGGAAAACAGGACAGCTACAACTTAACAAAACAAAATAATTTGATATGTCTGCAGAAAGAGAGCCTAGAAGTCTTTGAACTAGAATAATGAGGTTAGTATTTGACCTAATTGACATGAGAACTTTTTAATCTTGAGAGCTTTGGGGAGCATTTGATTTTTACAAAAAGCTTGAGCAGAACAGAAAAGCTTGTATCATAGGTGGTTAATTTCACTAAACAATTCTGATCTCAACCCTCTGAAAAGGAAAGAGTAAATACTGAGCACAGTAGGAACCCCTATGCAAAGAACCTGTTTTGTTTCAGTAATTGTGAGTCCCTGAAGAGACTAATTCATAATCAGCACACACATAGTGTTGGAGTTCTCAAAGGTGATGTGCTTAAGCTAGGAACACTGCTAGTAGTCAGAAAGGAGATGAGCCTGTGGGGTTAAAGTAGGCATCCCTTTTACTGGAATATAACAAGATTTCAAGGATACAATAGAAAGCAAGGAAAGGGCATGCTGTGACTTACACGAAGTGCAGACCAACAGGACCTTTAAACATGGTAGTGTGGTGAGCACTCATGGGACGTGAGGCAGCAGCATTCAGACTAAATGCACACCTTTTGGCCAAAATCAGACAGTGAAAATGCTGAAATTGCAAGGTTACAGGTTCTGCAAATATAAGAAATCCCCCTCCAGGTGCAATGTGCCCAGCTCTCTGCGCAAGTTCTTCTCCTGCCTTTATCTGCATGAGCACATACTCTTCTTTCAGAGGGTCCATGCCTTGCTCTATGATTACAATGCTGTCTTTCTGCCCGGATCATTCCACATACAGCCTCAGGCCTTGCTTATTTTATTTCCTACCCTCCACTGTGTGCAAGGGTGACAGTGGTGAGAGCTCTGCACTTTCCATGGCACCCAGCTTCCTCCCACTGTAATTAACATGTTTTTGCAGCAGTGGTGGCACTAGGCATGTTATCCTGTCTGCAGCAGGAGAACAGGTTTGGGCTAATAAAGTGTCCAGCATATATCCAATACCAGATTGTCGTCAAGAGTTCTTAACATTACACAGCATCTCTGATGTTCAAAGTGTAATTTTTATCAACTTCAAATGCAGCTCTAAGAACAGCACAGCAACCCTAAATGAAAGTGATGGCAAACACACAGTTTTAGCATTTCATGTTGGATATGAAGAAATGGGGGAAAGTTTAACATCAAACTAGGAAAAGCCCACTCACCCATTTCCCAAAGCCAGGCTGCTGCTAGGGCTGGTTGCCTCTTTTATTTTCATCTAAGCAGGGGCTTGTTCTCCTTAAACATTAACTCCACATCCAACAGTCTAATGTATTGTTTATACAATCCCTTGCCTTGCCTGTTATTTGATGACAACCTCTGGGAGGAAAAAAACACCCTAAATCTCCCTGCACTACTCTGACTTTGGTAAGGATCCTTTGTCAACAAGCTCATAATGAAAGAGAACCGCAAAACACAGAATAATGTGGTGACATGGGACACGTAATTTCTGTTCTCTTACTTCCTTTGTATTTCGGTTTGGAAGAGCATTTTCTTTAAACATAAGTTCATAAGATTTCTAAATAAAACGACAAAAAGTATCACATTGAATCCCAGCTGTGCTCCTAAAGTTACAGAATTAATACATGGACTGGTAGCACCAGGACCTTGTCACCCATGGGAAGGAGATGGTTGGGCAAGGTGTGACTGTTTTCCAAAGGGCTGTTGGAGATGCTCAAAGCAACTAGAGGATCCAGAGTTTTGGTATCTCTGAGGTTTTGGAAGGTTTTTGCTGGTTTTAAATCAACAAAACAATATCCACCATTATCTACCTTCCTGCCCCTTCCTTATGATTTCCCTCCCCTCATCACTGAGCCTGGCCAGCTCTCTCCCAGGCTCCCAGTATGCCAGGCTCAGCTGCCCATTCTGCCAGAGCTCAGATCCTGCTACCTCACAGCAAACAGCTTTTGGCATCTCTAAGTAGGACATTCCTACAAAAACCTGAGTTACCCTTGAGATTCTTCTTTCCTTGAGGGTTCTTTCCCCCGCAAAAATGTTTCTGCATCTTGCTCTATCCCAGTCATATTCCTGCCTGTAACAAAGCCTCTAAACTGAAATGCAGAGAAGCATTCACATTAAGTAATGGAGTAAATGGTAGGAAAAGTTTTCAGTGCAAAGCAGAGTTTGAACTTTTAGTCCATAAATTCTCATAGCTGATCATCGGAGCAAATCTTGTGTAACGTGTGAGGTTTTCTTGGTGTTTGCATTTCTTACTGTCCTCTTCCACAACATTTGAAAGTGCCTGCCATGCCTGAGCTTGTAGAAGTTTATAATATTTCCCAGCCTCTGGAATACAGACATTACCTAGAAGCTATTCTGTTTTCTAAATCAAATTCCAACCTAATCTAATGGCTAAAGAGGCTCTGCTTCTGCCAGATGAACTCCACAAACCACAGCATGTTGTCAGTAATGACATTTGAGCTACATTCTGTTCTCTTGTTTAGTCTGGGAAGCTTGTAGTACTCTTTTCACAGGCCACAAGATTTCAGACTAGATGAGAGTAAAATAAGAAATAAGGTAGATGGAAGCATAGCAACTCTGGCGGAGGCTTCTCTCTCCATTACAGGGAAAGGAGGTGTCTTTCTGTCTTCACAGAGTCACTTTACTCAGTTCACTGGTGGTTTTATGCATCTGATTTACAGCAAATTGTATAAAGTGTAGATTCAGAGAGAGAAGCAAAAGCCAGTGGGATAGTATGGGCAACTGAAATTCAAGTAACAACTAGCTTGAATCGTTTTCTCATCTGCCAAATAATTAGTGGCTGGCTCCACATAGTGGTTTCTCATGTAATTTCTCTGAGTAGGGGTTTGATATTTGGTATTTTCTCTCTCAAAATGACACTGCATTAATTTTCCAGCCAGGTGCCATTTGCTAGGCTGAACAGTCTTGCAGCCTCTGGACAGCAGTGCAGTGAAAGCTGGCTGGAGTCCTTCAGGTCACTGTCAGTCCCACTTGTGGCTGGAGAGATTGGGATTAGAGAGATGGTTGTGTTACTGTGCACATCACGGAGTTTAGTATCAGGTGTCTGCAAAGACAATGGGTATCACATCAGTGAGTTTGCCCTCTATTACCTTAAGGGTCCCCTGATATTTCTTATTAAAAAAAAATAGCAGAGAGATAAATGTGTGGAAATACACCAACCCAAGTTAGTGTCTGGCACTTAGGAAATAACCATGCACATTCCACAGCCTCATATGGCAGGCAAGCTTTTGACACATGGTCATGGAAAAGTACTTGACAGTCAGAACTCTTACTTCATTTCCCTCTCTGGGGCCTTCTTCCTGTGAGGAAAAAATCACACAAAAGTTTTCAAACCTCCTTTCTGCTGCAGCTGCCTTATTTTCCTCAACTCTCAGCTATTTAGCAGTGACTGGAGACACATAAAGTAATCTTTCATGCTCCTTCAGTCCCACAGCCATGACTGAGGATCTTGAGAGAGAGAGTGTGTGTGTGCGTGTGTGTGAGAAAGAGAGAACGTACCTGCTGATGGGATGGAGCCACTGACCTGACCAGGTCATGAGAATGTAGACTGATGCTCCTTTGGAGGTACCAGCACATGTGATTGGCTCACAGCACCAACAAACTCCCTCATTGCACTGAATGTCCTGCTGTTTCTGGGAAGATGTGTCATGATGCAGAGACCATGAGGCTGTAGGTGCAGGGAGTTTTCTCATCCTTGGCCTGTCACTGCATGGACCAGTTGTAAAAATAAACAAGGCAAACAAGTGTTTGAGAGGGCAGTGGAGGAAAAGAGAGAGGAGAGAGGAATAAGATTCCTCCTTCCTGAGGATGTATGCATTATGAATAAAGGCAAACTCAGTGAAGATCTGATGGGGGAGACAAAATCTTGTCTGACTAGATTGTGTTAACACCTTCACCAAAAAGTGCCTGCTCTCTGGAGACCCAGCTGACAAGTTTGCAGTGGCAGAGCAAGACCCTGGTGTGGAAACAGTGTCTGTGCATGTCCATGGAGTGGGGCTCAGGCTCTGGGATGTGAGGAATCACATCTGTCAACAGGTACTGCAGCAGGGAACAGAATGGCAGCCTGATGTCACACAGGATGAAAAACTGACATAGTTAATGTGTACATGTGTACAAGCATCTGGATGCTACTCTTTTAAGCTCTCATCTCTACCACAGGGATTTTTAATAATCTGTCTCAGCTGAGAAGCAGATGGGGATGCTTAGTAGTTGCATCTTCTATTGATATAAGTAATATGCCACAAATATATGCATGAAACATCCCAAACATCTATTCCTACAGAAAATCAAATTTTCATAACCCTGTCCTTTTAAGAACAGCTAATGATAGATAAAAGTTGCATACTCAGTTGTGCCACAACTTAATTTTAGGTTTCACAGCATCCAACTGTGCAGTCTTAAGCTATCTCTGCATATTTCCCTCCCTTTTCATTGATCTTCAAAAGGACCACTCTTTACAGAAGGTAGTCTGGCTTGCAAGCAAAAGAGAAAGAAGGGCAAGGTTCAGTATAGTGCAAAACTCACTCTTAATCACACCCTTCCAATTCACTGATGTACAGGCTATTCAGACCTCAACAGAAATAAAATAATTTATTCCAGATATTTGTAGGGCCATGGCTAGCATTTAAAATGGTGCTGCAAGAAGAAACTAAGAACCTGTAAGTTTCCTAACAATCTTTGGTCTACAAACCCATGTTAAAATGACCAAGAAAGTCTGATGTATATCAGGCACCAGTTGCAGTGAACCCTCACAGTGCTTGGCTGCAGCTATGTTCCTAGAGCCCAAAGCTAGATTTGTTTGTTCCAGTCATGTAGAATTGTCACAGCTTGAACTCTCTGTGCTGCTGCTGAAAACATGCCTCAACAACACACAATTTATTTGGCATCACACGCAAGTGGGAACTGCCTTTGCCCTCCCACTTTGAGGTAGCCAAGGTCTTTGAGACAACTCCTTCACACCAATCCATCTTGGCTGGAATTTTCCCTGCCAGTTATTTTCCTTCAGTATTCCCGCCTTGTTTTGACATTGTCATGACACTGTGAAAACCCACAGTAGGTGTCAGGTGTGCAGAAAACTGAAGCCACTGCTGTGAAGCAGCTGTGCACACTACCTGCTGAGAGCACTCACTACTTGGATCCTAATAGTGGTGCTTCCAGATGCTGCTGCCAATGTAGCAGTACAGGTTTTATATGCACGTGTCCAGTGCTGACAGAAGGGCTGCATTCTGAGCAGTTTGCACAGAGAGGCATGCAAAGAAAAGTCATTCTGCTTAGAGTCTTGTTAGCAAGGACATCCACACATCCACCTGCATAGAGACAGCGCTCAAAATAACTCAAAATTTGGGTTAACTCTCAATTAAATATGTAGATGGCAAATCCTTTCTTCCTGTGAAATGCCAGGTTGGTGGTATCACTGGACCCGAGGGCAGACAAAATGCTCCTTTGATGCAGGATATATTCTAGGCTGTGTGAGAGACCCCCTAGAGGGCCAGCTACAAGGCATTTCAGGCAATGCTTTCCACAACATTTTGCCCTAATTCAGGTCTACTTAACAGCCACTGATGTCTGCTTGTGCAGGAGTAAATCACTCCTAGTATTTCTGTTAAGCCTGAGCTTAACCCTCCTGCAAGCCTGAACAAAGTCTTGAGCTTGACATGCTTCTCACTGACTGGAAAACTCTTATAATCTCTCTGTCCATACCTCACATGTGGGATTCCATTCACATACTTACTTTGAAGATAAATCAATATCTGTAAAGCATTGAGATCCTCAGCCATGGAATTTGAAGTATTGCTAGAATATTAGAAGCTCACAGCTTCTTTTTCTGCAGACCTACCAAAAGAGCACAGAAAGATGGTGTGGGCAGATGCCCACTGAGGGAGGTCCAAACCTCTGCTGCAATTTCACATACTGCCAGTTTTGCCTTAGTCTGCCATCAGTTGCCTTGCTACCATGACCTCACCCAAACGCTGCCCTAACACCCTCCCATTCCAAAAGCTTAGGGCCAGGCTTAGTAATTCTGCTGGGCCAGTGTTTCAGGGAAAACTGGCAGTATAACTCATCAAATAAACTGAGTCATTCTCCATGTTTATCCTAAAAGGATTATGACAATGGTAATTGCTCGTAATAAACAGGCACCCATCTTTCCCAAAAGACTGACTTCCATTGCTCAGGGGTGAGGTAATCTGCACAGGTTTATATCATGCTCCTTACTTATGCCCAGCTCAATTTTAAGATGGATCTCCTTCCTGCAAAAAGCTCACAAAATGCCTAGCTCTTGTCTTTATTTCTGAAGTCCCAGCGTTAGATGCATCGCTACAGGAAAAGGCTATTTAACCAAGGGCTGCAGATCTGCATGCCCAAGGACCTTATTAAATTATACTAGGACCTACCTCCCCCTCAGTAATCAAGGCTCTGCTGGTGGTTTTAATTACAAACTCTCTTTATCATAGGTTAGTAACTAACCTGTGTGCTCTCAGTCCATGGCAGCAGTCTTGGAGCATTTTGTTTTTAAAGCGCGTGCTACTTCTGCGGGGTTTGTTTTTGAAGAACAGAGATTGCAAATAGTAGAAGAAACAATTAAAAAAGATGCACTCAGGAGGTCACTAGGCACATAAAATGAAAATTTGACTGCTTGTTTTCAGTAGTTTTTCACCAACCAGTTACTGTGCATTTCAGTGTTACTATCTGCTTCCCTAATATCACAATGGGGCAACAGTAAAGTCAGGCTAGGGGAAAAAAAAAGAGAGCTAGTGGATAACCTGTCATAAGTTGCCATTCCTATTAAGTTTTGAAAAGTGTCCACATATTTCTGAGCAGACAGACTTTCAAATACCAAATTAAGGTGACCAGCATTTTCCCCTGCCTCCCTCTTGCTTCCTGGCTGCTTTGTGCCTTCACTCACACGAGCCGTGACAGGCAGAGGACATGCAAGTTGTTGTGGCCATTTCAGCAACCTGTTTTCCTCAAGTCTTTTGGGGTCACTGCTTTTCCATCCTGGGAGATTAGGCATGGAAGGTGACCCAAGGCATTTCTGCAGCCATACACACACACACACACACAAATGTACTTCTCTGCAGTAAGGATCAGGACTGAAGTATTTAAGGGCTCAACCTAATAAGCTTTGGAGGTTCCCTAAGTTATGGTGTGTCTGCATGGTGCTTATTTTTCAACTCCTAGGCAGTGCCATAGCAATTACAGGGAGAGGGTTTTATTCAAATTGATGGTCTTGGTTTGTGCTAAATCTCAGTATTTGCTTAAAATATTTAATAGGAATAAAATGACCTAAGTGTTTTGCAATTGGATTCAGTAAAAGCAGTGGCATCTAATTAGTTCCTGTCACCAGAGGGCATTGGAGGACAAGCTGACTTTTAGAAAGCACGAGCTCTGTCCCTTCAGTTAAACCAGCAAATATTAATGATGCCAGTGAACCTGAGACCTCCCTCTTGATGGCACAAAAGGAACAACTCAGGCAGAAGCACACAGGGAATGGGGCACAGGGATGCAGAGCTGCAGGCTGAGGAGCATCTCCTCACTTCTCCCCCTGCAGCTATGCATCCATCTGAGGACAAGCTTGAGCCCCAATCGGAACAGTGACTAAATGGTGCTTCAGAGATGGCCATGCAGCAATGCCAGCACTTGGCAATCAGCCTCTTGGGCCCCAAGTGGCTTATTTAGAAGACAGTGTGCAAGGGAAGCAAACAAAGTGTCTGGTGACCTTCCTCCTGGAAACAAGGAGCTGGGGAGCAGATGGGAGCAGATTTGAACTATCATCCCATAGCAGATATGGAACTATCATTGCATGGCTCCCCAGCCCAGGCCAGCAGTGTTGTAATAACACACCTGCAGCACACATGGAGCCCATGAGGCTCTCCCAGGCTCCTTCTAGTTCCTTGTCTGATTCATTCAGTTCATTTCTGTGCTAAATATAGGCTCAGAGGTTTACAGCAGGAGAGGATTTGCCTAGACTGCCTCACTTGACTCAAGAGTTGTTCTTCAGATTAGCAAGGAAACAAAACCTGAGTCTGGAAAGAGCAATGGGAAGTACTTACTTCGGTGCCAAAATGGATATTTCAGTTAGCAGAAAGAGATACCACCCATTAGCATCAAACAAGCAGCCTGTCTGTGCATTATAAACACTTTTAAATTGGAGGGAGCAGGCCAAGTGGCCCTGGTCTCTTATCACTGTGTAATAATGATGCTAATTTATAAACTACAGCTGTGGCAAATTCATGCCCCATGTCAGATCCCCGAGGGTATGAGATCGTTGGTTTCAATTAGAGAGTGGACACTGCTGTGTAGCAATCAAAGGCCATTCAGCCAAAGGCAAGGCTTCTTCTTTTAAAGCAGTGTCAGCTCAACACTCTAATAATAATATTCCAGGTTGTATCAGGTAATGGTTTCGTTTTGATTACAGTTGACCACCTTGTTTTTTCCTTTAGACATGTATTTTTTTTAATTCCAATTTTTGCCTCACTTCATTCTTGCAATGTGCAACCATAGGCAAGGGAAAGAAGGAAAGCAGTGGGGTGTATTAATTTATTTGCTGTCTTAAATTCAGTGCCTTGCCAACTGTACAAAATACAATAATCAATGTATGGATTTTTCCAGTACATCATGTATTCAACAGCATGTCTGCAGCCCAAAAATGCTAACTTGTTCATTTCTCTTTAAAAGGCAGGTCGTTTCAAAAAAATGAGTACTGAATATTGTCACATTGACATTGTTTGGGATCATGGGAAAGAAAAGGAACTGCATTAACCCTTCACAGAGAATACTTACTTACTTACTTGTTTCCAAGTTGTCCATGAAGTTTAAAAGAAAGTGGATCTGACAAGAATTCATGACTTGTGTTGATACCATGACATGCCTCAAACCAAAATTTATCCTGTTCTCTTTTCTACACAAATTACCATGTTTAAAGTTGATAATCTGGGAAAACACAATTTTTCATAAATACTACATCCTTAATATTTTTATATAATCAACAGAACAAAGTAAAAAAACCAAAAAGCATAGATTTAAGAAAGAAATATATTTATTTCTTATTTCTTATTTTTTTTTTAGCACTGATGTTAATGTTTTCACTAGTGTGCTTTTAGCAGTGAGACTATTTCAAGAAAGGCTAAATTTGATTTTATTTTTCAACTAAATTTTTGCATTTTACAGCCAATTAAAATACTTTTCTCCATGCAGAATTATTGGTTTGATTTCAAAATAGATAAATGTTTGTAATATTAACCTGTATTGCCCATTAAAGAATTGGACCCTCTCTGCTCTCCTTGAGGGAAATGTGTGATTTACAGTGACAGGTAAAATCTGAACCAAATATATTTGACACATATATATAAAAAAAATAATACCTCCAGGACAATTAGAAAAAAAACCAACAAACCCCAGGACAATTCCAAGGGAATGCCAAGGTATCCTCCCTTAATCGACATCCATTTGCTGTTTCCATGACAACAAATGGGAAGAAAAATTCCTTGAAGAAACCTAACCGCCAACACTAGCAAATGCCAAAAAATTAATTTTTAATTAAGAACTAACATCACGACAATGACCATAAGAAATTAAAAATGGACACATTTCCAAAATGATCTACAATGCTTTTGTTTCCTTCTGAGCGTTCCTAAATCTCGAATAATGCTGAAACTGTACGACTTGAAGAAGATTCTGATATTCTCTGCTCATGGTCACACTGTGCGTATTTCAGATTATGAGGGTTTTATAACACTGCTTATTCAGTCATGCCCATGGATTATAATGCACCCACCAGGACAACTGAGCACAAGTTGTTTGTTGATGCACTTGAAAGTTAAGATAGTTAATTGGACATGCTACTTCCCTGAGGTCCAGGACTGGGAAATGTGTGAGGCTGATTGGGCATAGGCAGAAATGGGACAGATTATATTTCATATTGGTACAACACATAACGTGCAGCTTTCCACAAGCATCCTCTTACTGCTCAGGAAAATAACTGATGATTTTATGAGATATGGAGCTTTTTTCTGTCAGAGGAGAGAGAGTGGAATGAAGGGAAATATGATTGCTATGTACAGCAGGGAGAAGTGCTATACCCTCATCTCAGAGGCCCCAGATCTCAGTGGAAGATGCTCTGTCTGTGAAGAAGATGAAAGTAGCTCTTATGCTGAAAAAGGAACCAAAAGCATTACCTGTATCTCAAATCAATAAATATCTCAAGTCAATGACACCTATTTCTACATTCTCTGTTTCAGAGCTCAGTAAATGAACTATATCAAGAAACATTTGGCTTGTACAAAGAGTAGTAAGGCCTTTCTGCAACTGGGATGTCTTTTACTCTAAAATCTGCTAATTTATCAGCAGTTTTCTGTACTCTGCAATATCATCTCTCTGAGCTGAGAAGGGCAAGTCAGTCAGCAGGGACCAGGATGAGGACAGGGAAGTTGCACTCCCTTGTTACCTGGTTTAACATGAGACTTACCAGGTTATGTGTTGAACTGATACTGCTCCAATTCTGTTTCCACCAGAAAACAGAGGGATTTTCAAGATGAGTAAGACTGAAAACTACCCCTAGCCAGGCTGTGCTCATTCAAGGATTTCAAAGCACTCTCCAAATCTCTTTTCAGAGTTTCACAAAACTCCTGGTTTACAAGCTAAGGATTTCTGTAAAGGAATTAATTTCAAGGCCTTGCAAAGATTTGAATTCCAAGAAGCCATTTCAATAAGGCTGGTTGTGGGAAGACTAGATTTTTAAATGGTTTCAGGATCCCCACCTGAGTGCTTTCAGGCTGGGATTTGCAGTTGTCTCTACTCAGCATGAAGATAAGCGGGTGGATGTTGTGCAGGCAGTATAGCGCAGAGCTGAGGTCAGAAACCATCTCTGCATCCAATTCCAGCTGTTCATAAATATACAAACAATAACTAAATACACTGTCTAATAGTATAGCACCAGACTGACTCTGTGTGACAGCCACCTGCTGAACAAAACAACCACAAATCTCACTTACCAGCCAGGCATCCTGAGTTCCCAAAGCAGTAATTCCGTAGAATAAAGGAGAGGCTTCTCCTCAAGGAAATTCCAAGAATTCCCTCGGTATGCCAGTAGTTCTGGCATACCCCAGCAGAGGGCAACGGCAGATGTACATCTGAATCTGGCACTGCAAAACACCCCTACAATAGAAAACAGAAAAATAGAAAAGTTTTCCCTTGCCTGCCAGATCTTGTCAGAAAAGCTCAGGAGCCACCTGGCACTATCAAATGGAATAAATCTTATCTAGAGCTGAATCAAGGCCCAGTAGAAACATCTGGCAGCATGTAATTAGCCAGCAGCGTGCAGGAAGCTCTGCAGATGTGCCCTGAGTGGCTACAGTTTGTAAAGTAAAGAAAGGCTCAGCAGCATTTCACTGTAAGATCAGAAAGCACTGGACTTTCAGATCAGAAATGTGGTCTGGCTTTCTTGCTGTGCTCTTTTGGAGAAAATGGGTAAGGGAAGCTGTGTGTCTTCTTTGGCACATCCACACATGCACACCAGAAAGACTAGGCTGGAAGTGGTCAGTGTGGAGGAGGAAATGGCAAACAGGAAAAACCCCGGCTGCTTTATCTCTGCTCATGGAAGTGTTTTTGTTTTGAAATCTCACTGTTAGACCTAAGGTCCTCCTGAAAGTGATTCAGAGCAGGCTTTTTTAGCTACACATGCACCGAAGCAGAAGAACCACAATTTGAGGCAGTTAAGGATTTTTTCACTTCTGCATATAAAACCGTGTATGTTTCAATTTGGGGCATAAAAAATAGAAGCACTCAGAACCAGGAACCACTTAAAAAAACCCACCAATAATATTGTATGTCACATACACTGAAATGAAGTGACCATCCATTAATTATGCAGGCATGCTACAAAAGCATAAAACGATATCTGCTTTGACCGAGGAAGGAAGTGAAGAAATGTTTACAAATCCTTTCACAACAATAACCATAAATAACAAGCAAAGCAGCGACTGCTTCAGTAATATTGCTGTCATTTGTTGTGCCGGCATCAGCAGCACTGAGAGGGAAAATCGCTGTTGGAGGGGAGAGAGAGAGGTTGCCAAGCAACATGAGACCCTGTCCAGGGCATCCCCTCCCTGCTCAGGAGCAGACAAAGCTTCCTGGTACTGCTGCTCTGACAGCTGAGCTGGCATCCATCAGGGAAAAGTGGACATGTTGTGGGGTGAGGGAGCAGGAAAGGGGAGGAGGGCAGAGCTTCCAGCTGGCAAGGGGAGACCAAGGGAAGAAATGGCAATTGTGCCAAGTGGAGGTGAAGAAGAGAGCTGAGGATGGACAGGATAGGCTGAAGCCAGTCCAGGATGGAGTGGTCAACCTGGGAATGTGGCAGCTTCAGTAGGATCAGTGTGGAATGTCAGCAGGGCTTTCCTGGCTGGAGAGAGAGACAGAGGAATGTGGTAGGACTCTGCAGGTTTATTTCTTTCTAAAACATGTCCATGTAAATATGGCACTCACAACATCAACTACTTGGGTTATTTTTCTCAAGGGAGCTGACATCTAGGGAGGTTGAACTTTGGAATTCAAAGCTCAAGGGCAGCAGCCTGGTCTCTACCATTAACCTTCTCTGTCAGCACAGCCAAGCCACACCAGATTTCAATTGAATCTCAGGGAATCAGGCAACACACCTGATAGAAATCAGGGAGCAGCTGAGTATGTGACTGCAGCAGGCACTTTGAAAACCTGTCAGTTTTTTCACTTGTGACAATGACTGGAGCTGCCAAATTCTCCCAGTAGCTAGGGTTAAGCAAGCATCACTCTGACACCAAAGCCCAACATTTTACCAGTAGTAAAAAAGTTGAAGATGCAAGCCATAAATCATGGCACACAGCTGTGACAGAAGGCATGCTCAAGACTGGACCAAAGTGCAGGGCCAGGCTCACCAGATTCCTGAGCAAGTGCTGAGATCTGCCTCATTGCCTAAAGGCATCAGATAAGGCTGAACATGAGCATGTGCTTCCTAAGCACAGCTGATTTCCACAAAGATGAAATTAAACTTCTGTTTGGATGAAAAGCCTGCCTTGAGCAGAAGCGGCTCACTAAGTAAAATAACTGGTTGTCCACCAGCAAGTATTATGTTATCACAAATCTGCAACATTTTGTGAAGGGAGACAAGAGATGTACAGCCAACACAAAGTCTTCAAATCTCTTGCTGAACCTTCATTAATCCCCCACATTTCAGATATCAGAGCAGCTACGTTGGCCTGGGGATCAGCTTCCACTTGCTCAATACCGACAGGGGAATCCTTAAACCTCCTTTTGATCCAGGCATAAGCCTTGCAGGATACACAACTGGCAGACCAGTGCTTGTTTTCCCAAAACTCTGCTGCAAATGGGAGACACTACATGCAGAGCCAGTGGGACTGTGTGAGGCAGGAAATATTCCAACATCTGGCAGCACCGCTGCTTCCCAGCTGCCATCACTTACTGACGAGTTGTTTCTCGTGGCTGAAATGCTGCCAGTTTGTGTTGTATGATCATGCTGGTCCTCAGCAGCTTTAGCCTGAGAGGTGTGGAGGGTAAGCCAAGGCAATCAGCATGGATGGAGAATCTGGGAAAGCGGCTTCTCATCTTCAGGCATCACCACAGGCATTGACTAACGAAACATGACTTTGCCTAACTCACTCTTCAGAGAGAACTGCAAGGCCTATCAGTCCCAGGTTTGTAGGTTTTGCAGCACACATTAAATTCCTCACAAGGAAAGTCAAAGGAAAGGACAGCTTTGTTTACTGCATTTCCTCCTCCTCTGCTGCTAAACAGGAGAGGAAGAGTTTGCAGAATTCACTTCTTGTGTTAGGCTGTACCTCTTTGCAGATTTACTGCTTGTTCCAGAAACATTCAAATTAGGAGGAGGAGAAGGTCTGAGGCATGGAAGATGAGGAATATTCCACCTCTACCCTGATCACCACATACACACAGTTTTTGTGCAGCAGTGCAGGTGTTCTTGTGTGTGCAACATTTTCCTGAAGGAATTCTCCCAAGCCATTGCAATTTGAATTCCTCAGCTAAGAACAGGTGGAGATTTTTAAAAAGAAATAACCTTTTCTTCTAGCAGAATAGCACTGTTTTAACAAAAGACAACCCCACATTGTAATTACATAAGGTACTTAGAATAACCTAAACTCTTTTTGCTGCTACTTTGAAAGCCTGTTGTGATTACAATGGAGTATCATGCAGGATTACCACAGTTTATGTTTCATACACATCTGTTCAAATACATTATTCTCTATTACAGTCCAGAATTGCATCCCAGATATGTTCTTGCAATGACCAAAGTAAAAAAATATAAAGATCCCCAAAGGCTATAAGAAAATCCAAGAGGCTTGTGGGCATGTGGGAATTTATGTGTTTAAAGCACATCAATCTTTTGTACACTCAGATGAGAACATCATGAACCAATTCTTTCCTGACTTATATCCAATATTGATGGAGGTGACACAAGGCTGCAGAAGGTGCAGTTCAGGGAAGAGCCCAAACCTCTGTCTACCACTCTGTTTAATCCTCCTGAATCTGCTCTGCTGCTGCCATCATGCATGAGCTAATCCCCTGAGTATGATCTGGTGCCACACAGGCCCATGTTCTAATATATGTTTGAAAAGCAAAGTAAATGAATAAACTTCAGAGCCCACTACTGCTCCTGCTGTAGCTAAACTGATTTTGATACACAAGCCAGCCTCATACATTGTAATAGCATTGATTTCCTCTATAAACACCGCCAGTGAAATATATGAGAGTTCAGGCCTGTCTTCCACCCAGAGGAGCCTCTCTGCTCTTCAGAGTCTGCCTTCTAGAAGGTGTTCCAGAATAAAAGATGCTGCACTGCCACTTGTGACTGATCTTCAAGAAGCTGCAGCCCAGCAACCCTTTGCAAAACTCTTTTCAGCTCTTCCAGAGTCAGAAACTGAGCAGCTCTGGCAGTGTAATTTCATTAAAAGTGCTTATTTGATCTGGTTTCATGCTTTAAATGCTTTTGTTCTTGCTACCTCACTACCAATGTGCTCTCTCATGACAGCAGTTCTGGCCAACAGCAGCTACTCCTGAGAGAGGAGCTTATGTCTGGTAAGACACCACCAGTGCCTCTGAATTACATGACATTTCACTGCTCAGAACCTCTGTTCCTTCCTCCTTTTATGTCAATCTCTGCTGGATTTTGCACGTCCATCACCATTTTAAAATTTGCATCTTCTGAATTAAGTCAGAAAAAAATACAACTTCAATGTCATCTTAAAATGTTTAGCCCTTGTGCTTTTAACTTTTCAAATGACCAGGTCTGTCAAAGTTTTTCTTCACACTTATCTATCAGCAAGGTGACAATACTTTGAACACTTCTGTGCTAGCTCCTGAAAACCACAGAGACAGTATGGTCAGAAAGTCTACACCATACTGCACCAAGATCTGCAATTAAAGGGCTTAAATCAGTAATTAAAGAGTTAGGAAGCACAGACATCCACATACTGTTATTACAGTGTATCTACTCTTCCAATCTTCAGAACGATATTAACATCCAAGAAAGCAAAATTTGGCAAGGTAAAATAACCTTTATTAAGTGTTTTTTACGCTAGGACTTAAAATTAGCAAGTTTGATGAAAGAGAAAGGAATATCCCACTTAAACTTCAGCTGCAGGAAGTCAAAATAAACATTATACTGGTTTTGTTCCAGTGATCTTATGGGATTGTAAGGGATAATGACATTAAGCTTTCTGCTAGTTAGGTGATGAAAAGACGTCCCTTGAGAGAATCTTTCCCAGTTTTAGCACTGGGCATAAGCTGTAGGAAGTGTGTTCCAGGGGATGTGATGAGGGGAGGCATTCCTCCCTCTCTTTGCCAGCTGTTTTACCCTTTGAACCTTTCTGCAGGCTGGCTGCTGTGCCTCTTGTGCCTGTGTGTCAGAGCCCACGTTATGCATGTCCAGCAGAACCTGAAAATCAGGAGAAGGGACAGCACAAAGCCCTGCTCCTCCCTGGCTGTCCCACACCAGCTGCTCCCTCGGGCTGGTGATGGACACAGACCCTTTACAAAAACAGAACAAAAAGGCTTTGCTCCCAAAGAGGCTGCAACTGGAATCTAAAGATAAAGGAACAGCTGAATCCACAGAGGATATAAAGGCTGGTTTTGTTCTTTCTGCGCTTTCAAACAGGCAAGAAGGAGGCAGGGCTGAACTTTTTCAGGAACAAAACCTGGCCACAATTTTAAAACTCTTGTTTTAAAACTCTTGTTCTAAAAAGCTGGTGTGTTTTATTTCTGGGGCAGGCCTTTGTTGCAATGCTAAAAAGCCCTGCAAGTCTCCCACCTGTTGTTTCACCTTACTGCTCACTGAAATGCTCTCTCCCATGCACATATCCTGTTGGCATACAGAAACTGCTGGGGATTTAATTTTGCTCGTGGCTGGCAGCTGTCTCTCTCCTTTCCACCTTCCAGCAATGTAAGAAAGAGCTGTGGGCTGCATGGCTTGGGTTTGGGGAGGTTTCCCACTGCTTCTGAAGTATGGGAATTGTTTTATGATAAATTGGTTGCTCTGCAACTTTAATTTCTGAAGTCCTAAAATTTTCCTCACCAGAGCATTGTTTACTCTCTCTGCAGTCTGAGAGGGAGTTGGCTCAGTGGGACAGATTACTTTTCCCTATCAGAGAAACTAATTTGTTTTCAATTATCTTTTGTTTGTTGACTTCTTGGAATCATACTATTATCAGTGCTTCTAACTAGCTGTAAAGTTATGCCAAAGCCATGCTGTGTCTTGATTTGAATCTTATTTAAACACCTACAAAACGGAAAACTTAAAAAATGAGAGCAAATCTGTAATACACCAGTACTGGACTGAAGGAGCTATAAGAAAAAATATTTCCAGTAACAAAGATACACACTCAGTATCTGAATGAAATAAGAAAACAAATTTTCACATCAGGCAACAAAATTACCAGATATTACAGCTTATGTTTTCATAATTTCATTTATTTTAGAGGTAAATGGATTTATTTTATGCCCTGCTGATGCACATCTGAGGCTGCCCAGGGAAGTGGTGGAATCACCATCCCTGGAAGTGTTCAGAAGGCATGGGGATGTGGCTCCTGGGGACATGGCTCAGGGCTGACCACAGCAGTGCTGGGTTAAGGGTTGTACCCAAGGACTTTGGAGGTCTTTTCCTGCCTTAATGATTCTATTTGATAATTAGAAGGGGGCAAGTCTGAGAAGATCTTTTTGCTCTGCATCAATAGAAAACTGCAATATAATTTTAAATCCTTGTTTTCTTTGAAATATATTGAGTCATATAGTTGTGTTTACACCAGAGAACAAGACACATTTTGAAGGCATTTGTGCTATACTAGCATGAGATTTAGAGCAAGTTAAGAATAATTACTCTGCCTTTTTTTTCCAAATATGTACAGCACTGCCAACTTATCTAGCAACCCATTGATGTGGCTTGATTATTTGTTTCTTTGTTCTCAGTTACTGAAATAACATTTGTACCCAGCAGAAAGAGAAAGTTTGAGAAATGTGACCCTTCCAGTTAAAAAAACCAAACAACACAACAAATAAAAAGCACTGGAAATTCACATCCTGTTTTTCTGTCATCAGATCAGCCCCAATATAGCCTGTGATCTTAATGTTTCTATCTGGTGGCAATGCTTATCATCAGCTTCTGAGAAAGTTCAGCTTGCCTGCTTGATTTTTAACCTAAAAGCCTGAAGGATTAAAAACAACCAACCAAAAACCCAGACATTATTTGGACAAGTATCTTGGAAGCTCAAGGAGTTCTACAGACACTGTGAAGGGAGGTGAAAAGTACCCATGTTCTTCCTTGTGATGGATAACCTATATTAGTTAATTTTAGTTAAAATCACAGCAAAGGTGACATAACCTGGAGTTGCATTTACACTGGCAGCCTGACATCAAGCCCAAAGAGAGACTTGTGCAAGAATCTGACCAGCTGACCTGATTTAAACCACCACAGCTTTCCAGCATGGAAACAGAAATTAGTTCAGGGGAGTTGGGATGAATGTTGTGAAACCAGAACTGCAAGCACGTGTTGTAACCAGTTCACCTTAAGGGAGCAGCCCAACCTGTGACCTTTTCTTGGGAACTAAATGCCACACTGCAGAGCACTCAGTGCTCTGTTTGCTCTTCTGTTTATTCTTCTGAGCCTCCAGTCCTGACTTAGAAAGGTGCTAATGGGCAATACCTCCTCCCTGGAGCAGTGATGGAAGTCAGGCTTCACTTAGCAGCCATCAGAGGTACAAGATTAAGTGTCTCAGAACCAGGAGTTATTCAAAGAATCAGGTCAGTTGAAGATTAAGTTGGGCAAGAAATGCTCCAGGGTAGAAAGAAGGAACACAAACAATGCAGGAATTGGTTTCCAGTCATGAATCTAGTTTTAAACGGTTGAGATTTGTTTGAAAGATTAGTGTTTTATAGACTGATGGGAAAAGAAGAGAATCCAATGAAAGAGCAGAATTAATTCCAGTCACTGATACAGGAAAGAGCAGGGACACACGAGTTGCACTACTCGTCTAATCTGAAGGATGTCTCTGAACTAGCCACTTTAAAATTAATTTTTGGTAACTCCAGGACCTAGGAAGACATCGCTAAAAGTAATTACTTTGGTTGAATTGATTGTTTTTTTTTACAGGCTGTTAGGCCAGGCCATGCAAATTAATGTGCACTATCATACATACGTATCATACTTCGATACAGATAGCAGCTTCTCTACAGGCTTTTTAAACACATAAAGTGTTTGAAAGTAATGTTCTTTGAAAGCCTTCTTTGTCCCATGTCTTCAGAGTAAAGGTATTGGCTCAGTAACCATAAATGCTACCTGAAAATAAAGCAAAAAAAACCAAAACAAAGGCATTTACAACATTGTTTTCCTAAAGGGCTTCAGTTTGTGATTAACTAATAACACTGTGCAAAATTACTTATATTTATGTCAAACAATCTCATCTGCTGTAACTGTAGTTGTAGTGGATAACAATAATGAGACATAACACGCATTAGACAACTTGTTAGATAACATGATTCATTAGACACAGAAGTTTGCCTAATTCCTTAAAAAGAAATTCCTTCAGAACCACTGAGAAAAGATACATGAATGATACATTGGTGGGGAAACTGATGTCCACAAATAAAGATATTATTATTCTCGCCATAAGAAAATCTATGATGTGCTGTCTGTGCCTTCCTAAAGGCAGCTGGCCTCAGCAGAGTAATCCAAATTCCTCTGGCAGTCCCCATAATGCTGACCCACAAAACTTGCATACCGACAAGTGTGGAGATAAGTGATTAACATCACATCAATGAACTGGAATTCCTGACTGTTTCTGCTGCACAGGCACTTGATGGAGGATTATTTGTCTTATTTCATTCCATGTAGTTGGCATCCAGATCCTTGCCTAGGTTTAAATGCTAGGAAAATATTTTAAACTGCTTGTAGCAAAGATTTCAAAAATGAGAAATTTTAAGAGTACGTAATGCTGGCTGGACTGTTCTCCCACTGGATGTAACAGCATTAACTTTAGTGGCAACAAAACAAGGCCAAAGCTGAGTCTCCTTGAAAATCCCAGACGTAATTCTTTTCCTTTCCAGACTAATTTTTTTTCAAATTTATTCTGCTGACCAAACTGTGTGGAGTTTTACCCAATATAACTGACTGGTCTCAGGACTGCAGGATGTTTTTCAATCAAGGTAAATACTTTCTGCTTTTATCCTGGACTGAAGAGTTTTACATAACTTTTTTAGACGTTGGTATTACCAGCAAGTAATTGACTGTAGACATGTTTCCCCCTTCTTTTAATTAACACGTTCTTCCTAGAAGAATGCTCAGTGTCACTGAAATCCCCATGGCATTTCATAGAGCCCCTCCAGCTTTCCCTTCTCTCTGCAAACCAAGGAGCTCTCTTAGAGCTAAAACTTGTGACAGCCTAACCTTTGCATTCTCCTTTATTAACCCTCTCCAGGTAATGTTTTAGAAGCATGAAGTCTGTGGGCTGGGGAAAGAATAACTAGTTTGTGTCCATCACTCCTCTCCTTCCCAAACAACTCCTCCATTTTGTCTCTGCTCCAAACCAGTCCCATCTCCACCGTAAATCCACTGTAAATCCAAAGAAGCACCACTTGAGTCAATAAATTGGATTTGAAATAACACACATGCTCACAGACAGACACTTGAATCAGGGAAGATCATGGTTGCTAGCCAGCAACACAGGTGCTGTCACATGTAAGAAATTACATAAGAAATGAAAGGTTATGATAGCTTTCCCTTGAATAATGTTTCAGCTATGTCCACAGATTTGTTTGCAGGATTTAATCCAGCCCACAGTGAAAGCTGTCCTCTGTAATACACACACAGAGTTTAAAACCACAAAATTAACAAGCACTGCTTAGTCCTGGACATCACAACTGACCTCCATACCCTGCTATCTATCAAGTGGAGGTGACTTTATACTCTTCCCTCAGGGAGGTCAGAAAGATGACTTCAGTACAGCCTCCTTCCATGTCCTTGGATAAAAGCTGCTATATAAATGCAAAGCAGGTTATTAACAACATAAATAGGATTCTCTTCCCAAAACAAACACTCCCCCTTAGCACAAACTGCCATAATAATGGAAAATGACAGAGCCAGGTCAAGCCACAGTGCTGCAACCCCCTATCCTGTTTCTGGGATAATCACCAGACTGGGGGAAATTAGGATTCCTGTCAGTTCCTGAGATGTCCTTTTGAAGGAATGCTTTTGGATATTTTTGGGCAGTCCTATATCCACCCCTATCTGTTAACCCATAGGAAGAGCCTCCTGCAGTGACTGTGTAAGAATACATGTATCTCTTTTGAATGATTCTTTCCCAAGATAACTTCCAAAGTTATGGACAGCTGTAAAAATTCCCAAAGCAATATAACTAGAAAACATAACTAGAGTGGTTTACTGTCTCATTTTTTTCATTTTCTGACTGCTTTCCCCACCATATTAATCTTGTCCTTCTTAGAATTAGCTTCCTTGTTGTGTGTTGCACATGTTTCCCAACTCCAAATCTTCCATGGTTATGTCCAGTCTGTGAAAGGAGGGTAAGAAGCTGCATGCAGGTTAGCAGCTCCAGGCTATGGTCTGAAGCTGGGCTGAGAGCCAAGGACTGGCAGTGAAAAGCGATTCTAATTGAATGCAACATGTGTAAAGTGTCAGCAAAGGGTCAGGAAACCCTCAGGGAAGAGGGCAGGGTGTTACAGCCTAGGTTAGGATGTGCATGTGCTGCAGGCCAGGAGAGAAAAGAGTTTTGGTGCTCACCTTGTGGGCAGGTGCTTTGTACTGGGCATAACTTACAGTGACACTCCAAGAGATCTGGGAACAGAAGCAGTTCTGCATCTCAGGGCTGCTGTAGGATGGGAAGCTGCTCGTGCAAGGCTTGCACCATGCCTGCCTGTCTGCTGTCTGCATTTCCCCTCTGTTTGGCATATTGAGACCTTTTCTCTAGCCACACAAGTTGTACTAAAGGAAGCAAGCAGATCTGGCTCTGTATAGGCTGATAAATCTTCACCAAGCAGGAAAGAGACCTGGACTCCACGTAAGCACACATTAATAAAAGCTGAGAGCACAGCATCTCCTGCTAGGAATTCTGCTTTGACAAACATTGGCAGTATACCCTCCACTATGAACACAAACACATGGTTTGTTTCACTTCACTGAAGGCACTGCACTGTGTCCTGATCCAAGGCCCTCTTCCACCATCTACCATCAGTCATAAGAAGAAAATAGCTCAATGTACACTTGTCATAAAATTAAAGGACTTGCAATATCTTCTAGAGGAAGACACAAAACAATCAGACTATTTTGTAGTGAGCAATCCTGCAGCAGCAGGAACACAGTCCTACAGGGCCATTTTCCGTGGCTTGTTTACTGATGTCCCTTTAGATGTTTTGCCTGTACCCCAAAAAGATGATAAGCTACATGTGAATAAAACATCAGAGCTCTTTCCTAACAGCCCATTGCAATGTGCAATGCATGTTTTTCCTGAGCTGTTTACACATGCTCCTTTCCCTACATTCCTGGAGAAGTTAGTAAGACAGAATGTCATGTCACATCTACATTTGCAATTAAATGTTTTCTGCCAGAAGAAGGGAAAAGTCATGGCTTACCACTGTGAGCTCAAAGTACACCAATGACCAATTTAAACCATGTAGAAGAACAGTGATGCAAGGCCATGCTGTTTTAGAAGTTCCTGATAACTCAGATTATTTAGGCAATGCTGAATATTCTCACAAGAGAACCATCAGGAAGGAACTTACCTTGTCATGCCTCTGAAGATATGATTTTGCCAAAAATGCTGCACATTTATAATAGTGTTCAGTCAAATCTATATAATGAACATGCTTATTATCTCTCTGTAGTATACTGAGGCTGATAACCAGACCACAAAATAATTGAGATTCATAAAAACCTTGCTTTTTAATAAGGGGGACACGTATAGACACATGGCAGTGGGGCTGGAACGAGATAATCTTCAAGGTTCCTTCCAAATGAAGTAATGATTTTTAAGTCAGATAAAAAGACACAACAGGGAGCAAAGGCTGAAATGGCATTGAAAACCATAAAATGAAACAAGTACAAAGATGCAAGACCTGAATCCAGCAATGTTTGCTGAGGGGAAAAGGACAGATCGTGATGGTGAACAGGTGGGAGCTGACACAGCTGCAGGAAGGGTGGCTCTCCATCACCTGCCTTCAGGAAGAAAGCACATCAGGGCCAGGTTTAACAACCACAGAAATCATCAGAAATTCTTCCACTAATTTTCCTTCCGTGGGCTGAAATATGAAAAATCCACCTACCAACCTGCCAGTGATGCCTTCAACCAGCCAAAGTGTTGGAGGTTAGGATTTTTCCTTTTTTTGTAGTGCTTTGGTGCATTATTTCTGTTCTCCTTCCTATGCATGGACAGGCCATACATGTCCAGCAGATCCTAAAGGCTTCTGACAACACAATTCTCACACTGTTGTAGCAGTAGGTGGTAGGGAATTACTCTTTATCCTTCTCCAGTTTTCCCATTTTCTCCAACTTCTATGTCCAGCTATGCCTTTCCCTCCTTCCCTTCCACCTCATTGCTGCCTTGTCTCCTCCCCACTCCCTATGTTTGCTCCCAGCACAGAATAAACACAAAAGGTTGGATCTGCCACCTCTAACAGACCCAGTTAAGGACCAATTTCCCTGCAGCGTGTGCCTGAGCCCAGGGAGCTTTGGTAGCCCACCTTGCTGGAGAAAGGGCACCATGGCAGAAAAGTTGGAGAAGCACATCCCATCCAGCAGCTCATCACAGGGATGCAGGGATTCTCTGGCTGCTGAACCTGCTGGAGCAAGAGGGGAATCCTGGGATGGGCCACAGCTAGCCTGTTACTGCTGAGGTCTAACACCTGGAACTCCACCAGGTGCCTTGGTGCAGCCACACAGAAAATCCAGGGCTGGTTCAGACATGCAGCTTCCCTCTCCTCCATGGAAGATTGCTCACTGAGGCGCAAGGGTGGGGCAAGACATGCTCCACATACACCAGGTATATGACTCATTTAACCATCTTTTATTTGGGTTTCTCTTTTTTTTTTGTGTTTTGTTTCTTTTTCTTTAAAAGTGGTCTGTTAACATCAGGTATTTTTCTACGTTTTCAGACTCTGTACAGTCTTAAAAGGAAATAAGCAATGCTTAATGTACAAAGTAAAACCAGAAAACTAGAAAAATCTGAATAAAATGGAGCAAGTTGCTGTCAGGGATACAGTACAAATTAGTAATTAGATGTCATCTGAAGTGCAATACCACTGCAGTAAGGATGAGTCAAGGAATGAAATAAAAATACTCTATTTTAAACAAACAGTATATATATATATATTTATATATATATTTATATGTATATATTTTACAGATAGTAGACCCAGTGATATCTGTAGAATTGTAAAAACATATTTACAAATGACTTTTTTTTTTTTAACATTACATATACATCAGCACCATAGTAAGAAAGAAAAAAAAAAAGCCCCAAATCAACCCAAATCTAATAAAATCTATTCTCTAGTACTTGATCCCAGTATGGAGTATTTGGAGGAAGCTTTACAAAGACAGCTTCACCACCATGTATCCTCAAGGCCTGTATCTCCCCCATGCACACTGGCTTGCATTGGCTGCTGTGTGGTGGATGTGTGTTTCTAAGTTCCCCTTGCCCAAATCCATGTTGAGAGGTGAGCCCTGCTCGCTCTCACCCAGGCCATGGGTGCTGTGCTGTCCCCAGCACTGTCCCCTGCCCAGCAGGGTGGCTGTCTCCCCACCCTGTCACAGCTCTGTCACACAGGTGTGTGCTCATGCTGACACACACAGAGCCACAGCACCCTGGTCCCTTCAGGGTGCTGCTTTTCCCTATCCCCTCCATTCTGACCAAGAGATGCTGACCCACAGGGGGAACCAAAAACTTTGGCTGGTGCTCCCTTTCACTGAATTGGGGCCCAACCTGGCTCCTAGTGAAGCTGCAGGCATGCTAACCATGCTCATCATCCTCAGCAGGAGCTGGAATTGGCCCTTGTGCTGTATTTTATAAAGGAGTCAGTTAAAAGAGATGTGATTAAAGCCATTTAAAAAAATGTAGCAGTCAGGGCAGGCTGGATTGATGGCTCACCTTGAGCACATTAAAAATGCAGCTTGTTCTGCTGCATTGCAGCATTTAGAACAGGTAATTCCCCCCACTAGGCAACCCCAGCAAGGGAAATTGCTCAAAAGGGAGCCTCAGCGGGGCACTGAGATGGTTCCAGACTCATTTGCTCTCCCTCTTTAATGTGATGCATGTCTGTGCTCCACAGGGACAAGGCAGGATGTGAAACTGCAGAGTGCCAAGGCCCTCAGCCTCCATGGAATTCAGGGGCTCAGCACTTGGCATGGCTGGGCTCAGGGAGAGCAGCACAGAAGGAGGTGATCAGGAGCTGGGGAATTGGGACTGGCACTGACACTGCTGCAGAGCACAACAGAGACCAGTGCTAGGCCAGAGGGTGCTAAAGCTCTGCACTGTGGGTCATAGGGACATTTCTTATATGCACAACTCTATAACCTGATGAGTAGCTCTCAGCTGAAAACACTAAAGAGGTAATAGGTTCCAAAAACAGCTTCCAGCTGCAGTTTGGGAACCCTGCTGTACACACTCAGAATGGCTGGTGACATCATTGTTGTGTGAGATCTGTCACAGCTGCATCACAGGGCTGCTCAGCACTGGTCCAAATAGTGCAGATAGTGATACATCCCTATTATCTAAAACCTTATTTGGGCAGATCCCATGTTTGTAATATCAATTATTTTACTCATCAATGTTCTTTACAGTAGTCCTTCACTGACTCCTGTTCTTCAAATACTGCAATGAATTTCATTCTAGCAAACCAGAGAGATTAGTCCAAACATCTGTTTAAAACTGAACATATCACACAGAGAGTCCAGACACCCTGGGGTAATGCTACCTGCCAAACCTGCACTTTTCAAGAGGGGAAGAGAAAGTCTTCCTGTGTGCCAAACCCTCACTGTATGTTTTCTCATGCCTTTTTTCTCCTCTCTTGCTTGGTCCTTTGTGGCTTGCCTGAAAAAAAAAAAGGTGCAGCCAGCTCAGCTTGCTTTACACTGAAAAAAAAAGCAGGAGGGGAAAGGAGTGAACTGAGAACATCCTGGGGAGGAAGGAGAGCGAGGGATCAGCTGAGTAGCTCTGCTGATGTCTCATGGTACCTCTCAGCCCTTCAACACCCCAGGCAGCTGGGCCATGCCAAGTGCTCTGACTTGGGAAGCACTGTTTCAAGTCCCAAGGGAGCTAAGCAGTTCATGAAGTTAACCCACCACTAGGCTGTCTCCAGCAGCAGTCACCTAATCAATCTGCCCTCACTGCACTGCCAAATTTATGTTCTTCTGCGCTTGTAGTGGGGTTTATCACTCTGCACTGAACACTGTGACCTCCCTGTGATTGTTCAGGTTTGTCATGTGAGTGTTGTGCATTCCCTCAGGACAGCCCACAGCCAGCCCCATTGGCCATGGCTCTCCCAGACCTGCTTGCCCCTGGGGTTCAGCCCATTTCTGCCCAGGGCCTATGCAATCACCTCTGGATATCTGTGGGCTTTGCTCCCAGCTCTTCCATCTGTTTCCCTGGAAGCTGCAGTGTGCACAGTCATAGAAGATATTGGGACCACCCTACACCACTGTGCAATGAAGCCTTGTTTTAAGTGGAGAGAGAAGGAATTTTCCCAGCCAGACACATCAGCTGGCTTTTCCAGTTTCCCCATTCTGCCTCACACACACACAGAGTGGGTGCTGCCATGCTACAAAGATTGCTTGGTGACAGTTTTGGGATGCTGATGTTTTCATCATCCCCTGAATCTTCTAAAGTTGGCTACAGATAACCTCGGTTTGCACAATTAAAAACAAAAGAAAACAAAATTAACCCAAACCAAACCAACACAAAAACCAACAACCCAGAGATGGAGAGAATATCCAACTCCCTCCTTGCTCGATCAAACGTAACAAAACATAACCAAAGCTCCAGACTACACAATCCCATTCACTGGGGGTTCCCAAACAACTCGTCAAGTTCTTGAATCCACTCATCCCCTGGTCCGCTCTTTATAATGGAGTCCACAAGGTCTGTGCCTTCTGCTAAACTGGAGAAGGAGCCCCCTGCTCCTCCATTGCTGTAGTTGTAAGATATGTCCTGAGCGGGATTCCTCTCGTAGGCCTGCCCTTGGCCGCTCTGAGCGAAGGTACCGCCTGGCATTTGCTGCGTTGGGGGCTGGCTGAAGCCTGGCATGGCCGAGACCCCTTGGCTTATTGCTGGCACCACCATGGGCCTGGCCTGGCTGGCTGCCTGCTGCCCAGGCAGGGGCTGCAGCAGCTGTCTGCCCAGGGCTCTCGCTGTCCCGCTCGTGTCCACGACCGCCTGGTTGAGTCCCTGTGGGAAGTGCTGCTTGGCCAGCCGCGGCTGCCCGGACGGCATGGCGTACGTGGAGCCGTTGTTGAAGGGCCCCATGTCACCACTAGTCCTTCCAGGCAGGCCTTGCAGGCCTCGCTGCTGCCAGTTCTGCGTTCCTTGAGGGACAGTCCCCATCAGGTTCTGAAGCCGCGGCGCTTGTGGCCTTGGCAAGACCTGGCCCACGGGTCCTTTCATCTGCTGCTGGTGCTGGGGAAGAGCGGAGTTCACCAGCATGTTCTGACCAAAATTGCCAACCATTCCCACCGCTTGTCCGGAGGCAGGCTGCCTCGCTCCCTGGCCCGCGCTGTGTGCCATGCTCATGCCGCTTTGGTTTGGGTGCTGCAACATTTGGCTCATGCCTGTGCTCATGCTGTACATTCCTGGCTGGCTGGAGGAGGCATTGCTGTACGGAGTCATGCCCATGTCCGACTGGCCCGCAGTGGTGGGCAGCGCGCTCGGGCTCTGCGAGGGACCCATGGCCATCATGCTGGCGTTCTGGGCCATCATTCGAGATGTCCTCATGCTCTGGAGCGCTACTTGGTTTCTCACAGCCACTATATCCTGGGGCGAACCTGCACCAGAAAGAGAGGGAGGTAAGAAAAAGCACACAACCCTGTAAATCTTAATTAACACACTTTTGCATAAGACAGAATCTGTAGGACATCCTTGGCAGCACTTGTTTCCTTCAGCTACACCTAATTCAGCTTCTAGCAAGCAAATGGGAAAACTTCCACCAGTCTTCATTAGCAGCAAAGCAGCTGAACTTCAGTTTACCGTTTGAAGCTCTCCTTTAAATATCTCCATTGTCTTTCAAAAGTAAGCCTTGAAAATGGAAATGTCAGTCTCAGAAGGCCAATCAATTTTTTTAATAGCTCAGGAGGCATAAATGAATGGATTTTCTATAGCATAGCTACTGATTAATTCTATGGAAAGAAGAAAAATTGGGTTTTTGTGGACATTGAAAGCAGGGAGAGTGTATTAGTGAATCAATACTATAAGCACATTTTACTTCACCTTAGGCCAGTGATGGGAAACCAGAAAATCCTAGCCTTGTTAAATTCCACACTGTGACAGATAACCATGCTTGTGTCTTACTTTCAGGGGTAGGAGGGAGCTATTGATTTCTGGGGAGCTACTATGCTTCTATATTTACTATCTTTAAATAAAGACAATTACCTGGAGCTCAGATTATGCCATGGGTTCATTGTGGATTTTTCACTACCAAATACAACAGTCAGATTTGAGTCACTAACTAAATAGTCAAATTCTTCAGATTCGAGTCACTGACTAAATACAACACTCGGCAGGTGAAGCTCAGAGTGTATGAGGCATACAGTTGCTCCAGGCTCAAATGTTATTAAATGCCAGGTGTAAATGTAAAATCATTGCTTAAGAGCTCAGAACTGTACAACAGGATCTGAATGTTCCTAAGTCAGCCCCTATTTGTTGTCCCTCAGTGGCAGACAACATCCCTGAACATCCGTGGGGAGCGGAGAGCACTGATCCCTGTTATTGATGTTGGCTTGCTTTCCATGAGAAATGGGTCTGGTGAAAGGAAGCAACATTTCTATACATGTCACTCTATTACATAACACAGAGGATGGCTACAACTCCATTTTCAGCATTACATTTCAGCATACAACTCCACGAGCAGCACCACAAGCTTCTGGTGGGTTCCTTTAGCTCCAGCACACAGCTAAATTAAACATTTTGTAGCACAAAGTGAGATCATCTGGATCCCACTGGAACAGGCCACATGTAGTGGCAGCTTTTACTTTATTCATGCTATCAAACTGCTTTCTTAATGATTGGTACTGGGGTTCCCTTGATTTTTCTTAACTTAGATCAGCTCCTTCCATGACTAGAAAGAGTCTTTTTACCACAACTCCAGCAAGGGCTTAAGATACAGATAATGTTAAAATCTTAATGCATCTTCAGCTATTTTTTAATTGAAAATGGCAGTTGAAAAGCTCCAAAGGAGTCACTAACAGCAAGTGGTTCACATGCTACTTTTGTTAACTACTCTACTTGCCATAAGTGACAGGAGATCAGACAAGGAGTAGTTAAAAGAGAGATGCAACAGATTTCAAGGTTTTAGGCCACCTTCTGGTCTCATTTACACATAACCTACTGCACTGGATTACATGCATGAGACTAAAAAGGAAAAAATGGTGAACTATTTAAATTAGTTCATTTATGAAAATGAATTCCTTGCACTGTCAGATTAGCCTAAACTCTCATCTCTGCTTCTTTTAAATAATACATACAAAGGCAGTGTTTCAAAGAAGCATGAATGCGGAGAGATTGTACGTGTGCATCTCAGTGGATGGCTGTGCACACACACCTTCTTGATTTTGGAAATGAATTGTTGCAAAAGTAATTTCATAAAGAACTTCTGGTGCCAAAGATAAAAATGAGGAGGTGATTAGAAGAAGCCATCCTGATTTTTGCCAGTAGAAGATGTGTCTGCCTCTTCACGTCCTGGGAAATTGGCAATGTGAAATGTCCAAAATTGCCTCCCTTGTTTTCTGTTGCATCTACATGATATTATCATGAATATACAGCTCAAGTGTGTGTTAGTGAAGACATTCATGTGATGCTTTCCACCAAAAAAAGCTCAGAATTAACTTATTTTCCGAAGCCCAAATGAGTGCACTTGCTTTCTTCATTTATTTGGAAACACATCAAAATAATACTTGTGCTTTTTTTGAGATCGTTAAAAAAAAATAAAATCTTTATCTACATCTCTCTCAGAGATATTTCTCTGTGTTTCCCACACCTGGCATTTATCAGTCCCTACTCCAGGTAAGCAATGATGCCTCTGAAATTCTTTGCTCATCGAATTAGATAAAGTGGGGAATGACAAGATACAGTCAAAAATGCTAGCAGGGAAAAAATTTCAAAAGAGTAGAGGCCAACAAGATAAATCCATGAGTGAATCCATGATGTCTGAATGTCAAAGAGACAAAACAAATGTTAAAAAAAAAAATAAAAAGGAAAAAGAGAGAGAGAGAGAAAAAGGAAAAGCAAGCAGTTTTCGCTGAAGGAAGCAGAAAGGAAATTCCCCTTTGGTAAAATATGTGGTGTGTGCAACAGCCTGTATTCCTCTTCTGGCACATTGCTTAAACCCTAGTAAGTCACAAACTGCACAAGCTTTCACACATGTGCTATCTTAAGGCCATTGACTCCAAAACAGAAAAAAACAATTAGACTTTTACCTTGGAATTGGTTGACCTGTTGCACTGGGTATGGGCTTCGCTGTTGATGCAGATGCTGCCGAGGCAAATGTGACTGCTGCTGCATCTGCTGGAAATGAAGGATGGAAAGAAAGAAGAGAAAGAGATGGTTAACTAATCAATGGGCTGGTGGCAAAGCTGCAGAACTTGCAGTGGTTCTTATCTGGTGAGGAGTTCTGGAGAGACAGGCAGAGTCATCTGGAGGGTCCTCCTCAGAGCACTTGGGCTACTCAGCACTCAGACTCTTTGGCTCAAAAAGCAACATGCACTGAGGCCAACATCATTTTTCCATTTTTCCTTACAGCCATTTCATCCTGACCTCTACAGCATGAGCTTCACTGTCTTCAGGCAGAAAGGGGAGGGAGGGATGTGAGCTGGCTTTGCTCACCTAGATCTAAGGGCAGCTGTAGCCACACACACACTTTCCTTCCCTCAGTCCTGCCAAGGTCCAGAGGTTTGTGTTCCTGGTGCAAGACTTTGCTCCATGTCTGCACTCACAACACTGCAAGGATTACTGCATCCTGACCCAAGCACTGCAGCCTTGGAACATCCCTGAGCCAAAACAGAAGTGTATTACTAATGGATTACTTTATCTTCAATAGTTCTGGGACCATCCTTCCTGTTCACTGAGAGTTAATTTTTCTGTTTCTCAGGAGCAACAAGAGAAAGGCAGGGAGGCAATCTGTATTTCTGTGGTTACACAGCACGCATGTGTTCTAACACAAATTCAAGCAGATGATCTTAAGCTGTTTTTCCTTAGCAAAAATAAAGCTTAAAATTCTGCTGACCTACCAGAGCATTACCTAAGTAACATTATGGGGCTGCAACTTTAAACTTGGGTGTGATCTTGTAGGAACTCAACAGTGTGACTTTCCACTGGCTTTCTCTCAGGCTGCTTTAAAATTACAGCTGAATTCAGCACACACCACCGTTCAGAGTGCATAGTTTAATATCCACATTGCAAAGCCCAGGAGCTCAGGAAGCCAGGTGACAGCTCCAGTGTAGCTCTTCCACACTGCCGCTGCCAGAGTGTTTTTACTCTTCTCCCACTACAGTCTCTCCCTTGAATGGCCTAATGGTTCCTACTAGCACTCAATAACCAGATTAAGGAATTGGCCTGGGTAAATAGGAACATTTTTCTTTGCTAAGTTTTCTTTTAACCCATGTCCATTCTTTGTCCCAGATCCCTGTGCAGCTGTGCACAGATGTTGGCAGTGCAAGACCACAACCGGAGCTAGGGGAGGACCTGTGGCTCTAACTGCAGCAGAGCCCACTTCTGCTGGAGTAAACGCACCATTAGATGCCAGGTTAAGAGCTAACTGTTCCAGTGCCTAAAATCCTCCGTGGCTACCAAGCCCACCATTGGAAACAGGGGTAATATTTGCCAAGCTAATGGTAGGAGTGATCCAGCACTGTCTGTAGCGCTCCTGCTCATCCCAGCACGCGCTGGAGACAGATGGACACTGTACCTGCTCCGCTAGGATCTGCTGCTGCTGCTGCTGCTGCCTCTGCTCCCGGAGAAACTGCTGCTTCTGCTGCTCCATCACCTGCAGCTGCGCTCTCTGCTCGATCAGCATCTGCTTCATGATGGCTGCTTGGGGCTGGCTGCTGAGGAAGTGTCCCCCGGAGCCGGTGCCTGTGACCATGCTGCCGGAGCCTGCCGGGACGGAGGGCTGCATGGAACCCGTGGGTCGTGACAGTCCCACCTGGTGCTCCTGTGCAGAGAGAGGGAATGCCGTGTTACTGGGTGCTCCACGGGCAGGGAAATCCCAGCACACCGAGCTGAGGAGGCACAGAGTCTGTGGATGAAAGATTTGAGTGAGCCATGGACTGCTTCCACAGGGAATAGGTTCCTCTTTTCTCCTGGAATTCAAAGCCCCACAAGTAAAGCAGGAGCACTTCATAATTAATCAACAGGGAAGTAATGAAGTGGTGAGCTATGTATTTTTTGTTCCCCAGTCATGTTTTTCTAAACTTTTTTCTCCTTTCTCAAGGAGACAAGTTTATTTCATCTTCCTTTTTGTTTCCCTCTCTTCATAACAGCAATTTAACACAGCCCCCTGGATTAAAGAGCCAAGGTGTTAGGTGCACACAACCAACAGTGGGAACACTAATTCTTCTCCAGAACTTCAGGATTTAACTCCATTATGTGTTCATTCAAGATTTCCATCCTGCAGACCAGTGTGTGTGGCTGGGAGGAATCAGGGCAAGCACCTTCCCTGCTCACACCCCGCTCTCTCTCCATGTTCTAAATCCCATTTGATGCCTTTTAGCGCTGGGAAAAGCACCGGCAGAGGTGAGGAGGGAAATCCCAACAACCCGCGGGGTCGGGATCGGGATTGGGATCGGGATCGGGATTGGGATCGGGATTGGGATCGGGATTGGGATCGGGATCGGGGTCGGGATCGGGATCGGGATCGCGGTCGGGATCGGGATCAGCGGAGCCCTCCGGGCGCTGCCGCCGCCGGCAGGTGGCGCTGCTGAGCCGCGGCCCTGCCCGAGCGGGGCCGAACCGGGAGCTTCCCTTGATGCCCCGTTTGAAAACCAGCGACTGCCTGCCCCGTCCTGTCTCGGGTGTTAAGAGCCCGTAGAACCTCTTGAAGTGATGAACAGAGACGACAGGTACTTATTCAAAGCCACCAGCTTGATGGAAAGGTCCTGTATCATCATCATCATCACTTCAGCATCCTTAGTGCAAAGCCGGCAGGGTGATGTTCAGATTCACCTGCCTCACCGGGTGTTTGAGTTATGTCAGTCACTGTGTGTGTACAGAAAGGTCTTGGTGCAGCCCCCAGCCCAGCCCACTCAGGGAAGGGGTTAACTTCAATGCTGGAGTGTAGCTTGGGAAATGAGAATCAACCTTCCTGCATGAAGATCAGGTTTTCAAGGACCCCGAGGAAATAACAAAATACAATTTGTCCACATCTCTACTTTTCACAGATACTCCCTGAAGGGCTCTCTGCTGAAAGGCAGCACTCTGATATTTAGGTTCTTTCCCCTTTTATCATCTCTATTGGTTTGAAAGTTCTCTCCCTGTTCCTCTTCCCCCTTCTCCCCATGTCCCATCACCCACTTTGCACTTTACAACCTGGTCAAGCACGGTCCCTGCAGCATCCCAAGGGCCAGGGCTGCAGCAGTGGCTGGGTTTCCCCCAAGCTGGAGTCGGGAATCACTAAGGATCCCTCAGCTGCTCCTGCACCAAACCCTTCACCCACGCTTGCTTTCTTTGCTCTGGGGGGACACACACATTTATTGGCTGTCTCCAGCAGAGCTGATGGCAAAGGCTTTTTCCTACCACCCCCAGGCCCTCCCCCGGCTTCTGATGAAGTCATCAAGCTACCAATTGCATAACTGATGCACAGGACTATCCTGTGTTATACTGGGATATGGGCCAACTGCTTCCATTTATAGACAAAAGCAGGGCCATGCTGCCAAAACAACAGAGCCTTTGCTGCAGCCACTACAAGGCAAAGAAAAAGGAGGGGAAAAACCCCAGGAGCCGAAGGGCATGCTGTGAAGTGACATCCCTTGGAGCTTCCTCTGCGAGCTTCACAGCACAGCTGCCTTTGGAGCTGCAGCCTTTAAAAAAAAAATCATCTTACAGAACTGTCCTGCCTCCTAATGCACACATGGGTACAGCTGAGGGACATGCTCACTCCACACAGAAAGCACTCCATTCTCTGATGGATTATGTTATAAATTATCCTGGAGTTTAAAAGGAAGAAAGCTTTGAAAAGAGCCCCACCAGCCGATGTGAGCCCAGTGCGCTGTAGCCACGGCAGCTGAAGGAAATGCGAAGATTAGCACACAGGTGTCACTTCCAGTGTTGTGTGTTTAGTCATTTTGAGGTGCATCATGAAAACTTCCTGTTCATGTTAAAGCCAGGCCTTCTTCATCTAGACCACCCTCCTGCCCAGAACATTTCAGTCTCACCACAGGAGCCCAACACCAAGTCAAGCAACTCTGGCTAAGTGCAGCACTTCCACACCTACAGAGCTTAAAAACCAAACTAATCCAAGTTTCAGTCTTTGCTCCTGCCTGACTGCTCCCTCATTATCTTACTGCACCTGAGCCTTGCGGCTTCTCCTCCTCATTCCCTGCTATCCCTTTCTCCTTCCTACACCCTCTGCATTTTCCTTTCTCCACCAACTGGCACTGCTGGCTCTTGCTTCACTCTCCAGACACCCCCATGGGCATCCAGCCTGCAGCTGTGTATCACCCATGCTGGATATCACCCATGCTGGTCTCCCCAGTGGCTTGGCTTACATCTGCAGCAGCGAGGAGACTGCCCAGCTCTTTTCCCCAGAGCCCTGTACTCACTCATGGGCAGGTAGTCCCTGAAGTGAGTGACAAGATGCCCTGGAAGAGGAAACACAGATTGTATTCTCAGGTTGTGATATCTGGGAAAACAGTGCAATGTGATTTCTCATTTTTCACTCTGGCTCTTTTTAACACCACCCAAAGCCACTGTGTGCTGCTCTCAGGCTGCAGACAGCTCTCTCCTGCTGACAGTGGCTCCAGCAGAGTCATTCCAGTCGGGAGCAGTGGTGCTGCAGCTCTGCTGCAGGGTCCTCACAGAGGGACAGGTGAAGCCAAGAGCTGGTTACATAAAAGGAGGATGGTGCCAAGGCCCCTCAGCTGTGACACAGAGCGAGTTTAAACACAGGCTGGCCCTGCCCCTGCAGCCTCAGCTGTCCACTTTTAAGGCAGCCCAGGACAGAATTAAGAGCTTGGAGCAAAAGCAGGTCTTGAAGGAAGCAAAGAGCTGCCTGTTCACAGAGCTGTTTCCAAATGGTCAGCATAACACACCTGGACAGGTTTGCAGAGCTGCAGGGCACCAGGTAAGATGAACTTGTGCAGAGATCTGACTGCTCACTTAATGCATCCACAGGAGTTGCCCCCTGTGGATAATCACGACAGGAAGATAAATCCTGTGTCCAGAGTATTTCCAGGCCTCTGCTGGAGGGATGGAATACTCTGCAGGAGCTCAGGGTAACATGTGTGATATGCACAGTAAAAGGATAACAAAGGGGAGGGGAAATGAGATTTTCCTCTTTGTCTCAAATCTTATGAGCCTCTTCCTCATCATGCAGTAATTTATTCTTTCCGCATGTCATTCAATCCCCCAACTGCAGCTAAAAGCAATCACACAATTTCCTTCCAGAACAAGCAGTACGACCACCAGTTGAAGCCCCAAGAACCAGGCAGGGACGCCCAAGCCTGCCCATTATCCCTCTGTGCACTGATACATGTGGAGGAGCCAGCTCTGCTCCCACTGAAAGCCAGGGAGCCAAAGTGGCACCTCTGGGAAAAGGTTCTGCTAGAAATCAACAGAGGATGGGCATTCCACATCTGGGAGCAAAGTGTTGCCCAAAAAACTGAGAGAGACACAGACTGGAGGGCAGGGTTGTGAATGTGTAAAATGGACAGACAGACATAATTTTCTGTGCTGTTCTGTGTCATGTGAGCGAATGGCTATTGAAAATAAAAAGCAAATAGAAGCCAGGAGGTAGCTTATCCTGCACACTGCATCAGAAGAATGACACTAGAAAAATGCATACAATCAGACATCTATATTTTAGAGTCAGAGCAGAAAAAGAAGACAAATAAATGATTTGTGGCAGAAAATGCCTGCCAGCGAGTGACTTAAAGAGCTCAATCCATTTAGCTTACCACAAAAAGAACGGAGAGATGCTTTGACCATGGTAGATAAAAATACCTTCATGAGGGAAGAAATTCCTTAAAGAGCTCTTTTATCCAGCCAAGAAGGCAATGCCAGATACAAGGACTGGAAGCTGAATACAGATGCAAGTGAGAAAGAAGAAGCACATTTTTACCCTGTGATTCCATTACCCATCAGAAATGGCAGATGTACACAGTTGGATGCCTTCAAGGATGGATGCCTTTGTGGATAAGCACAGCACTAGTGGGATGGTTGTGATGCACAAGGTAGAGCAGCACTGTGTGTCCTCACCTCTGCACAGCCCTGAGCTGCTGCTGGGGACACAGGCACTGCCTGCATGTCTGTGTGTTGAGAAGAGGGATCTCCAGCCTGTTTCTGGGATCAAAAATATTACTCCATTTCCATACACTAGGTCACAGTAAAACATCTTCTCTGCCCGGTGTTTTCAGAGCAGCCTGAAAGCACATTCTTGCACTCCCTCAGAAATATTTCTATTGAATTCCTTGTAATGTTGTGACTTATTGTGTCTCACAAGGATCTTAATCCCCTCTCTAAATCAGACTGCCCCCAGCAAAGCCACCTTTCTCAGAATGCTACCATCTGACAGACGAAGGGAATTACAAATCCATTAATTTCAGACTTCTGGGGGTGTTTTTTGCCTCAGAAAAATCATTGTGTAGGATGAAGGGATGGAATACGCTGGTTCACAGCTCCAGCTCCAGCAGCAGGCTCAACAGAGCAGATTGCTTCACCTATTTCCTCTGTCATCCAGCCTCAGGGAGGGGCTGCAAACCTCTCCTCTCCCCCCAGGCCCTCGGTTGCCATGGTCTTTCATACAATATCTGAGCAAACAAGATCCCTCTGATGTTTGACACCAGACCTCTGCATGCAGCCAATTTGTTTTCCTTTCACCTCTCTTCGCCTGCATCTCTCCTCCCTGTGTTTTCCATGCAGTTTATTCTGCCCACAGAACAAAAAAGATCTGTCAGACTTTGGTGTATTTTTGTTTTCTTCTAGGAATTTTCCTATGCTTTCATTTCTGTTGATGAAGTTAGGAAACAAAAGGCTCTAAAAGGGGCAACAAAACAGTTAATAAAGCATAATAATAACAGTTAATACTGTTTAAGAGCTAAAGGCTGGCAGAAGTTCTTCTCAAAGGAGAAGGGGCTTTGCTGGCACCTCCCCACACACCCACTTCTGCTCCAGCCCAGGGGTTTGACTCCACAAACCCTGAGCACAAATGATGGAATTCAGCAATGTCCAGATTCAGGAATGCAGCACTTCAACAGAATGCCACTGAACTTCAACCAGCCTAATAAAACCAGGCTCTTTTTCTCTTTTACAAAGAATACTTCTGGTGATTTCTCCCTTCCCTCAAGAAAGAACCCTTTGCAGGGGAAATCACTCCTGCTTTCAGTTTTGTTTATCCCCAGTTTCACCAGCAAACCATAAGACCATGGTATGGAGTCTAAGGAAATAATGGTTGGGTTTGTGCACTGAGAAGCATTCATTTATCTCAGATAATGTTTTCCTTGTAATTGCAAATGTATCTGGTCTGATTATTTTTAGGAGAAAAAAAGTGGATCACCCCAAATTCAAACCAAAATACCCTCTTTACACCCACATCTTAAAAAAAAAAAAAAAAAAAAGGAAAAAAGAAGGGAGAGAAAAGCTCTGCCCCCAGGCAAGGCTGGTGGCAAGGAGGGAAGGAACAAAAGTGCCTAACCTTATATTTTAAGGGGATTGTGAAGGGTGCAATTACTCCCCTCAAGGACTGCTGTGTGAAGCTGTGCCACCATGGCATTCCACAGTGTGCCCTACCACTCAGAAAGCAGGAGGGAACCTTCAGGGAGCAAAAGGCAGGAGAAGGGAGCTGAAAACCTGGCCCACGCCAAAGCTTTTCCCTGCCACATCCCTGCTGTCTTCTCCCACAGCTGAGGGCTTCCAAGGATACAAATCAGCCTCTCAAGAGGAGCTGTGACTTCAGTGCCAGCTCAGATTTCCTGGGACTTTGGAAACTGGTCCTGGGGAAAAATGAAGTGAGAGCTGTGCTCAAGGAAGCCACTGGACCCTGAAGCTGGTGCCTGATAGAAATTCTCCTGCTGCAGGTTTTAGCTTTAATCAATGCCTCCTTCAAGCCCATCCTGGAGCAGGAGGAAGGAAAGCTAAAGTAAAGTGTGAGGATAATCACAGCCAGAGAGCCCCTGGAAAGAGGGAGAGAAGAAAAATGGAAGATGAAAGCAGGCAAATGGTTTAAACAAACACTCACACAGGGCCAATGAAAAGGGGGAACAGAGGGAAAATGACACAATAAAAATAAATGCTGGAAGAGAAAGAAAAGCTTCTAAGCACACAGAGGGAAAAATATGGGGCTTGGAAAAAGCAAAAGTAGAAGAAAAAGATGCTCTAATGGAGCTCTCTAGAAGTTAACACTCCCCATTATCAAGCAGCCCCTTTCCTTCTAATGGCCTGAGCCTGTACCACATTATCACCTTGGACCCCATGGAGCTCACTGGTTGTTGAGGTATTTTGAAGAGCCTGGCTCCAGCTCATGCCTAGCAGAAGCTGCCTGAAGTCTCCTGTGGATGACTGCAGAGATTTTTTTTTTTTTTTACTCTAGCTGGAATTTTGTTAAACTTCCTCCTGGTTGTTTTGTTTGAGCATAAACAAAAGGTATTTTTTCACACTTAAAGGTGTTTTTCAGATCCTCCTTTTCTGTGCTGTGATAAATTAAATCTTTCATTTTTAGAAATTCCAACTTGGCACTTGTGTTGCTCCTCAGCAAGCAGTGTGTAATTTGCCAAGCCTGAAAGAATCCTGGCTGAGAAATAAACACAGTGGGCCATATGCTCTCCTTCCCATATGCAGAAGGCACCTTACCTCAGAAATTGGGAAGAAGCTGCAATCACCCCCATGGTGTTGCTTCTGCCAAGGGGAAAAAAAAATCCACAGAAAAATGTATGGCAAAGCAGAGAGGATGGCTCCAGGGACTTTCCTGCTCTGTCCCTGACCCTGTGTTGGTCTCTGGCCCCATAGGAATGCGGGGAGGGGTCAGGGAGTGTGTCCCCATGTCCCTGGTGCTGGCAGCAAAGCTGTGCTGTCTTCCTGGGTATTTCCCATCTCAGCTGCTCCTTTCACACTGCTCCCTTCTCCCTGGTTCATACCGTGCCCTCAGGAGAGTGAGATCACACACCAGCAGCATGGGGTGAAGTGAGGACTTCCTTGTGCTCTGTGCCCAGGCAGGACACAGAGGGACAGTGTACTTTGGATACACAATGACTCAGATCCCTTCAGCAGATTATGAGTGGGACTGATAAAAGCATTGGTGCTTATGAAGAATGCTGGTCTGTACCTATTCTTGCATAAATTCCATCATCTTCCTCTGCCTGACAGTGACTTCAAAGAGCTGGAATAACTCCCTTGCCTTGTTTGCACCTGCTTGTCTGTGCAGCCTCTCTGGAAGGGAGACTTCCATCTCAAATTGAGAATCAAATATTTCCATAGGGTAGCTGGCAGGCCCAAGGGAAGTGGTCCAGCTGCCTGGCAAAGCAACAGGATCTTTGCTGGGCTTTCACATAACTGCTACTGATTATCCAGGATGGTTGGGATGGCACAACCAGGTGTAGGGATTTCTTTAGCCAGTTCTTTTAACATCCTCGAATCCAAGCAACCCAGAACATCTAATTGCAGCGCTTGAAACTCCTTTGATTTTTCTTCCTTCTTGGATGTGGTCCTTGTGTTTCCATTAACCACCTGGCTTTTACTTTGACACCTCTTAGTCCTACTGAAAACTGAGATGTGGCATTCTGATTTGGGCAGTGTCTAGCTTGTCCTTAAGGTCTTTAACTGTGACATGTCCAATATTGTATGGCTCCCTCTATACAACTAAGGAAAACCTCACAATTGAATTAATTTCTTTTGCAAGGCCTAACTCAGCTCAGGTTTTAGAAGAATTGACTTCATCCCTAGACTTCCAGGTCTCCAAGGCATAGCTTGCTTTGCTGATCAAGCCCTTATTAATGCTGTCTGAGGCTTTCTAGATGGCCTTGATACCTCTTAAGCTTTAAATTTCCTCTTTTCTTCCCTCTCCCTCCACAACATGAATGCTTTTTTTGCCTCCTTCTATGCTGCCGTCTTCCTAATGCCTACTTATCTTTGCCAGCTTAACTAGCCCTCCCAGTGCAATCCCAGCTGCCTTTTTGCAGCCTTGGACTCACTTCTGAAGCCCTGCCTGCACTGGAGACAGGTCTTTGCACAGGATTGTGGTGATCTCTCCTATGAGAAACTTAAAGCAAGACACGATCTCCCTCTATTATCCCCACTTCCCATCCTGCCCAGCTCTCTGCTCCTGGCCACAGAGGAGGTGGCCTCATCAGTGGTCCCCAACCCTCATTCTTGTCCTGGCAACCTCACTGGGTCCTCTCTTCTCATCTCTCTTGCCCCATCTGCCTTCTCCTTTTTTATATCTCACTCTCCTCTTGCACTTTCCCACTGCAGCAGCACAAGTATGCTTTATCTTCATGCTTTAAAAATAAAAAAATAAAATCCAAACAACACTTGACTCCTAGTGACTCTCCAGCCCTCGCTCTCTATCTCTTCTCACTGTCAGCTCTAAGCCTATTGAGTGTGGTGCTGCTGATTTATATGATTTAGACTGAATTCAGGCCCCATCTCCAACAGATTCTTTTTCAAACAGGCTTTCACATCTCTCCTGTCACAGAACCAGAATCACAGCTTCTAATTTTCTTTGTCTGGCTGCAGCTCTGCACTATGCCAGGCTCTCTGTCATAGCCTGTCAGTTCCTTCTGGAAATCCAGTCCTCCTTTCCCAGTGCTCCTACTTGACTCCAACACCTTCCTTTGCTTGCTCAGGGCTACTCAGACTAGCTCTTCACTGCTCACCCTCCCACCTGCTGCTGTTCTGTGGCTCTGTGTCCTCCTTCCTTGTCTCTTTGCCTTCTCCCTGCTGTTTCAGAGTGAGTTCTCCCTCTGCACCACTGAGCCACCCACCTGCCTCTCTGTCCCTGGCCACTTCCCATCTAAAGTCACAGACTGAAGCCATGCCCTGCCTCTGGGATTACCTTGTGGATATCTGTCAGCTCAAGCTCAGAGTAGGCTCTCATTTTACTCCCTAGGCTTGCTGTCCTTGCTGTTCCTTCAGTGCTCGTGGGCAGCACCATGGCGTGGCTGTCACTCAGCCCATGTCCTGGTTGTTAGCTGTGTCCCCACGCTCTGTGCAGCCTCGCACCCTGACACTTGGAATCTCACCCTGCATGTAGACTGCCCAGGTTCTGCTGTCCTGCTCCTTTTTTTGCCTGTCATCCTGCCTGTGCCATGTCTCTCCTTGTGGCTCTCTCTTGGATTCCCTTTACTCTGGATTTCCACACCTTCCCTTGCTCTCAAGCTCAGCTGCAGCATATGCCACCTCACACATCATCTCTCTTTCACTGCTGAGACTTTCTGTCACCCCATCACAACCCACTCTTTTCCACATGTTACATTTTAGCTAGAAGTGCCTTCACGCTTTCCTCCCTGCAGGATCTCACTCCTGGGAGGAGAGTCTCCAAATCACACAAATCTGACCCTGAACCGTGCCCCCAGTAGAGTTATATTTGTAGAAGTTTCTGTCTCCATGATATCCAGAACTCTTCTGTTTCCTTGTACTGCCTGGTGTGTTTGTCTCCCTGCATTATCTCTTATCTGACTCTCAGGTTAGAAGTATTTGTGGGGAAGGAAGCATATTTACATCCTGCATCTGCAGAGAGCCCAGAACAATGAGACTCCTAAACCGGGACTGTGGCTCAGAGGTGCAATAAATAGTGTAACAAATTCAACTTCAATCTGCATACAGCTAGATACACTATTTTATATTCTGGCGGTGTGAAAACACCATTATTTCACTGTGCCCTTGCTTCACTACTTCTTCTCTTAAAGAACATAATATAAGGATGAGCTATGGTGTGCTGAAAAAGCCGGGAAATGTTAAGTTACAGTTCCCATGGCAATTGTAACTCAGCCCCCTCCAGTGCAGTACAAAGGTTATCACCATGTACAATAACAGGGGATGCTGAACACATGCAAAGTGACCAAATTACTGTCGTGCCAGATAACCAGGTCTTTGAACTTCTGTGCAGGTAAAATCTTAGGCATTTACTGGGCTTTTAGCATTTAAGTCTGGAAAGGTGAAGTCCAGCACCCTATAAATAAAAGTCAGAACTATGTTGTATAGCAAGTAGCTGGTGCTGGCTTGGAGTCCTACTTGAAGAGACACAGCTAATGGCTATAAGAAATATTTTCATTACTTTATGTGCTCTGGTAGCTGTCAACTGAGAGAGGGATCTGCCGATCAGAGAAATCTGGGGAGACATCAGTGTGTCAGAACAAGTGAAAAGACTTGACACAGAAGGCACATTTTTGTTGAGCAATTTGCATTTGCACTTCTGGACAAATTCTACATTTCACATGCAATTCACAAACTAACAGCAGCATTGCTTAATTGGTGCAGTTGCCACTCAACTCTGGTGCCTTGTTTGAGCTATCACTAACGGGAATGAAGACTACAGTCTTTCTTTAGAAAAAAATGCAGCAATTATTTTCCAGACTTTGAGTTGCGTTCCCCCCCTGCCCCCACTTTCATCCTTGTAATTTCATTATCTCAGAAACTTAAAAAGGACATGGAATAGAAAAATGCAAATCTCAGAAAAGTCCTGCTGGAGTTATTAATTAAAAACACCACTGTTTGCAAAGAATGATGCCCTTCATTAATACACCCTGCCACCACTGTGAATTTGACCATGTCTCGGGGTCCCAATGCAAAGCTGTATGCATATCTGTAAAAAACCCCCAGTAAATGGCAGAGCAGTGACTCAAATCCCAGTCACCAAACCAAGGCTGTGCCCTGCAAAAATCTAAAATGCTGATGGAATGACAGAATCTCTCTGCTCCCTCTTAGGTGATATTAGAAGTTATTTAACTGAAAACAGGGCAGATCTCCCATCCATCATCCTTTATCCTTTGTAAAGTTGAGTCTCCTGAGAAAAGGAAAAAGCATCCATAATGCAGCTTTCTATTACCACTGCTCAGAATGCTCAGGCAGCTGCAGCTCAGCTGAAGGAAGGTTTGGCTGACTCATTTTCGTAAGTTGGATGGCTATTTTTAGGGAACATTTCCTTTAGGCCCCTACAGTGTAAAATCCAAAGGAGCTAATGACATTGGCAGGTGCATAGATTGTCAGTGACCTCCTCTAGCTGAGCACTCACATTTCCTTACTACATTTTTTTCATAATGTATAGTGAAAAAGGGAACAACCTACAATTAAAGATCTTCCAAAGCAGCTCCGATACCTTTTCTATTCAAATGCTCAATGAGAAACCAATGAGCAATAGCAACAACTGGAACAGCATGAGAAAAACTATAGGGGTGCACCTAGAGCCAAATAAATCTAATTCTGAAGAACTTGGTGCCAATGGCATATTTTGGTTGCATCTCTATGGATGAATGCACTTTTGAATGCACTTTTGGGGAAACAGGGGCTGGCTAGGAGCTCTGTGTGTGCCCTGTCCCAAACACAGGTCTCTCTCTGAGCATCCCACCTGGTGAACCATGGAAAAAGGGAGGCTCTGAAATCCCCAGTGATATGGGTTGCCTCCTTCCTTCCAGCTACTTTATCCTTTGTCTGTGTTCAAAGGACTTTGCCCAGGGAGCTGACACCTCAAACCCTTCACAAAGCAAAGCCAACAGTGGCTCTGTGAAACCACTGCTCTATCCTTCCCAAGGATAGAGCAGGGCTCCAATATACCAACACATGGTTTGGCTGTCATCTGTGAGTCTACAAAAACTGCAGAAGATAGATTTGGACCTCTCAATACCTTATTTCTGATACGTGGAGAGACCGGGAAGTTTGCACCTTCCCACCTGCTTAAATATAATTCACTACAAAATATCAAACAGATGCATTCAGCTTTTTGTAGACATATATATATATATATATATATATACACACACACATATATATATATACATGTGTTCATGTAACACACATCTGTGGCATACTGGCAGTACACCTAGTTGATGTGTGGGAGACTCCTAGGTTCAAAGTCTCCGGTGTTTCCTTTGCTCTCTAATGAATCCTTCTTTTGTTTAGCTCCACCTCACCTTAGGTTGTAGCTGTAACTTTGTCATTAACATCTGAAATTTTTTTTCCTCCTAAACTACCCTCAACACTGCAATAGACTGGGTACCTAGTAGGAAACACCTAAATTATTCACAATTCTTAGAGAAACAGGTTTAACAGGTCTGAGTCACTTTTCAGCAGTGCTGTTTCTTCATTAGCATACTTGGTAACCAAATATTCCCCCTAACACCATGAGGTGAGATTCCTGTGCCATATTCTAGCTGGTAAGCTGAGTTCATAATGTTTCAAATAAAATATGCAGTCATCACTACTTACATAGGAGTGTCACAATTTTTGTGACTCTCTGAAGATTCTTGTCTGCTTCTTAGCGTCCCAAAATCAAAGCACTCAGGAATCTCCATGGTACCCCCAGAAAATGTTGAGCAGTATCCTTTGGGTGCAAACATTTCGTTGAATTTTCACTGGATTTCAATCTAATTACCCCACACCTGATTTTCTAGATATTATGTGTGAAAACACACCTGTAAGAGTGAGATATCTCTGGCACACAGACTGGCAGCTGTGGTGTCCATCAGAATCACCATCAATCCCAGTGTTGGGCATCTTTCAGGGCTTCACCAAAAGCTACCAACAAGTTCTGGAAAACAAGCAGCTGAAGATGCTGCTGAGGATCTGCTACCACAGACAGGCATAAAGGCAAAAAGCCATTACCCATTTGTCTGTGAATGAAATGCAGCTTTTAGAAAAATGCCAAGTTTATATCCACTGAATTACTGTGCTGACTCTGTGGGCTGACTCCAGGTCTTTCCAAATTTGCCAGGCCTCTTCTCCAAGACATCCTAGGGTCTGCCAGAGATGGCAAATGCTCAGGATGTGATCTGGGGCATTTCCTCAGTGAGAAACCCAGTGAAGGCAGCAAGGCCACACCACTGGCAGAAGTGCTAGGACTCTGCAGTGCTGTGCTGCTTTTACACATCCCTGAAATCTCTGGCAGCAGTGCTCCCACCTCCTTGTCCTGCAGTCAGAATACCTGTGCACCCTTGTAGGCAGTGTATGAAAAGGATTTGGATCCTTAGCATGGTGACACATGTATAACTTTATCAGACATCTCCAAATTGTAACAGAGTCATCAGACTTCAGTGTTCAACTTGTCACTGCAGAAACATCAGCTCCTTAACAAGCACAACTCATTAGTAATGTGCATTGTTGCCCTATACTCATCAACTAGAAGTATTATTTTTATTTAACTGTTAGTGGCATGTTTTCTTTGCTGGCTTCCTTCCAAATTAATCTGTTACTCTGAGCTGAGGTAGTAGTGCATGTTTTCACTGCTCACAATGAGACATTTCTCTCTTAAGAGGTATAAACACACCATTGCCTGAAAAAGGCATGGTGACAATGCTCAGGAAAAAAAACAAAAAACCAAGCATAAATAAACCTTATTCTTCCTCTCCCTGACATTTCACAACCAATCCTGCAGCAAACTCCAGCTCCTTAGGCTAGCCACTAAAATCAGCAAAGATGCAGGGCAAGGCAGGGCCACACTCCTTCAGAAGCTGCTGGGGAAGTGGTACAGGAAGCTCGTGGAGTGGCCCTGTCTTCCTGCTGTTCCTCCTGACAGCACACTGTGAACCTCTGTCCTGTGGCTCTCCATGGTGACTGTAAGGGCAGTGACAGCCGTAGTTGTCACCTGGAAGCACCCTTCCTTTGGAAAAGCAAACAGCTCCACACTCACACAGATGAAAAACCAAATGCACAGGCAGAGGAGGAAAGCTGCTGCATCTTCAGCAGGTGCTGGGCATGGACACAGCTGTTTGCAGGAGAAAATGACTGAAGATTTATAATGCCAAAATCAAGGTGCACAACCTGAAGGACTAATGAGCTATATTTCATTCCTTCGAAGTATTTCCTTATGATCTAAATGGTGTGGCACTGATTTGGCAGCTTGGTGAGGGTATGCAAAACAAGCCAGTGTTGTGTGTCTCATTTCCAGGTTTTTACAGCTATTATCCTTCCCTAAACTTGGACTGCTGCAAAATTTACTTTCTCATCTTTCTTAAATGCTGTGGCCTTGTACAAGTGAAAACCTACAACATTGTTCTGCAGCCAAAGTCTGCCTGGAGGGTGAAAACCTTCCTCCTCAATGGTCACACAGCATTTTCTAGGGGTGTACAAACAAGATTAGCACAGAGTGGCCCAAAGATTGGTTAAACACCAAAACAGACTTAATTGCCTAATTGATTGAACTAGGTCTCACCTCCTCTAGAATGACTCGACCTGTTCAGCACTGGAAAAGGCTGCTGTTGACACTGCCCCTGTTTGTCTGGCTGCATGTCAGCCCAGGAAAGTATATTTAGCTCCAGTGCGCTTGCAGGATTGCATCTCGCAGCTCCACAGGAAATCTCTGGAGTCAGAGCTAAAGATATCACTGCACAGTTGGAAATTCACAGCCAGCTGTAAAAGTGGGGCTTCAGTGGTGGTCAGAGTGCTCAACAGCCTCCTTTCAAATGAGCAGGGAGGCTGAATAAAACACTTCACTGTGCTGGTACAAGGCAGGCAGGATGCACCCATGGAACCCAAAATAGCAACAGAGGAGGCTCTTCTCTTGGTGGGGTAAGGCTGAATTGATACACCCTGTTCCCAAATCCCCTGCTCATGAGTAGATGGGAGGGGGAGAAGTCAGGAGAGAGAACTGGGGACTAGTGCTGAACAAGCACACACAGATCTCCTCCTCCTCTGAAGCTTTCAGAAATTTTAAGAGTTGTCAGATCCGTTTCAAGAGAGAGAAATCATAAAAGAGAACATGTATCTAATACAGACTTTCTTTTCTATAAAGAATAGCTACACATGGGTTGTGGTACCAATTCCAGGGCAGTGAACAGACAGAGAATCCTGTACAAATCCTTGTCCCTGATGTTTTTAAATGGCATTTTGCCCAATGCTGTGGCTCCTGCGCAACCTCTCCAGCACTGGGCAAGCAAGAGCACCTTGGTCATAGCCTCCCCTACTGCCTCAGTCTTGGAGAAGGATCAGGCCCCTACACTTCACCACAGTTAAGGCATGAATACAACACAAAATCTTTCCCTGCTGAGATAATGAAAGGGCTAGATAAAAAAACAGCTTCTGTTTTCTGTTAATAAGTACTTTCTTACACTATCTTATAATTTTTTCTCAAGTAGATGGCAAGCTGACTGTTTGCATTTCATCTCAGCTTTGGGATTGCTCTGTACCATCCAAGTCATTCCAGTCAGCCAGAGCATACCCCTCTGCTCAGTGACAGGACAGCTCTGTGTGTTTATGAAGCAAGATCAAAAAGGAGCAAATGTAAACAAGTTGTCCCTCTTTGAAGAGCTCCTCGGGATCCAGAGCATTCTGTCAATAGCAATGTAAGGAAGTACAGTGGCCTTAGGGTCCTGCATGCTGTTGATATGGGGGGGGGAAAGGGAACTTACTTCAGAATCTTATTTAGATCAATCTGTTTTCTTTCAGGCAAAAAGCCTGGGGTGCCACCTTGCCTACAGCTGACTGGCCTCCCAAGAACAGATAATTTTTTTTGCTTCCAGACAGGTCATTAACTGGTGGAAAGGAATATATACAGCTTTAGGAAGTGTGCAGGATATGTTTTTATTAACCCTACACAGGAGAAGATGTTGTAAGATTGGTGTTTGGCAGCCTGATATATTCACAATGCAGATTTTGGGCAAATCACTACTGTGCCTGATGCCTTAGCATCTCCACTCCCTACAGAACAGCCACAGCTCCTCTGATTCCAAGAAACTGCCCCAACCCCAGGATCCAGGAAATTACAGTGCCAGCATGCTTTAGTTACATTCTCAGATAAAACATTTTCTCCAAATTAAAGCCCACAATTGTGTTTTTTGTCTGCATGCACCTAAACAAACCAACTGACAAAAAATACCCTTCCTCAAGATCAAAGAAAAAAACAAATTCGCCTACCCTGTTTGATTCCCGCTTCCTTTGAGCAATGTCATTAAAAAAAATGGGTCAAGGAGCAGGCAGGCAGAAGGACAGCAGGATTCTTGGCTAAAACTGAGGGATTTGCTGTGACCAGGCAATGCCAGATTCTGTGGATGCTGAGACAAGCATCTCCTTATTTGCGCCAGGTGAGAGGGAGCAGCAGAGCCCCATGAATCCATCACAGCTGTGTGTTCCCCCTTCAGCAAACTGCTTCCCCTTTGCCAGGTGTCACCTGAGTGCTGCACACCACCAGGCACACTCCCAGCCCCTCCTCAGGGGCATCTCTGCCATGCCAGGGGGCAGCCCCAGAGATGTCCCATGAGTGGAAGAACTGAGGAAGGTGTGGAGCCCTTCTGCACCAAGGCTCTGGGGTCCAGCTGCCAGAGCGTGTGCCAGGGTACCAGGCTGCTCAGCAGCCTGTCCCCTAGGGTGGCCCTTCAGTGTGGTGACAGCTCTGCAGAGCAATGCACCACGCTCCCAAAAAAGTCTGCCAAGTCATGACCTGAGTGGCAGACAATGGGAGTCAAGCCCCAGTCCCCCAAGCATGCACCAGATGCTCAGACTGCAAAACCACTGCTTTGGTTGAGCTGTCTACACCTGTCTACACTTTCTGTTATGTGATTTGCTTTGAGCTAGAAAGGCTCTCCTTGGATAATCCCAGCATTTTAGACCTGTATTGCCAGCAGTGCTCTCTAAGGGCACTGTTTAGAGAAGTGTCACGTACAAAGGACGGAATCACAGAAGGCAGTGATGGAGAAGATCAGCTAGCCCGTCTCTCAGCTCCCATGAGGACTTTTTTGCCCAACACACTGGAATTACTGTAACGAGAGAATCTTGCAGCACATCAATGCTCCTTAACAAACAATAAAAAGCCTGGGAAGAGGTGGTGATCAAGAAGTTGGTGATATATGCCCCTTAGCAGACAGGTCCTTCTAGAGACGGCCTGGAGAGTGCTCTTGTTAAAAGCCAATTGGATGAGTGACATTTAAAAAAAAAAGGGATACATGTGTCACTTTTCCACAGCTTCCCCCTGGCTCAGTTCAGGCAATTATGGCATAACTACCAGGGTTAAGTTGAAGCCTTTCACTGTGTCAGAGCATAAGATAGAGAGGGACACTGTCAATGTCTTTGGGTATTGAAATCTCATTTGCAGGAAGGGAAGGCTTCCTCTGCCAGCTCTTCCTTTCACATCTGAAAGAAGAAAGTCAAAATTAGTACAAAGGAAAAATGTGGTGGGTGTTTTTTCCTGGTAGCCTTTACCTGTGGTCTTTCATTCCCATGGCAGCTAGGAGAGGAGCCTCCCCAGAGTCCCTCTGGAGTAAAATTGCCTTGCCGTTTCACAAAAGGATAGGTAAGAAAGTGATCTGCAAGCTTCCACAGCCTGGGAGTGAAATGCCCCACTCACAGCACTGAAGGGGATCAGAAAGTGCTCAGGCTTCTAATGACTTGTGCCACACAATCAGCACCAAGCTGTAAATACCACTGGAGATGTGGCTCCCTGGCAATCACTCAGACAAGCAAGAAGCTCACAGAATGACAGGATGCTCCTGGTTTCTGGAGTGCTGCAGCTCTCTCTTGTTTCAAAATCAGGAGCTTGTCTTGCCTTAATCCAGCAGAGAGTTAAGGACAGAAAGTACACCTGCAGCTGGTTCTGCTCCAGATGTAAAACTTTACATCCATGGAGTACAGAAACTTGCTTAAAAGAATACAAGAGCTGTAGGGAGACGTTCAATCATCCGAATCCAGGAATCCAGGTCTTGGGGCAAACACCAACAGATAAAATCCCACAGACTAACAACATTACCACTTGGCTTATACATGGCCAGATTCCAAAAAGGATAAACAGAAGAGACATCCTTTTCCCTGAAGAAGTCTGGCAAGGCAGAAACCTACGGCAAAACCATGGAGAATTTGATTAAATTTATTTCTAGGGTTGCCAGTGTAACAAAATGTTATGATGGCATTTAGTTATGTTTAGAATTGGAAAATAGTTTTTGCTTCTTGCTTAATACCCATTTCTTAAGACTTTTCCCCCAAAAGTTTAGTGGTTATCTGGAGCACTACAAGCAAAGGAACACAAGATGCAGCAGCCCTTTGCTTGTCCAGAATCCACTGTGAGATCCTGAAAGTATTATACAGCAGGGAAAATATTTTCAGTGTGTTGTGACACATGTGCAGAGTGTTACTGCTTCTTCCACACACGGCTCACTGCTTTCAGAGCAAAATTTGTTCTTGGATGCTTGCAGAGAGACCATGCCAAAAACAGTGGATATGCTTGTACACTTTCAAACACCAGGTTTTGGCTTTCTGGAGGGAAAGTTTTTGTTGTTGTTTGGTTTTCAGCAAAGGCCTCTTTCCAAAGGCACAGGGAACCACCCTTCTGCAAAACAAGAAATTACGAGTGTTTCCCTCAACCACACACACGCTCTGTGGAAACTTAAGAGGATTCATTTGGGAAAGCAGGGATGGACTGCACCAAGGTCTGGAAGGAAGCATTTCTTTCTTTTTCTTCTTTTTCTCATTGTTAAATGATCTGCCTCTCCTCCAGGCCATGGTACACATTGCATAGCTTTAGCTTTAAATACATCTCTGCTTGTGAGGATCACACAATTACCTCACTCCATGAAGCATATCCCAGACTTCACACCATAGGAGATGTGGCAGGAAGCAGTAACACTTCATGAAGAAATAACACTTGTGAGGAATTTTACTACTGTGTCCTCTTTTGATGCAAAGAAAGAGAAGGACAGCTGGCTGAAGGAAGGGGAAAGAACAAATTTTTACCTTCTGGTGCAGCAAAGCTGCAGTAACTTCTGTTCAAATCTTCTTTATGCTGACTGCTCTCCATCCATTCTCAACAGCTCCCTGTTTTAGTGCATGGCCCATCCTTGCTCTCTTCTACTTTTCCATATTAGTCTCAAGCAGCACATAAAGTGCCCCAGGATCCTCATCCTCAACATGTTCTGTCATTCAGCAGAAACATCTGTTTTCAGGGACTTTACATGCAGGCACAGACATGGCACTCTCCTCCACACCAGCAGCTTTTCTACTGACCCCAATGAAACTTGTATTGTACAACCCATTTCCAACAAAAGTCAACAATTTTAGATGGCTCTTGTGGTTTGACACTGGCTAAATGCCAAGCACTCAAGATTTGCTTACCCCCTTTGGCTACAGCTGGGCAGAAGAGAGGGGAAAAAAAGGAATTAACAAAGCATTCATGAGTTGAGATAAGGATTGGGAGAAAAACCACTCTAAGGGCAAAACAGGTTTAAATTTAAAGGTATAAAGTAAATTTATTATTAATAGAGTCAGAGGAGGTTAATGAGAAGCAAAATAAGTTCTTAAACCAGCTTTTCCCCCCCCCAGCCCCTCCCTCCTTTCCACCGACAGAGGAGGGAGACAGCATGTGGGAGTTTTGGTTGGTTTGTCACTCAAGTTCTTTTTCTGTTTGCTCAGGGAGAGGAGTCTGTTCTCTGCTGTGCTGTGGGATCCCTCCCACGGGCAAATAGTCTCCCCAGAACTGTTGTGGCGAGGGTCACTCATCCACAGGGTGCAGGACAGGATGCTGCAGTGTGGAAGCAAGGGCTCCCACAGGATCACAGCTTCCTCTGCTCCTGCTCCAGCCTGAGCACTTTTCCCATGGGCTGGGAGTGGATCTCTGCATCCCCAGACTTCATGTATTACAGGACAGTTTGTTTCACCATGTCCCTCATAGAGAAATTTCTGCTCCAACACTCCAGCACCTCCTCCCCCTCATTTTTCCCACTGACCTTGGTGCTGCCATGCTGTTTTCCCTCTTGTGTCCTCACCTCCTCCTCTTCTCTGACTAGAAGCAAAACTGCTGCCTGTAGGTACCATTGCCAACAAATTCCACCAACTTAAAGATCCCTGCAGGATGCTGAAGCACTGAGAGGTTGATCCCATCCAGGTTCCCCATCAGAGATTTTCTTCTTAAATATGTCATCGCAGACCCTCTCTAACTGGGCCAGCAGCACATCAATTTTCAGAGCCATCAAAGACTGGCTCTGTTGGCCATTGTGGCACACACTAACACAAATTGCAGAGATCACAACCAGAGTGAAGATGGTAAATGAGCCAGTAACACCCAACTACTGCAGTCACCAGAAAGTCTTCACTGTCACCAAAAATGCCTCTCAGAGAATCTCTACCTACTTCATTTCAACACTGTAAACTGCTTAAGTAGGTTTCTGATGCTTAGCATTTTAAAATCTACTATACCAACACCTAACACCCTTTTCTGTAGAAAATGGGGTTTCACAAATGAGGCCATTTCAGAATTTGGGGTGCCAGGAGTGGCAGGACAGCTCAAAGCCCTGTTGCAGTACTGGGCTCATCTGCAGTAATAATCTCACTCATAACTCCTGTTTGTAAACATCCTTAATCACTGGGTACAGTGGTAAGCCTCTCAATAAGTACCTGTGTCAGAAGACAGAACTGCACTTGTGGTCAGGTCCAGGCTACTGAAAGTTTCAGCAGCCAGATTGGTTAGGAAAAAACCCCGCAGCATCTATTTACAGATTCACATACCCACCAGTTGGATTTTATTTTCATCCACAGTGGGATCTTCCATCTATATAGCCTTTGAAATATGAATCTGAAACTTTGTGCTGGAGGACAGAATTCAAAACCATTTGTTACCCAGTGTCATGCTCTTGAGTTTATTTCAACTATTTTTCCTTAACTGTGCTAAAATAATGAATAATAAATACTGGCAGCAGCAGCAAGAACAGCTAAAACATCCAAACCAAATCCATGCTACAAAAGGAAACAAGTAATAAAATTTCTCTCCTTCTCCTTTACTTTCTTTTCCCATTTTTTCCCCAAGGATTCTACTGTCATTATTGTCCACTTAATCTTTTGCTTTCCCTGCTCCTTTCTACCAAGGGGTATGAAGGACTGTAAGAGGTCAGAGGATTTCACATCAGTCCTCTACTTATTTTAGGTACTGTCTGCTCCTGGAATATGCAATTAAATCCTAACGACTGGGTAAGAAGAAGGTGTCCATACCAAACTTCGCTCTGAAATCTCTGACTAAATACTAAATCTATGACTTTCATACAAGGTGCAGGAAGTGTCTTGAGGGATCTCGGTGCCTGGTTTCTGGATCTTGGTTCCCTAAAACAGCCACAGTAACAATTAATGAGTTCTACAAGCTGACCTGGCTAATGTAATGTTTACTATGCAAATGTAATTATTTGGTTTCCTTAAAGGCTACCAAGAATGAAACAAGTAGTTTTGACAAGCCATCCATGAATGATCATGGGTCTGCTGAGAGACAAATTGTGCCCTATTAGCCCTGCAGGCCTGACCACCTGCCTCTACCCAGCTAACAAATGGTTTGGGAAGGACTCCACACAAATTAGGGGGAATAAGAGCAAAAACTGAGGAAGTTCAGAGAGGGACTCTATGCAAAAGAAAAGAATTTTCTGAGGAAGGACAACTGAGAAGGACATCTACTGGAGGTATCATCTGCTGGGCAGGCAGGTGTGCATGGGCACCACTGATTTAAAATATATTTAATCACAGGGACTGTCCCCACTGTTAATAAAGCAAACTGGATTTGCCACTGACCATGTGCTCCTATGAGGAAGCCAAAGAGATTTGTCCAAACTCAGCCCAGCTAACCACAAGTTAGTACTTACAGACCAGAGTTAGTGTAGGAAGAAGTTGTCAGACACTTGAGATTTGGAAGCTTCAGAGAGTTAACTTTCATTACAGTCTCCCACTTATTAAATGTAAGATTTAGTGTGAAGGATCTGGAGGAAGGGAGACCAGTTGTCATATTGCAGCATCCCATTGTGAGATGCTCCACACAGGGGGAGGAAACAAACATTCCTGCCTGGATATAATCTGAAATTTGGGACAGCACAAGCAGCCTTACCCACTGAATTCCCAGAGGACAAGAGCTCCACAATCACCACTGCACCTCCAGAGGAAGACCAGACCCTTCTACAGGGTCACTGCTTCAACACAACCACATCTGTCACTGCAAGAGAACTGCAGACACCATTTAATCACTGCTACCAGCACCCTGGCCAACAGGGTGTTAGGTGACTCTGTCAGGTTAAGCCAGTAGGGGTTTTGCATTTATTTTCATTTTCCTATTAAACTGTAGATCTGACTTGGAGTCTCCCACTGGTTTGCTTTCAATTAAATACAATTAGAAAGACTGACAGAGCAGCTTTACTGGTGAGTTGTATTTTTTTTACCATGACAGTAGTTTGGAATCAAGTTACCCTTTGAAGCTGACAAACACAGGCAATGAAAATGTTCTGCTGCCCCTTGCTCTCTCACAAGTGCTTTTCTCTACAGACACATAGGCAAGTTTAAAAATTAAGCAAGAAAAATTGTTGTATATTTGAATTTTATAATCATCAAGCCAGGGGACTTGTGCAAGGACAATGTGTTTATCGGAACTAGACTCTTGACAGGAAAATGCTGCAGATGATTGGTTTCTTTAAAAAAAAAGAGAGAAAGAAAACAAAAGAAAAAAGTAACATGCCTGTGCAGCAGAAATTACAGAGGCAGTCCTTCAGAGCAGGCAGCGAGAGACCTGGCAGTTTTCTCTGGCTGTGTAGCTCAGTGTGACTAACATGAGCAAATGTCAACACATGCTCCCTAAACCCTCAACCAGCCCAATCTTGCAGGGACTGTCCTCGGCAATGAGGAGCTCCTTAAATCAAGGATCCAGGCATCAGCGTGATGGATGCGCTGCTCCGAGCGATGCGGGGCATGGCCACGCTGGCTGAGCTGATAAACAGCACCCAGGGCTGATGAGATCTGCCTGCTCCTCTCCTGCACAGGGCTGTACAGAAATGTGCTGCACTGCACTGGGTCCATCCTCCTGCCTGCACTGAAGGGCTGTAAGAACCACTTTGCCTCCTCATTTGCAGCCAGGCTGTGCTCTCCCCTGCTGAACACCTACATCCCATGCTCTCCATGCTGGGACAGCCAGAATTGACAGGTTGCTGTGCAGACAGCACGGAGGAGAGCAGCGCTCAGCTGCCAGGGAGTGTTGGTTGGGGTGGCTGGTGGCAGACCTCTGCACAAGCGGCAGTGAATGGGGCTTCTGTGTGCCTTTCATGCCTTTGTGTACAACTGAAGTGCGGGACAATGAGAATGGAAACATTTTTCCTGTTCTTGACATCCAACTGCCTCCTGGAGGATACAGTCTCCACCAGACAGATGGCTAATTTCTTTACCCTAACCTCCTCCTCCAGCACTCCAGTGTTAGGATGATGTTCTGCCCTGGAGTGAAGCCCTAATTGCTGTCAAACGTTTAGAGACAAAAGTGGTTGTCTGTATATCATTCATGCAAGTGTTGTTACCAGAGTGTGAATTAAACAGCAGAAGCCACTTGTCAATTGACTCCAACCTGAGCCATTTTGCTGAAATCCTGGCTTGCATTTTAAAGGATCAAGGTTGACAATTTTTATTTCAGCGCAAGGCAGGGACTGCGCGCACCAGAAGATGCCGCATCATTCACTGAAGGACCCTCAGCTGCTCTGCCTTCATTAGGCTTACAAAGGACATGGGGGTGCTCTTTCCCCTGATCATTCAGAAATCCTCCCATGGAAGAAAAATGCTCATTTTCCTTTGTCCTCACCAGCTAAACCCAAGGGGCTGTTCAGCATGAAATGCGCACGGAGCACAAAGCCAAGACACAGAGTTGCTCATTTGTCTCGCTCGCATATAAGACACATTTTGAGACCGACAAAGTTCTTGTTTCCCAAAGATGTGGCTGCCATTGAACAGACAGGTAATACTAATGGCCAGACGGTGACAGTCAGCTATTGAGAGGCTGATTAGATGCACATTTATTGTCTAATTATGTTGTGTGACAGCACAGGCTGCTGAACACCATTTTAACATGCAGAGTAACACCTCAGGAGGCTCTTCATTATGCATTCAGTGGGCTATTTTCAGACTAAACAGCATGTCAGTGGCTGTGTTTATCCTTTTCCACCTGGGCAGAGGAAACAGTTCAATGTTCCTCCAGGGATTTAATACATATTACAACCCACACGTTGATTCTCCTCAACAGACAGAAATGGCCAGACATATTACATGTTTCCAGAAAATATTGAGGTCCTGACAAAGAGGGATTGCTGGGGGGAAAAAAAATGAGTTTGAGCAGAGATCCTGAATTTAAAAGAAGCCAAATTCCCCACGATCAGCATGAAACCCTGCCTACTTTCCCCCCCATGCTGAGGTGCACACGCACAAGCAGAACATGGACATGCAGAGCCTCTTGTGCAACAGCTTCTGACAGGGCAATGCTTTTCCTGGCTCTGAAAGTGGTGTGGGAGTCCTGCGAGCCAAACCACATCAGTGTCTGCCCTGTGATGCTGCTGGGCTGAGAAGGCAGCATCTGCAATGGGGCTCATGGGGGCCTTCCCCCTCTCCCTGTCTCTCCCAGCGTGATTTACTTCCACTTGCTGAGAATACTTCATCTCATACCCTTTAACAAATTCTGCAGGTGGCTTCCTGGGAGTGGATTCATTCCCATGCCTGTAATTCCACCGCAGTGACTGAAAAATGTACAAATCAGTACTCTTCCTTTTCTTTTTCTTCCCTTAACCCACACAGCTTTGATAAAAAATGGCACCTGCAAGAAGCTACTCTCCCCAAACCTTGGATAACACCTGGTAGTTTTCCTAGACATAGCAAGGCCAACAAAGAGCAATAAAAACCTTACAGGATGCCCATGTGTTTTTAGCTTATTGGGGAGAGGGGACAGGATGGACAAGGCCTGTCTAGAGATGGTGAGGGTGGGTGACATCACTGCCAACAAAGACAGGGAGAAGGGGTGAGGGAAGGGAAGGGAGGTGGGCAGTCAAAACCTTATGGGAGAGAGTGGTACTGAGGGCAGGTCTTCTTTGAGAGCTCATCAGGCTCAGATCAGGAGGTACAAAGAGGAACCTGAGCCCTGAAGGCAAAACCCAAGGTCTCAGCCCACCACGTCAGGCTCCCAGCAGGGATTCAAGCCAAGATGCTGACTCTGCCATTTATTTATTCCCAGATTTTTAAGTGGCTGCTCTACAGTACTTACCAAGTTTGGCACAATCTAGGCTCAGAGCAGTGTGAGGTCCTGACGGAGCCACTGCTAATTATACACCTCTAATTAAACACAGAGACGTGGTGGGTGGCTCTTGAAGTCCCTGAGATGAAGACCACTGAAAGCTCAGTCTCTTGGGGACAGCCCCATAGCCCTCTCATGCTTCACCCACTGCCCAGGATGGGGTGCTCGGTTGGGGTGCCAGGTCCATGGGCTCAGCCTGGTCACTGTCAGGTGTCTAATGTCACTCCTCCCATACTCCCTCCATTTTCAGGACATGGGAGCACAGCAAAGGAGGAAGCAGCATGTATTCTGTGAGCAGCTCTGACATGGGAGATTACAAGGTCAGCAGTCCCTCCTCTCCACCAGTAAAACCTAAACCTAACTTGAAATGAAGGAGTGTTTATTAAAATTGACATTTCTATGGTGTCTGCCCAGCTGATTAGAAGTAACAGCTGTGAAGCCAGCAGTGAAGAGGCCTCATATCCCAGAAGCTTCAAAAACACTTTACATCCTGCTTTATTACTGATTTAACAGCCACATGAAAAGATTTAGAGTCAAGCTTCTGCAGACTGAGAGGACCACACAGCTCCCCATAAGCACCTGTAGTGCCTCTCTGGGGCTGGGGCACACACCAGGAATGGTCATGAGAGCACCCATGGGACCTGGGAGGGGCTGCTGGCACCTTCAGAAGGTGGAGGTGATTCCCTGCTGCTCCAGGCAGGGCAGAGGAGGATGGAGGTGCTGCTGGCAGCTCCTCAGAGGCAAGCATGCTCCTCCTCAAAGTGATGGCAAAGCACATTTGGGAAGGGTTTCTGTGGCAGAGGAATATTGAATTCATTATGCTTCAGGGAAAAACTTAGAGGTTAAAATGAAATGGCAGCAGGTGCATCTAATAAGATTACAAGGTTCCCCTGGGATGCACTGGGAGAGCAGTTTCACTGTGTATTTCAAACAAGGCTATACTGTTGAAATCAACAGGATTTTAGTTGCAAAAGGCGAGCTAATTGGGAATTCAGTTCGTGATTATTCAGGTATAAGGCATAACACAGGCAGAGATGTGCTCAAATAAAATCTGCTTGATCCAAGTTAGGAAGAACAAAGCGGATGCACCTCCTGAGTACAAATGTATGAGACCTGAGTACGTAGATACAGGTGGAAAGTACATCTTGCAGAGATTTCTCTACTGTCATTAAAAAGACATTACAGCGAAAACAGAATGAAATAGATCATGCTAAAATACCATTTAGATTCTGAGGCTCTCTGCTTTAATACCTTGCACAGCTTCAGAGGAGGGGCAAGATATGCCAGCATGTCACCCTGAACTAACCAAGCAGTTTCCAGATCTGTAGCCTACAGATAACCTTATGGAATGAATTGAATTAAACCTTAGACTTTATTTTACTACATCTGTAAAAAATTAGAACAAACTGTAGTTCTGCCGTGCTGAATCTAAGCAGAACCTGTACAGCCACCCTTCAGATGTGCTTATAAGGCAGAACTGACAGCCTGAATGGAGGAGATGCTCTGAAGATCCTACACAACCCTCAAATAAATCTCTGAATTTCTATTTGAGCCAATCAATCTGGCTTTCCAAGTGTCAGCTGGTAACACATCTGTCAGCATCCAAGTGCTGCAGTCACAGGGTAAGCTGTATTCACAGCTGGAAACTTAGCTCAGTGATTGCTTACACTTAAGTTAAAGATAACCCTGGCTTATGCATTTCACACAGCAGAGGTTAAAAACAGGACTGGGGTTTGTGTAAATGCCAGTACAATGTTTCTCTCTGACCCCAACCACACACCAGGTTGCCTGTAGTAATGTTTTCCCTCAGTTCCACCTTCTGTGCTGCTCAGGAAAAATAAGGGTGAGCTCCCACTGCAACAGGGACCTGCACAGCTCATAGATCCAAAAGGAGATATCTTTAACTGTGAAAAATCCTACCCTATTCTCTGCGGGAAGCTTCCAGCTTTGCCCTTACCTTTACATCACTATATTGACTTGCATGTTGACAGCTGCTATAAATATGGTGTCCAAGTACCCCTGGGATCCTACCAGCCCTCAAGAGCCTGTAGGGCTCAGGTTTAGAGAGCATCTCTGAATGTTCCACCTGATGAGAGGGCAGTGGGGCAGACATTTCAGCTGGCTAAGTAGAAATATGTTCCTCAAACCAGCTCCAGTGGAACCATGTGCAAACTAGAGCCCTAGTAAACTCTACTAGAAGGTACCAAGAAGATTATTTTAAAACCCAGCAAGTAATGAAACAACTTTAGCATGACTCAGAAGCACTTCAAGGGGTCACAATCAATCAGTTAACAGGAATGACCACACATTTAATAGTAAAAGAGATGCAGGCTCTTGTACACATTCAGTGAAGGTTTCCCAGAGCTTTAATCACAAAGGAGTTGTTGCTTAGCTCTCTGAGAGATACCTGGAACACAACAACTTCAGCAGCCTGAATGAGAGTGGGATGGTGGCTCTCAAGGTGACAGTCCCCATTAAGTGACACAAGGGCTCTATCACCTCTGCCATAAGGGCTTCAGTGCAGGAAGTCAGCCCTTCCCCATCACACCAGATGGGAATGTCCAGTTTTTCCACCCAGCCAGCAGCTCCCTTAGAACTGCGACTCACCTTGAAATAAAATGCAAGTGCAGATATTTTAACATCATTTTATGACTTCTAATAGCTTCACCTCAACGGCAAGATGCTTTTCAATCCTGGCTCATTTTTAAACGGCAAGAAATGTAGTTTAATATGTTTTACAAAAGTGGCAAGAACAGAAAAGGAAAAATGTAAGCAATTGAGAGGATGAATGTTGTACCTGCAAGACAGTGTGTACTTTTCATGCAGAAATGATTAGAATGAACCAGAGGGTTTAAGAAAGCAAGAAGTGTGTACTAGAGATGTAGTAGGATGCCATTGCTAACGTAGAGATCTTTATCCCAAACTACTTCACTCTTAGCTCTTTTTACCCCTTTGTGTTTCAGCTTTCCTAAAAGGGACATCAACTGCTTCCTTTCTGATAATTAGGAGGATAACCTCATCACTAACTGGTGCTGTTGGCACATCTGCTGGTGATGACAGAGGGGGACTGGGCCAGGAGGGCTCCCTGAGCTTGGCCCTGTGTGTGAGGGAAGCAGAATCCCTGCACTCCCCTGCAGCAGACAGGCTCATTCACCTTCCATCTGTCACTTAGCTCTGCAGCACTGACGGATGAGGCTGGGGCTGTGTCCATCTCACTGCACGTCCACAGTGGGCTGCCTGTGTGGCAGGGAGAGCCTCACTGCTGGAAAAGGCTCTCCTGCACGGCTGCAGTCCATTAAGGCAAACTGCAGTCTCTGCCAGCTCACCTTAATGTGCTGGGCTGTGAGCTGTGGCTGTTCAGGAGCTGATTCAAAAATGATTAAGTGGCTCTTGCTCCAAGGGCAGCTACTTTGGGATCGGGGATGGATGACAGCTGGGCACAGCAACTTCCTCCACTGCTGCATGTTAACTCTCACATGTTTCCAGGCCAGGGCCCTCAGAAGCAGGGAGGCTGACAGAGGGATTTACCACAGTCTGGTTTAACACAGACCCTGTCAGGTATGTCATGTGTGCCATCCCTTTGCGCACCTTAACTCATTCCCATCCACAGACAAGCCCATAAACTATCTTTTTCTCTCTGTTGCAAGTGCCTGTGTGTTTTTAAAGAGAGAGGGGAGCACCTGAAAAGCATGGAAGTGGCAACCCGAAAAGGAGAGGATGCTACTGGCTCTGAGAGCCATTCCCAGAGCTCAGCACCTGTGGAACCTCAGAGCAAGAAGCAGGAGAGTGAGCACACATTTGTCCCCTCTTCTCAGCCCCGAGACTGTGCTGCAAACAGCACGAGCAACTTGTCTGGGCGACTGACTCCAGCTGCCAGCCAGCCATGCTGGCTGCACTCCTTTGTTCTTCAGCCTTTCTCTTAGGGCCCTGCTCAGAGGGAGACTGCAGCATGTGCTCAGCAGCTGGGCTCCATGCCCACAAATAGAGGAAGGGAATGAGATGACTGACACACTGGCAGAGCAGCCTGTTTGTGGTAAAGAGGCCATGCACTCTGGTGCTGCACTAGGAATGGCAGTGGGCTTCCCCTGCAGAGATCAGCAGAATGAGTGGGTGCCACAGAACCAGCTGGCACAGGCTGTATTTCAAAGCTAAACTGCTGAACAGCAATAGTCACCTGCAAGGCAGCAGGCAGGGCTCACACAGACAACCAGCAGCACACTTTTGAGATGCTGAGAGCCAGCATGTTGCTGCTCACACAGCAGAGGTTCTTGTGCCACCCTGCAGCTCTGCTGCCCAGCTCGTGCATCCCTCCCACAAGCCAGAGGCTGCTCCAGGGAGGTTCCAAGGGGTGGGGAGCTTAGGGAAGAGGAGCCTGGTCCAGTGACACAACAGGAATCCAAGCCAGACCTCCAGGCTCCCACTCAGGTCCTCATACCCATCACCTTTAGCTCCCTTGTTCATAAGCACTGACTCGATTTATATATCATGTACATTTTTATTCTTAGTCACAGCTATGCCACCAGAACTACTCAGGACACTGGGGTTTGACAAACACTTAAGAAAAGCTCATTTTGAAGCAGCACTTGCAGATTTATACCAAACATGATAACAACAACACCCTGCTGCTTCTACCCTGGAAGTGAAGGATCCAGTGGAGCAATGCCCTCTTCGTGGAGTTTGTGGCTGGTGGCCACTCCTGTAGTGCTGCTTCAGATCCCTGTTATTTTATTATCCCCGTCTTTACGAGTTCCCAGGGAAAGTGCAATCACAGCTTTGTGGCTTCCTGGAGCAGCTGTCCCCCTGCACTGCTGCAGCCAAAAAGCTGACACCAGAGCATGGCACTCTGCTTTTTTATTGTCGTTCTACTCCTAATTGGAGCAAAAAGGAGCATGCAGAGTCATGCACCAACCCAAGGAGATATTAGCTAATAGAAATTGTGCCCCACTGCACGAAATGCTAGTCACTTAAATCAATCTCTTCCTTCTTCCTCTCACCTCCATCTCATTTTCTCCACCTTCCCTGCGCCTTCATCCTTCCCTCCCCCTCTCCTTCTCAGCCCCTCCTTCCCCAAATCCTCCCCCACCGTCTGACTTCTAATCCCTCCAGGGCAATTAAAAGCAGGACCAACAACAAAGGGAAGGCAACAGGAAGCCCTGTTATTCATCCTCTGCAGCACACTGTCCCCTCGGGTTTGCAGCACCCACCCCTGCTGCAGGTAGCTGGCCCCCAGCCCGGGGCAGGGGTTCCCAAAATCTGGGGTACCTGGGGTGCTGTGCAGTGGCTGTGGGTGTCTCTCCCCCTCCCTGCACCTAAGAGGCACTCGTCTTTCTCAGATCAATTACCACAAATGATTTATGTGGCCAGTCAAGAGGGCCTGCCAGGGTTCTTATTTCATCTCTGAGAAAAGGAACTCTGCTGGAATTTTATCAGGGAGCTTGGATTAAATTGACAGCTGCCTTTTGTTTTGTTTTTAAAGACCTTCCCTTCAGCGCACAGCATTCTGCCTGGATTTTGGCGGGGGGGAGGAAATCCAACACCATGCAAGGGTACAAGCCCCTCCTTTAAGAGAAAAATCCATTTACTTCACTCCATATATATTTTAAGTGAGGCCATTTTTAAGGAACTGACATCTGCAAAGTGATCCCCACTCCCACCGACTCGAAGCGGCATTTTTATTTCACTTCACTGAAGCCACGAAGGCAACAGCTTTTCCTCTCTGGTGCAAGTGTCAGCGGGGCTGACAGAGGGAAACCATGGAGTCTTCATCTCAACACGAGCACAGTCGTCTTAAAATGCTGCCAGCCCTGCCACACACAAAGCATCCTGCATCCCATTCCACTTCCAGGCACATAGACACAGCATCCTGCATCCCATTCCATGTGCAGGCACACAGGCACAGCATCCTGCATCCCATTCCGTGTGCAGGCACACAGACACAGCATCCTGCATCCCATTCCATGTGCAGGCACACAGACACAGCATCCTGCATCCCATTCCGTGTGCAGGCGTACAAGGCACGGGGAGGGATGTGCACAGGCAGCCAGGAACATGCACATATTGCGCTCAGGAGCACGGGGAGACAGATATTGGTGTGTTTCTGAGGGACCCCATGCAGACAGACATGCTGGGACACAGTGAAGCAGAGCTTGTGCAGAGCAGGCAGGCGCACACGTGGGAAACGTGCCAGCAGGCGTGCAGCTACACACAAACCATCCCAAAATGTGCCCAAAAAGGCACAGGCAGAAGGCATAGACACTCACACAGACAGAGCTGATTGCAACTTCAGGCACTGCCAACAGCAAGAGGTATTAGCAAGTATTTAACCAAGTCAGCCATCCTTTGCTTTAGTAGCTGCACACCCTTTGAACAGATTTGAAAGCATTTGTTCTCTAGATAACACGATTTGGGCTTTGTATATATATTTGGGAGGCAAAGTCTAACACAAGGACATAAAATTATAGAGGATGCCAGCAGAGATTACAGCATCAGTGGTGAGAGGTCTAGATATATATTTATTGCCTTGAAAACAATTCTGGGTTTGATACAAAGCCGCAGTGTTTCTCTGTACTGCACGGTGGTATGGAGGAGGAGAAGAATATGTTAATTCTGTGTTAAAAGAAGTGAATAGGATTACAAAATAGAGATGAGCAGTCCAATAACAATGCTAAGAAGGTGCAGAAAGAGGATGCAGGGTGGTATGGTTCACACAAAGGAGAGGCATGTCTCATGGCAGAGTACTCTGTCAACCTGAAATCCAGGCGTTTCACAGACATAAGCTGCAGTATTTTCAACAAATTTACCTACCCAGATGCCTGCTCTGACTTCTGCTTTTTTCTACTGATGTTTCTATTCTTTCAGATTATTCTCTGCCTGCCATCACTTCACAGAAGAGCTAAATATGCATTTGGGGGGATGGAAAAAGCTTGGTCACCGATGACACACATGTGCTGCTCAGTGCACCAAGACATTTGATAGGGGAAAAAATAAAAACACTGGTTTGCCTCCTACTTTTCCCTCTTGGCACTTCAGGTTTTATCATCATCAATATTAACCCTAACTGATTTCAGAAGAAAAAACATTTTAAAGCCAGCTGGCATCCCTTTAAATGTGAAACCTTTAAGCTACATGTGTTTTCTGCTACTCTGTCCACAAAAACTGAATTGAAAAGATGCTACTTCATTTATTACAAAATGGCCACATTTTCTTACTCATTCCAGCCTCCCATCACTACTTTTCCTCTAAGTGGGCATGTTTACAGAGACTTGAGAACTTCCAGCTCCCATCTCCCAGGAAAATGATCTCCTTTCTTTGGGCTATAGCTGTCAGGAATGCTCTGCTCTCCTCCCAAGGCTGGGGAGAATGTTTTGGTGTTCAAAGATCAAGCTGGCAGCATCTTCACCCCCAATCTCGTATAAAGATTGCACCAAGACCAGTCACTTCTCCCTGCCTCTGGTCACATCACTTGGATAAAGGAGGAGAGCTGAGTACGCTGTTAAACAAAGAGGGTTATGCTAATTTTATGCTAATTAGGTGTATCAATGCAGCCCTGCTATAGAATTATTTCCCTCTGCCCAGGCCTTCTTCAGCTGCAGAAGGGATGACAGGGGGACCTGACAAGGCACAGTAAGGATGAATGCAATGCAGGCAGTCCAGCAGCACTCAGAAAAAGAAAAAAAACTCTGTTACTTTCGGTGGGTTTACTCTCTTTGTGGCTCCATTCCCTTCCAGTGCAACCCTTGGCAAGGCTGCCAAGCTCTCAGCCCCAGAAATAGCATGTCAAGCAGCAGAAAAACCAGAGGGGAGGGGGAGATGCAGATAAAAATAGAGAGAAATGTTGATTGCATTGTTACTGCTTCAATTAAGCTCAGACACTTCAGCCTGATGAGTCAACAGCAATGACAAGAGGGCACAGAAAACAAGAGCAACTGCAGTGCAAACCAGTTTACCAGCCCCACTAATGTGGAAAGCACTGAACTCCCAGACCAATCACTGTGACAGGGAAAGGAGGAAGTGCTCTCACATTGTCCTTCCTGCACCAGCCTGACAGCAGCAGCAGAAGGCACAAAAAGGCGGTGAGTTAATGATGGCAGGGCAGCAGAGCTGACGGCTTGGACCACAGCAGCCCTCCCCAGCCCAGCATGGGCAGTGAAAGTGGGGCTCTGGAGGCCAACTTGGCTTCTTCAAATGTAGCCATTGTCTTCTCCAAGGGCTTAAATCACACTTGTGATTCTTTGTGCGTTTCAGTGGCGGCGGCAGAGACAGGGAAGTAACAGATGGGTGTAATTACAGGGCGCAAGCCACAGTCCCTTCTCCATCACCCCATGTGATGCACATTTTCTCTGTGAGAATAGGCTGCCTTGCACCCTGCCCATGGGTGGGGGTGATTCAACTTCCTCCCCATGGCACCTCTGCTGCTGGGAGCTGACAGAGCAGGGATTTTGGTCAGGGCAGCGGTGTAAGTACAGCACATGCTGAGTGAGAGGGAGCACCAGGAGCACTGCAGAATGGGAGGTTGGGTGGGAGAAGCCACCAAGCTGCCCAAGTTGGTCCCTGCCTGAGCGTTAAGGGACAGGCATGTGGCTGAAGCAGGAGGCAGTGGGATGGAAGGCAGGCAAAAACTCTCAAACAAGCTTTGGTTGGGGCTGTCTGTGTCACCCACTATATAAAGTCACCTCTGAAAAGAAAGGAAGAGATGCAGTTGGTCATAACTTCAAACAGTCTGTCTCTCTCAGCCTTGCCACACCAATCCCTGGGAATGTTCACCTCTCCCTGTGAAGTAGTTTACAGCACGTATAACATTGCCATTTATTGCACCATCTGCCAGCACTCCTCCTTTTACCGACCCCATCAAAGGGATGCTGAGGAAGTCAAGTATGGAACCACTTGTGACCAGCAGCAGTGCCATAAAGCCCTGCTCTGCAGCCTGGGCTGCCTGGGTTATCCCACCACATCCCAATTCAGGCATTCATTCCATTCTTGTCCCGCCAGTGCAACGTAATGCTCTTACACTCAGAGGTTTTGTTAGCTCAGTGTCCCGTCTCTGACAGGAGCCAGCCACAAATTCTTAGGAAAAGCAAAAAAGGAACAAGGATAGATGCACAGTGAGCTGGCCCCTGGGGTCCCTCCCAGCATCCAGCAATTAGGATTAAGAGCATCCTGTGCTGGTGACTGTACAGATCTAACACCCTTGTTCTTAACTGCAAAGCTCTCCTCAAGTGCCTTTAAACAATTCCTTTTACATACAGTCTCTGCCGCAGCGTGCAGCAGGGAATTCTGCATATTAAGTTGATGTTGTGCAGAAAAACAAACAAAACAAATCCAAAACATCCCACTCCTGTGCTGCTCCAGGGACGCTACATTATCATGTTCCTTTTCCTTGTCAGTGGGGAAATCTCACATTTGGGGTAGTTCCCTGGGTGTCCAACTGCCTCCTAAAGTTCCATCCATGTCCCCCTTACTGAGCAACTTTCCAAGTACAGTAATTTCACAACTAAAAGGTGCACCGGACTATAAAGTGCACTTCTTTTTTGCAGCGAGGATCCACGTGCAACAAAGTAACAAATTAGCAACAGAATCGCGTGATCGCGGGGATTACTGGCAGGTGCTCAATTTGCAAACATTTTTCATGGATCAGCGCAGCCTTTAAACGCAGCCCCAGGTGCCCTCCCTGTGCTGTGGGCCCCGGTATTCCCACCTGCCCCCAGCGCCGGCTGCCGCGGCTGTCACAGCTCACACTTCCAGGTTGGCCAATTTCCAAACTTTGTCCATATACAAGGCGCACCGGATTATAAGGCGCACATCGGGTTTTCGATCAAAATTTTAGTCAAAAGGGTGCACCTTACAGTCGTGAAATTAGTGTAATTCCGCCTGTTTGTCACTGCCTAGCCAGCCATTGATTGTGGCAGGGATATACAATTTTAAGAGATGCTATACCTAGGTTTAAAAAGTCCCTTTTGGACCTAGAGGCCCATCAATCTGCATGGTTTGGGCTTGTGCTAGCTAGGTGCTCCATAAGTGCACCTGGGAATTGCTCTTTACCTTCCCAACTGGGGCAGCATCCAGCTGCTGAAAGGAAAATCAGTACACCTGGAAACACTCAATAGCACCTGAGGTGAAAACCTGCCCAGCCCATTGCCCAGGGGAAATACAGCTATCTGCTCCTGAGACATGGATCTATCAGAGAGGAAAGGGGCTGGCACAGGATTAGAGAGAACAACATTTCAAAGTCCTCAGATCCTGTGTTTGCACACAGGCGGGGCCACGTCCAAGGTTCACAGGCTTGCTGGTAGCTATTCATCAAAACATTTGCACTGCCAATTTGACAACATTGGTTAAAAATCTATGCTCACTTCACAAGGCTTGCTCCAGACTGTCCAAATAAATGACCAAATAGTCTCTTTTCTTAATGTTATCTCCCAGTATTTAGGATTGCTTTAAGCCAGATACCCCGCTGAAGGAAGGAGGGTTGGCATGGGGGAGGAGTGGAGAGGGGGCTGCTCAGGAGGAGAACCCAGCCGATATTCATTCTGTTCCGTTCCCCTGTGAGATCCTTTCCATCACACTACTGAGCACAACACAATTAGTGAAAAGGGCCCATTTTTCCTCCAGGAGCCAAGGTCCCAAAAAGGTACAGCTTCAACATCATTAGCAGTTCATCTTCTTAAACCTCCGGGCAGCCCCTAGGCAGATCCCCTCATGCAAACCCCACTCTCCTCCCCCTTTTTGGTGTCTGCTTATCAAACTAATGAAGCACAGCTACACTGAAAGGTCTTGAGGTAGAAGACAGCAGCTTAACCGTGATTCAGTACATGTCCTTTCCCCTCCTCCTCTTTATCAAATAAAGCAAGCAGAATTTCCTACACTTAAATGGAAGGGAGGAGGAAGGAAGGAGGGTAAGGGGAGGGAGACATTTGTCTGGTAATTCCCAGCAGAAGGAGATGTCTGTTTACTTTCTTTGACTGAGCACTTGCATATTAAAAAGGCTCGGTTCCTTAGTGGGCAGGATTTATCAGTGCCACATTTTCTACTTAATAGGGCAGAGCTGGCAATGCCTGCTCCAGGTAGACGGAGACAGAAAAAAAACTTTGTGTGACCTTCCCCTTGCCCTTCTCTGAGTCCCCTCTGCGCAGGGGAGCCAGCAGAGGATGCAGAGAGAGCTGAGAGCCGAGGGCCATGTGGTGGGGAAGGGATGCTTCGTGTGCCTTAGTACTAAAACAAGACCACTGCAAAAACACTGAAAGCACAACAAGGCTCCATTAGCTTTTTTCCATTCAGTGATATCCGGAAAGGCAATTTCCAGCTTTAGATAAAACCACATAAACATCTTTCATCATGTCACTGACCTAAATATAGATGATTACTTCAAGGGAAGAGAAATAAAAAAAAAATAAAAAAAAAAATAAAAAAAGAGGAAAAAAATCCCTATTCTTATACTTTCAAAAGCTATGAAGCCCCACAAGCAGTCTGCAGTAAAGAAGAGCACTAGATAACCAGTCAGATGTAAAAAGAGAGAGAAAGGAATGCATGTTTTTGAATGATTGTCCTGCTGGACCATTATCCTGGGCCCAGCTTTCACCTGCCCTGTGACACAGGCTTTTTCCATGTCCTCCTGGACACCTGGCTGTCTCCTGAGCTGCCTTCTCTTGGCACAGTACAGCAAGCAGGACCTTTGCTTTGCCATAAAGCTTCTGGAGTTCAGATTCACATTAATCCCACCTTAACCAGGACATTACACTGCCCTAAATGGTCAGGCCATGTTCTTCAGAGGGACATAAAATTGTCCTTGGACCTAGGGGCACACTTTGAAACATGTCAAACCTACACAGGAACCAAAGTGGTGCTAGACTCCAGTAGCACTTGAGCATGAGCCACTTGATTGTGTTTCCTCCAGGGTCACCCTCACATCACAGGAAGGCTGCACTGCTCTTGGGAGGGATAAGTGGTTTTGCACAGTACCTGTGCTGGTTTGCAGCAGCACCCCCCAAAACCACAGTGCCAGGGACCCCCACTAACAAAGCCAGAGGGTTCCAGTAACACACACTGGAAGCAAAGGCATTTGCAGGCAAGCTCTTTCTGCTAACACAGCCCAACATTAAATATCAGTGACAAGTCATGATTCTCCATATTTAATGCACATCCCACCATTCTCAACCACAGAATCCCATTTTATGACCCTCACTGATATGTGCTGGCATGAGAATTGGGTACTTCATTGCTCCCAGCCTCAGTTTACCTCATCCATAAATGGTACATTTTCAGAGTACACAGAAAAACTAAAATCTTGGGATGCTGGGTGAACTGTCATAGTTAATTGCAAAGACAGATGTGCATTTGGTGATCAGCTGCTGTTTTTTAAAAATCAAGTAACATGCACTTAAATCCTACATGCCGCCTTCCAGTACCTTACAGCACCTTCCAGTACCTAAGGGACAGCCTACAAGAGAGCTGGAGAGGGACATTTTACAAGGACATTTAGTTGCAGGACAAGGGAGAATGGCTGCACACTGATAGAGGGGAAGTTTACATTGGATATTAGGAATATATTCTTTTCTGTGAGGGTGGTGAGACACTGGCACAGGTTTCCCAGACAAGCTGTGGATGCCTCGTCCCTCTGAGTGGTCAAGGCCAGGTTGGATGGGGCTCTGTGCAGCCTGTCTAGTGGAAGGTGTCCCTGCCCATGGCAGGTGAATTGGAATGAGATGATCTCTAAACCATTCTGTGATAGCTGTTGTCGCAGTTTCAACTCTGTCTTCCTTCTGCTGGGTCAGGGGGAGCTTGGACTGAGAAAGGGCTTTGGGAGCATGAAAGCTATGGTTTATGCAGTAAAAACCAAGTCGTTCTTGTCAAATAAACTGTATACTATTTAGAAAGAGTTCAGTAGGGATAGTTCATTGTCATAAACACTTGCTGATGGTCAGTCTCTTCCCAAGCATTGTGCAATTGTCACTGATGAGGGACTGACAAACCACTTTGAGTTTAAGCTGCCAGAAACTGCCTACATTTAGACCCAAACAGAAACTCCCTCTTTCTCCCCAACACAAGACCATCCTGCATTTGCAGCAATAGGCTTGGCTCTTCTGAAACAAGGCAAAGGAAAAGCACAACCAATCCATTGTACCTGCTTTGCAACTTTACTGTATTGCAAAGACAACAAATCTCAAGTTCTGCCTCTTGAAAGGCAAGGACCAGATGAAACCACAAATACCATGCAAGTATCAGCTTCATCACAGACCAACCATACAGAGTACAATGTTCACTGAAACCCAAGGAACCCACTTTTTTTAATAAACAAGTTTGAAAAATCACAACCAATGACCATTTTTTTCTCTCCCAATAATGTGAGTTATTACTTTCCATCAATGCAAGTGAGATGAATATCAAAAGGGAAAAAAACAAAACAAAGCCAGACACAAAGGAGCTTGGAAGCAGGTAGCTGAGGGAAGTCCTCCTTGGGGGACTTTGAGCTTTGGGTCACTGGGTTTAGTGAGGTCATGGGCCTGGACTACACCCTTGTGCCTTGCTCTCTTCACTAATTGCTAGGCAGAAATGAGCCCTGGCCAGGAATAGCAGCACAACAAAACTGTGTCAAAACTCTATTTCTTGTCTCATAAAATACCTACTGCTTAAACTGTCAGAGGAAACTAAAAGAAAGCTCTCAACTCCATAGCATAATTTGCTTTATGTTTTTTCGCGTGGAAATGCACATTCTTGCACTGAAGACTATTTTTCATGTCTCATAATGTGGTCTTTGACTCAAAGGAATCTGCACTACAGTGTTTGTAAAATTTGCTGGTGGTCTGAAAAGACTTAGAAGACTTCTCCAGCACTGTCAGTCCTGTGCACATACCCAGATGGCCTGAAAGACCACTGGAAAAGCTCCAGTGCCCTCCACAATGGTACCTGCAGGGCTGGTAAGTTCTGTGTTTCTGGCTTTCAGACCAGCATGGGGGTTGCTCAGTGCATGTGTCCACACAAGTGAAAAGAGCTTTGTGGTAGGGCAAAGAAACCACTGCATGAGGATTTGCTTTTGAGGGCAGGCACCAGCTGGGTTATTTCCATCTTGTGTTTCACTGTGGCTATTCTGAGATGCACCTATGAAGTTGCAGCCCAATCCCAAATTTCTGTGTCCTTAATCAACCACTCCATGGGTTGAGGATGGCAGCAGGCTAATGCATTATCCACAAAACAGCAGAGGATGATTTTGGGTTATGATCCTGTTCTCTAGTTTCCACACATCCAGTGTATTTACACACATCTACTTTGCCTCTTTATCATTTTAGCTCGAGGTAAAAACTCAGTCCTACCTACACAAAAGACCTGCTTTTTGCCATCACCATGGAATGTGTCTCGCCTCTCAGAAGATGTGCAGTCTGAAGTTGAGCTTGCTGGGTGAAAGCCAGGGGAACTAATGGGAAAAATCTCATCAAAACTGCCCTGGGGAAACAATGTGTCTCTTCAGGAAACTTGTGTGAAAATAAACCACAAGTGCATGCAAAAACACACACACTCAGAGATAGAAGGGCTGCCTGCATGATTTGACTGTGACTGTTCTGACACACAAGCAATGACAATACCCAGAAGCATCAAGAACACAAGAATGTGTTTTCTCTAAACCTCCTTCCTGTTTGTGTCACAAAATGAGCAGGTTTTGGTTTTGCCCCTCTTAAGTTTGTGCTGGTGGTGGGATTGCAGCTCCCATCTGAGTCAGACGGGCACCTTTCTGAGAGAGGCTGTGTTTGCTGTCAGCCTGTGTGCATTATCACACTGTAACCAATCCAACAGGCTATCTCTTATGTAAAATATAAATACTAATTTGAGGGCTCAGGGAGAACAGCTATTTTAGTTTCAGTTAAAGAAAGAAGGAAAAAAAGAAAGGAGGAGGCTGGGCATCATAACAGTAATTTATGATTTTACTGGTGTATTATCATCTGGTAATAAGAGCAACTTGAAACTGCCAATTATCTCATAAGAGGGGTATCACCTTTTCTATTTTGAATGACTCCATCTATAAATGCAGGCTCTGCTTGCTAACAATCCATCACATAATCAGTGGCCTTACAACAGGAGAGCCCGCCTGAGAAAGGGGGACAAGCAAACCTGCAAACACACAAACACTGGATGTGAGCAGAGCCCTTGGCTCTGGCAGAGCCAGGGGAGGGGTGAGTGGGCTGGGAGGAATCGCCTGCAGCAGTAGCAGGTCACACACACAGAGTGTGCAACAGCAAACTCAGTTTACAAAGAGACATCTGTTCCATTACTCCGATGCATTGTGGCTAATTACATCCTGGCCCATCTGTGAAATGACAGCCACTTATTCTCCAGTGAACCATAAAATCTGTACATGTTCAGTGTGGGCAGTGGGGAGCCAGAGGAGTGCAGGGGAATAGGGGAAGGGGGAGGATGGAAAGGGGAGAGCAGGAGAACGGCACCAAGAAAACACCAAATCTCTCATTGCTGTCTGGCGTCAGGAAAGAAGGAACTCTGCAAGAAAGGCCCAAACAAAGCACTGCCATTTTGATGCAGGGCTGCAAAACTTGCTCTAACCCAAAGATCCTCACTCCCCATTTTTACAAATGTAGGGGAGTGAGATATACCAGCGGTGGAAATTATTCCAGACCTGCATCCCTGTGCTTTACAGGAGGATTTCTACAGTGTTTCTGCCATTGCTGCTTATATCATCTCTTCCTGATGGTCACACGGCTTCATTAGAGGCTATTCTATATATAAATCTAAGGCTCAGAAGAATTAAAACCAAGGACTTGTCTCCCACCATCTCCAACAGATTTTTAGAAAAATGAAAGAAACTGCAAGAAAATGAATCTCACCCCAACTTTTCGACACGTGACAAAAAGAACCTTGCAATCAGGGACGAGGCACATCTTATTTCCATACCTAGAGTAGATAAGCCAAAGTATGGCATTCAGCACCATACCAGCTAAGAAGGGTAAATCTGGTAAATCTGTCAGGAAACCTGTAAACTTGTCAGTAAAAAGTTGTCAGATATCAGCCAAAGGCTGCAAAGATTTGGCAGCAAGCTTTGTTAGGGGGATGGTGGCTCGGCTTGAGGCTAGCACATCTTACAGCAGCAGCTTCACCAGCAGCCATCACAACTGGTGACTTCTGAGCCCACATCCAGCCACAATCCTGCTGCACAAACTTCTGCAAAATCCCCTGTTTTGGTGGCTCTGGGGTGGTGGAAGTAGCCAAATGTTAAGAGGCAATGAAAAAATGGCTGTAGGGTTAAGACTGGAAGCAGAGCTGGATTGCTCAGTGCTGTTTTGGTAACTGAGGGCACTGCTTTTGTTCCAGCATTTCTGGTGTAAAAGCATCACTTTCCCAATAATGCAATCTTTCTGTGTGGGTTTGGGCAGAATTTTCTCAGTGTGATGACCTGCTTGCTCCCAAAATACCAGCAAAACTGGTACAAGGAAGTACCAGAGTACAAGGAATGAAGGCAAGGAGGATGGCTCATATCATCCACAAGCCAAAGCTGTGGAAACCTGATGGAGTGTAAAATCCCTATTGCAAAAGCCAAACTAAAGAAAGCTAGGATGCTTTGGGATGGGATTTCTTGCATTTGGCCATGGGCTAAAGGAGGATATTAATCCATCTGAATCCTTGACTGAATCATATCCTGCAGGTGTTACAGCTATTCAAGATAGTTAAGTCTAGAGGGGAAGAAAAATACAATTAATCTAAGTTCACTTACATGATACACAAAGAGATGAAAAAAAAGGGAAGCATAGGAGGCTGGCTTATGTTCACAGCCTAGAGCAAATCCACCTGAGGCTGAAACATCAGGATAAATAGTGTGAGCTTGGTGTTTTTGCTCCAGCTTTAGAACTGGCCTCAGTAGCTGTTGACAAACCAATAATACAGGGATGAAAATTGATCAGGACCTAGTTTTGGGAGCAAAAGTAACTGGAAAACTTAATGGTTTTTTCATTAAAACATTCATCACTTCCTTCAACTTTTGGTCTGCATTCTGTTGATTCTTCTTTAAACATTCTTTTCTGATGAAGGCCAGAATGCACACTGAAAATCACCTCACTTATGACACACAGGTCACAGAGCCAGGCAGTGAAGAAGCTCAAAGCTTCTTTTGCCAAGCAGGGATCCTACAGCTCAGCCTTTTAGGGAGCCCTGGGGTCCACCTGGGAGCCTTCTGCTGGGACAGGAGGATGCTGGAAGAGTGGTGTCTCTGAAAGCAGCAGCACTTGAGCTCTGAGCAGTGTTTTTGTAATGGGCAGGGTGGTGGGCAGGGTTCTGCAGGGTTTCTCCACAGATAAATGCAGAAGCCCCGACACCCTTGAGCTCTGCTAGTGGTTAGCATCCACCATCATTTGTGAATCTCAAAGATAAGGCAAAACTCTTCCAAAGCACCTGCTTTGACTGACAGGTTTGAAGCAAGGGGCTCAGTCTTACTGTACTTGACAAAATCTGCAAAGCTATTGAGAGGCAACTGAGTGGTGTCAGTTTAATTTAGAATGGATGATACATCCATTTTACCAATTTCACTACACAACAGGCAATTGGAGAAGGCAATCCAAGGGGAAGGAGAGGGCTGACTGAGCTGAATTCAATCTTGCAGTGGTTCTACTGCTGGAACAGCTGGTGCTTAGTCTATGGATAAATAAAGGATTTAATTTTCCATGGACATCAGGCTGCTTTTCCTCACCAGTGCTAAACTCAGCCTCACAAAAGAAAAGATTAACAGAGAAAGAGGCTCACAGTGTGAAACTCTACAAAGAGCTTACAGGAAGGATTTGTAGTAAATTAATATCACTAGCAACCACAGAGTTCCAGAAGCTCACAAGCTTTTGGTATAAACTGTGGTTTAGTTGGCTCACACGCTAGGTGTGGGATCCAGCAACCTCAGCTGCTCAGAGGGAGCTCCTTCCACACTGCCTGAAGGATGAACTTGGTCTCAGGCAGGGTTTTGTTGGATGTATTGACCTGTCACTTCTGATCATCCATCTGGGAGTGATGGCCAGCACAGCACCTCAGCCTGCTCCTGGATCTGAAGCCTTAATGTTTTACAGTAGGTTACCACAAGCTCAACTTAATGAGCATCAAGAGAGCGTATCAGGCTTGATCCAGAGTTCATTCTGATCTGGAAAGATTAAAAGAGGTATCCCCTCTCCTCTATTTTCTTTTTCCCTTGCCTTTCACATTGGTTATGGACACCCAAGGTGAGTTTGTCCTCTCCAGCAAAAGCTATGACTACTGGAGAAGATAAAATGGGTGACATCACAGGAGTCACAAGTAAAAAATGAAGCAATGGCAGAAGGAAAGGTTTTTAATCATTTCATTTAAAATGCTGCTTCCCCCTGAGTTCGTGTGGTATGAATTCTTCCTCATATCTATTTCAATAAGAAATGAAAAAATTTGTAACAAAGGACATCTGTTCTGTAAATGCAAAACTTCCAGCTTTTCACTGAAGATGAAAAAAAATGTCTTTGAGACTTTCAGGAGTTTCTCTGTCAGAAAACAGAGATATCCTTGAGGCCTATACAGGAAAGTGAAAACTACTGGCTCTCTTTCAGAATCCATCCCTTTTCCCCAAACTGTTGCCTGTTGTGAAATTCTTTTCAAGTCGTTTTCTCCCCTTGTAAAACAAAGGTGACCAGCTGTAGTTTTTCAAAGATATGGATCTATGCTTCCTTTTTACCCTCCTAAGGGTAAATTCTTGTAAGGCAAGTGAGGGATGACTTTGCAAAAGCTGGAAAGAATAAAGTGCTCAGTTCCTCCCCTGAGAGCTCTGCCTGTTCTCAGAGAGATGCCACCTTTCTGAGCCCTCCTGGTAACAAACACCTCCCCCCCACTTTCCTGATGCTTATCTCCCAGGCAGGGCAGATGCTTGCACTGATTTTCCTCATGGAAGAAGGCAGCAAGCTGACTGCTAGTTATTCCCCCATTACCTGGTTACAGTCCTGCTACCAAGGTGATCAGAAAGCAAAGCCTAAAGAAACCAGCTGAAAACACCTAAAGAATCATTTTGCTTTAATAGAAATGACTGGAAGGGGATATTGGTCTCTAAATTTGAAGCAACATTTGAACCAGCTTTAAAATATTAGTCACTAACCTCTTATGCTGGCAGAAAGCTGGTTAGCTTGGGCCTTTTAAAGTTCAGAATTAAAGGGATAGAGGACGAAGAAAACTTTGGGAATATGTATTAATTAACAAGTCAGCAGGGAAGGGTTTTTGGTAAATGGATGGTATGCTCACTAAAGAGAACAAAACCTGGAAGAGGCATTGAGAATATTTGTGCACAAAATGTAGACAAAAGATGCAAGAAGGCTGCTGTGTGCATCACTGCTTGGAACCCTGCAGTCAGATGCTGGGTGTTCTGTTCACAAATACCACCTCTAAGTAACTCTGGGTAGGAACTGCTTCTGAAAACAGAACAAGTAGAGCAAGGCAAATGACATGTACTTTACAAAAATCACAAGTTCCAGATGCTTCAGAAAAGCCATCCCAGGAAACAAATGAAATGCAGGCACAAGCCCCAGTGGGAAAACCACTTGACATGTGAGCTTGCATGAGAGGGGAAGAGGGAAGGAGAGGGGCTATCATTTGGCAGAGGACAGGCTCAGCTTCCCTTTTTGTAAGTACACATAAACCCAAACTTCAAATAAAACACCTGTCATGCAGCACTGGCTGGTGCTTGCAACCACATAGCATCAAGTGATGCCACATATTCAGATTTATTTGCCCAGCAGCATGGGTGCCAAGCGGGCTAACAGGAAGAGCTTACCCACTTGGAAAGCCAATCCTTAGAAAGCATAATTTCAAGGAATACAGAGCGTTTAATGTTATTCAAATAAACCCACTGTGCCTGTGGTGGCTTGGAGGAAAAGGCTGTGCTTAATTCTGATGGGAAGTGATGGCACAGCTGGGCTGCCCAGGATGTCTGAGGAAAAGCTCTGCCTCCCAGTCCTTGGCCACTGAGCTTGGATTTCAGCTTGCAGAGTGTAACACTCAGCTACTGGAATGGCACAGCACAAATCACAAGTTTAAATCCCTCTGTGAGTCTGGTTTACAGCAGCTGCAAGTGCTGGCTCCTGGAGTGGAGGGATAAGCAGCTGGATCTGAGTGCAGGGGGCTGCTGAGGACATGGATCCCAGCACCATGCCCTCCTGGGCAGCCACAATTAGTGCTTGCTAGTGAGAGACCCAGATGATTAGCTGGCATGGAAAGTGAATCACCTGTCCACTCTTACCAAAGGGACGGTCCCTGCAGGACAGAGGTTGGGGCTGGCTCCACTCAGGGGACAGCGTCTGTTCTCTAAATGGTGTGCTATAATAAATCAGTGTCCAAATCCCAGGGCCTCTGAACTCCACAAACACAAACACTCTGAAAGTATATATACATCAAAAATATGATTCTGAATAAAAATGCCTCCCCCCGTGCCCCAGCTTTGCAATGCCATCTCCCTGGTTAACCCTTCCCTGCCCAGACTGTCCCGTCTGTTTTGTTGTTCCCGTAGTACATTATTTGCTGAAATAAATATGGAGATAAGTCTGAGCAAGACAGCCAGATTGAAATAAATTCATCACTCAGGGGCTCTCAAGGGAAGAAAACCGTGCATTTTTTCTAAATGATTATTTCTGAAGCGCTGAAGGAATGGCTATATCACTAATGAGGCCAGTGCTCCGTGACTGCTGATTATAAATGACCTAAAAAGAGACAAGGGGATGGTGTATGTGTGTACAGGGGGATGAGAAAGGGGATGAATTGTTCTTCCTTAGAGTGTGGGATTGACTCCCAGGCTTCTCAAAAGTCTGAGAGCATTTGTAGTTCACCACAAAGGCAGGTCTGGCATATTTACAGCTGCCCAAGGAAGTTTGGACTGCAGTGCTGGAGTATTCTAACAAGTAGACACACAGTTCCTCTCCTCCCATGATAGGTCACCATCCACTCATTGCAATAAGAATTAAAAAGGAAAATGAGCTCTCTCTGAATTATAGGGCCTGCAGGTTGATGCAGCCAGACTTGAGGCTAAAGCAAGGAATAAGATTCTCTTATGTCTTCTTTCACTCACTAATTCCCATGGAAACAAGAAACTCCTGACAAATGACTCAAAATATGCTTGCAAAAATCTTACTCATGTGTTTGGTTGGCTACCTTCCCCCACGCTTTCAGGTTGAATGATTACAGGTACATTACACATGCAGCAATCCCAGGGCAGCTGATGGGGGAACAGAGCAGGATGCCAGCCACAAGCAGGAAAATTAGTAATGTGAATTCAGAGAATAATATCACACTTTGGCCATAAAAAGCTGCAGCTTTCAGATTCCTAGCAGCATTATTTATGTCACGTGGTGTGTAGAAGTGAGAGCACTTAGAAGTAAAAGATATCTAAGGAACAGCCCTGATACAAAATATATTGAGAAGATGGGGTTTACTTATTTAATTAATGGCTTGGTTTATACACAGAAATTACAAGGACACCTTGGAGAGCAGAGATCTGAAAATGAGCTTCTGCAGAAGCTCACACAAAGGAGCCTTGCAGATATTAAATGGATTTTAGTCACTTGCCACTGCCAGAGATTTCCTAGCACTTTCTGAAAACCGTCCCTTTTTTGCAGGCAGCAACATCCTCTTGCCTGACCTGACAGAATTTGGGAGGTGCAGCTTTGTTTCCACCAAAACTGTTCCAACCTGTGTGTGAATTTGGGGCAGTAAATGGGAACATTCTCAGTGCAGAAGCTCAGATCAATTACCTATAGTCCCTACTTCAGCTGGCTCAGGCAGCTCATCACTAATGTTTACTGCAGCCTCAATGGGGAACTCCAGAAGGTTTTCTCCCCCTCTCAGGAGATGCCCTTTCCTTGGAGCTTAGGATCTCTCCCTGATCTCCTCACGGGTACCCATCCCTACAAAGCCTGCATGGACCCAGCACAGCTGCTAAATCTAGGGGTGGAGGCAGGGAAGAAAAGTTTAACTAAGTTTTCCTCCTTCACACAGGTCATTTGTCACAACCCTTTATGGCTAATAACCTCTCTGTAAAATTTATAAGCCAATTACAGAACAGGGAAATAATTCACTAATAGCCTATATAAGATGGTTTAGAAATCTGTTAGGAAAAAACTCCGATATATTAAATGCCACAGGTTTCAGAAGCAAATGCTGTAGGTGACACTCTTTTAAAGACTTTTGAGTTCAGGAGGCCTAGATCTCTGCAAGATCTGTTTGAGCCTAGCCAATGCCACAGTTCTTCCCTGAGAAACACAGCTGGGCTGGAGCCTGTTTGCTTCTTGTCTCTCAAGGGCTGCAGACAGAGCTCCCTTCCCTATCCCTCCTGTAAGTCAAGCAAGATAAATGGAGTACCTCATTTGCTTTTCCAAAAGCCACTATTTCACCCCAGAAAGCAAGTAGAGATCATCCACCAGGTTATACTACCTGTCTCCCTCTTGCTTGGAGCAGGAAGCATAAAGGAATCAGCCTGGATGCTGTATCACTATCATTTGGGAAGTTCTCTAATGAATCTGAGCCCAGCTGGAGCTTTAAAAGACTGCAGTGGTGTGTCAGCATAAACAGCCAAAACTAGTGTCATGTCAAGTGGTAACAAGGCCACTTCTGATTTTACAAGCACCATGCACTTAGCAGATAAAAATTAGCATCCTATCCATCCACCACAAGTCACCCTGGTCACCAGCAAGGAGAAACAATGCCATTGCATGACTGCTGGTACTCAGGGCTACTGACAGCAAGTCCAATTTCTTACAAGATGTCCCTTAGTGTGATGAAGGGACTAATAACCACCACACATGGAGTTTTTTCTTTTCTCTCTTTGTTGGTCCACTGGACACAGACCTGCAAATAGCTTTCTGGGGCTCCTCTAAATAAACACAACTAATTACCCTGCACAATGCTGTGGCTCACAGACAGCTAATTACATCACGGAGGGCTTTCTTAACACGTGCAATTCTTTGCAGAGGGCCACGTCTAACACGAAGCAAATTTATTCATCCTTTATGCTATCAGCTGGTACAGAAACATCACTGAAGCCACAGCAGATCCAGACTGCACAACTTCAGCAGGCAAGCTCTCCCAGGAGGCTGAGAAACAACACATGGAGTGCCCATATTCCAGAACATGTGTAGCTGCAAGCCTCCTGTGCCCTGACTGCAGTGCTGTGGCACAGGCTGGGACTGTTGTGTAAATAAAGCCTTGCTTTTCTTCACTCACGTTTGCTCTGTGCTGAGCAGACAATCACCACTTGCTATGCCTTATGCCCTGACTGCACGCCTTGCTGGAGGAATAATGGAAATCCTGGGCCAAAAAAAAAAAAAAAAAAAAAAAAAAAAATAGGCACAGAACAGAACAGATGGGCAACATGAAAGAAAAGATACACTGGGAAACTGTTCAACCAGTAAGAGATGAAGAAAAAGAGAAGTTAAGTGACTCACTGTATGTTATGTGGACAGCTGTGTTAGAGGCTGGAAACAAACTTAGGGTTTCCTGACACCCACTCCCTGCTCAGACAGGGGTAGCACCAAAGCAAAACAAATCTTGTAAAAATAGACCTTGCAGGCAGATATCTATCTAACAATACAGGTCCATAGGAAATTATTCAAAGGGGATGTGACTGACTGCCTTTTTGCACTCCTGAAGCGTAAAAAGACTTTGTTCTTTAAAGCAAAATACTGGGTGAGAGGATTTTTTAAGGTGTGCAGCTCCCCTCCTCCCCTCTCCCTGCATAAACAGCAAATGAGAGCATTTGATTTGCGAGCATTTGTGGACAGCCATACAGTACAAAACAGTAACTCCTTCTCCTCAGGGACAACATCCTGAAAGGATGAAGCAAGGACACCTCTCAAACCACACTCATAATGATCCTTAGCATTAACAAGAGTTATATGCATAAAAAGCAGCATATATCTCACTAAGCAGTGAGACTGGCAGCTGAACTGATAGAAGAGGGCAGAATATCTTATTGGCAGCTGTTAGCTGACTGGTCAAAACACCTGAGTAGGAATGTATGTTCAGTTATACATGTGTCCAACTCTTGGACATGCATACACCTCTACAAAGAGCATGGTCCTTAGCTTGCTGTTTGAGGCTTTTGAGTCAACTGGCTTCATGAGAAAATGATAGCTTACAAAGGGGCTTCAGAAACCTCATGAAGGATGTTTTCTGCCATTCTCTAAGGCTCTGTCTTTTCCTTCACACCAAAGGATGATTTTTACAGGGAGCAAACTGAACGAGGAATTACAAGCTCACTGTAGAACTGCAGCAGAAACAGGAGACAGAGAGGTTTCTCAGGGACCAGACTGACCTTTATGAGCTACTCCAGATAAAAGCTACAGTGCCTGGTATCCCACTATGATTTTCAGAGGTGGGTCACTTAGTTCTATCTCTCCCTGTAGCAACAAGCAGCCCTAGCAGAGATGACACACTCTCAGAGGGCTCCCCTTTACAAAAGAAACCATTAGAAGATGACAGGACAGGCACAGAGAAGTCTGACATGGAAGTTAGGAAAAAAAGAAGAAGGCATGAATGGGCCAAAGAATGAGAGTGCACTGTGTTCCTCAGCATGTCACTGCAGCATGATGCCATGGAGGTGGGATCTCCTGCTGCAGGGCAGTGGAGCAGCAGAAGACTTTAGGAAGAAAGTGGCCAAAGCTGTTGGGAGCTGTGCAATGTTTGGCACAAGGAGGTCTCAAGGTCCTCGTTATCATCACCCACCTCCCTTTGGTACTGCCCGACCCTGCTAACTCAAGTGACAGCAAAAGAAGAATGGAATCTGGACAAGTTGATTAAAGGATGGAACAACAATCCTGAAACAGAGCTTCTGCTCAGAGCCATCTTCTCTTCCTTTAATCCTCTGATTTTCAGAACAATTTAAAGGAAACTTGAGGTACCTCCACAGCAGCAATACCCATGACCTAGTTAGTGATTCCCAAAGGAAATGCCGAAGTTTCTTACAGCATTTTTGTTACTCTTATGCAAGGGAGATTAAAAGACCATCACAGAGAAACCAACCTTGAACTTTTTAAAATCAGGAAGCAAATCCCTCGAATCATAGAATATCTTGAGTTGGAAGGGACCCACAAGGATCATAGACTCCAGCTCCTGGCCCTGCACAGGACATCCTGGGACTCACCCCTGTCCCTAAGAGCACTGTCCAAACACTCCTTGAACTCTGTCAGCCTTCCCTCAGGTCCTGTCACTGGCCACCAGAGAGAAGAGATCAGACCTCACTATTTCTTCTCAGTATCATGTTTTGTCTTTTTCTCCTTTGCTCATTTTTGCAGGTGCCAGATTCAAACTTTCCTGTCCTAGAAGATGCCTGTTCTAAAACATGAAAATTAAGACTGTTGCAGGATCTGAGACCTTCCAAAGAAGACACCAAATAAAAGCTCCTTGTTAAAAAGTAAGCTAGAGAACATGGATTGTCTTCTGAAAGCATGGCTCTCACTCATTAACCCTTCTGAGACAGAGGAATAGTAAGAGTCACATTTGAGTTTTGGTCTCTTCAAATGAAATCCCACTGCCATTTTTCCATTGCACATGGAAAAAAGGGGAGAATAAACAATTTCATGCAGTCTGATACTCTACTCCTGCTCTACCCACCCGTGTTAACCTTCCTGTTGAGGTCATTGGGGATGCAAATCATGTAACACAATGTTTTTTAGTTATTTTAAGTGACTATAGGGTCCATATGTGCATTTTTCCTTCAAAGAATGAAGTTGTAGAGGGCACAGCAAGACATGTTTTGTTCTGTCAAAGCAGTCTGTAAGTGGAATGGGAAACCTTTGCTTGCTGATATTACAGATAGAGGCATGAAAAGAGAGCAGGCTCCTTGCAGGTGCCCTGAGTGAGTGCAGAGATCCATGCTCTGATCACTAGACAGCACTGAAGGATGAGAAGCTGCCAGAGAGCCCCACGCCTGCAGGCAGGCAGTGATTCTCCTCTAAGACTCACATCTTTAAATCTACAGCCCAAACAGGAGTCCAGAAATGGGCAACACACTAAAACTTTCTTCCAGAAAGGGGAAAGCATCTGCTCCAACAGCCAGTGTCTGATCCACAGGACACCTCCTGTGTGCAGCTGCACAGGGAAACCAAATTCCCCAGAGGATGCAGGTCCACGTGGGTGATTGGGACATCAATGTCCAGGCAGCATGAAAGTTTGGCATTTGTTCCACATTTTAATTCCTGCAGCTTTAGTACTGTAGGATTGGTACCTCAGAAGCCATGATTCTTGGGGGCAGCATACAATTTACAGAAGAGCTCTGCACCTTTCCTTTCCTCTTCCCTTTCTCTTCTGGATTTTTATACAGGAGTTTAATTCTTTTCCTTCCCCCCCCTCCACCCCCAGCTGCTTTCAGTTGATACAGGAGAAAGTAGAGGTCACAGGAAGAGCGGAGACACATAATCTAATTTTCATTTTGTCCATTAATCATGCACCATTTCATCCAGCCATTTAACAAGGTGGAGCTCTAAAGTGATCACTCTCTGGAGTGCTGGGGAAAAATTCACTCTAATTCCCATTGCTGCTCCACGCTCCTGTCCATGCTGCACAGAGCAGCTTCTCCTTCTCACACGTCCCAAAAAATGTGTGCTGTCCTGGAAGCCTTCTCAAGAGCTTTTTGTTTTATTGAGAATGTTGAGCTGGAGCTGTTGCTGCTTCATTTGTGGGCAGCTGGATTTTGTGGAGGCGTGGCTCAAAGCAATAGGAATAGGAAATAGAAAAAAATAGAAAAAAAATATAAATAGGAAGCTCTGTATTTCAGTGCATTTTGATATGAAGCTGTAACCATTGCTGCACATTATTTGAGCTCACAAATCAGAATGCCTGCAGGTAGTTCTGTGTCTGCACCCCTTAGAAACTCTGCTATTTGCCTTCACCCTTTCCAGGTTCCAAAGGAATAGTGGGATGTTTAAAAGGAATGCAGTTGCACAGAGGCAGGATAAGATTTGAGCAAAGACTGAGTTGCTGACAAACATTATTTTGGAGGGACCCTGAGCAGTTCAGCTCTAGGATGGAAAATGCATTTGCCACAACATCATTTCCACTCTGGAGTCTTTTTGCTCTACTCTGAGGTGCTCATGGGTTCTAGGGAAAAAAATGTGTCCTGCAGCTGGCTGGCTGTCCTTCTCCAAAAAGTTACAACCTCATTTTTAGGAGGTTTCACTAATAAAATCACTGACTCAAATAAAGGGACCATCATTCCTAAGCCAAATCTTCAAGTCCCCTGAACTACAGGGATTTCCCAAAATGCCAGTGCTACATCATCCCTGATGGAGGCATGGAGAGGTGTCATGGGGACCAAAAGTCCCTTTAGGACAACTCTGATAGGAACAGGGTGACAAAGAGGTGAAATGAAAGAATTATTACATTTTGTTTCCCAGTTCTTAAGGGCTAACAGCCAATGCCTGTGAAACCAGGAATATGGGAAGGGTAGCAGGGATTATATTTATTTGTCAGTGTTTCTAATCAAATTTACCAGCTGTGGAAGATGTTTGGACATTCTTGTCTAGTCAAGTCAAAATAATAAAGATACAGAGAGAAAATTTTGAAAGAAGAAATGAGACTTAGAGACTCAAGGACCTAACTGCACTCAGTTTCTGTGGGATTTGGGAGCATCACCACTATTTTGAAAACCTCCCTTTACATGTGAAGAACACAATCTTGTGAACCCAAATACTGCATCTGCTGTCAGGAGCATGGAACAAGGACAGACAGGCTCAGTGCTTATGATTCTACTAACTTAATTTTTAGTACTCCAAAATAGAATTACCATGAAGTTCAGTGGTGATTATGTGTAATAATTAAAAGAATTTTCACATCACCATTACTGAGCAAGCCCTCTGTATTATAAGCACTTTATCAGTGCTGAGCCAAACAATATTTCACGAAGCAAAAAACTGATCAGGCCACATTTGCCAGGTGAGTATTAGGCAGTGTTTCCTTTTCAGGTGCTTGATCTCAGAGTAGCAGCCCAGAGTTGAAATTCTGGCTGCTTGGTTTGATTTTTGCTATGTGTGTATGTTTTCAGTTTTCACTGAAATTATACATTGCTAGCAACCCCTGGATGCACAACCCCACCTCTCCTAATAGATTTTTCTATTCTGACAGGGATGCTCAACAGTATGGAATAATCCCCTTCAATTCACAAAAGAAGTTCCCAGTCTCTGAGTTTTAAACTATTAGTGATCCATCATTTGCAACAAAAACCAACGTAGATAATCTATTAACAGCAAGGATTTTAAATATTCACTGTTCTCAGTGGCTGTTTGCCTGGGTGTGCAGGAATGACTTAACTCTGCTCTGGCTTCCAGGGACACCATCAAAAACAAGAAGGGATTAGTGGGCTATTTCCTGGTTTAAGTATTTAAATTAGTTTCCTTTTTTCCCCCATCATGCATTATTCTAAGCAAGAGGATATAACTCTGCTTGCAGGAGGGAAACAAGAAGCAGGTGATGTGACAGAAAAGCAGACACACATATGCACAGAGGCAAATTATTTTTTTTTAATTACACCACCATTTGAGTGCAAAATTCAAAGAGAAATGACAACACCCAAGCTTGCTTCTGAAGTCATGAATAAGCCCAAAAATCCTTCAAAAATATTGTATTAAAAAAAAATACGACATGGACCTTTTAAATGGATAAAGAAGTTCAACTTTGGAGAGACTGAAATATAACTTGGTCATAACCTTAATTTTGTACTTGGATCCAGATACTATGACAGAAAATATTTGATAGCAAATAGAAGAAAAAATACAACAGGTCCCTATTCCTGACCAATAATGATACAAAACATGTGCATAGGATTTGAAGAACAACATCAACAAATTCTTTAAATCCCTGTCTACCTTATGCAAGTGAGCCAAGACATCTCCTTCCAAAATAAGCCTGAAAAACACCTTTTTTCTTTTCAATCATGTGCTGCCTTTAGATATTTTAGATTTGTGTTTTTCTCCTGTACCCAAATACTTCCTTTGTGGGAAAGCAAAAGTAAACATAAAAAAGAAATTGAATGAGTACAGTGAAAGGTCAGTGATGATCAACTTTTTTGTTGATACTGGGATCATTTTGCCATTTTAAAAATCAAGCCTAACTGAATGCTGTTAAGGTATCCAAAATTGCACCAAAAATACGGTCCTACCCTATTAATTTCTGTTTTTCAAGGATTGCTGCTGATGTCATGTATTGGAAGATATTACCTAATTCCTGTATTTTCAAAAAATACAAATAAGGAAGGTCTCATTGCTAAATATGTTTAAAAACAGAAGAAAGAGAGGGGAGTTACAAGAAGTAGGGCAGAGAGGTGGGCTTGAGTTAGGTAGAGGCAGTTTGCCAGAGAACACAAAACATTCCTGGTTTTCACTATTGATCATGAATTTGTTTTGAACAAGGGCACAGCATTTAGGTAAATGCCAAGCCACTGGCAAATAAAACAGTTGTACCATGTGTACTCCCCTCTTCCCTGGAAGAAGAAAATGCCTTTGCACAGTGCTTGAGCACCTGAAGCTGCCCCCAAACTCTGCTGGAACCACAGCTGCATTCCAAACCTTGGGATTCACTTCTGTCATTAAAGGATATCAAACTCTAGAGGTGCAGAGGTGGCTCTTGTACAAACCTGAGGCTTTGTTTGCTGTGGGTTACTGCCTGGGGCTCTCCTGTGAAAAAGGCTCCAAAACATCCCTTGGGTACCAACTGCTGCTGCCTCTGCTCCAGTACTCTGCACTTATTGCCCAATTTAAAAGCCTCACAGCTCTGAAGCAGTGTGTGATCTCTTTCTGCAGGAATAGACAAGAACTTCTCAGAACTCATCATCAGAAGGAGTATACACCTTCTCCACAAATCCTTCTAAACACTGAAGCTTTACTAAATGCACTCTGTTCCCTGGTCAAACTACATGGCTCTGATTTTCCTGCACAGGATGAGGCAGGATCTTGCTGCTACCAAAGCTGAAAGCCCCAAATGCAACATGACTAAGAACTGAATTGCCCTGTTTCCAGAGCGAAGGCAGGCTCCACATGCTAATTCTCTGCTAAGCCAAAGCATGGGGCTTTGATTTCCTAACCTCAGAATGTTATCTGGCTCTGGTATAGGATTACCATTAGCTCTGTACATCTGTCCTTACAGTAGGGTCACTGTCACACCATATGTCACTTAAACAACCTTTATTTTTTTCTAGATTTTTGTCTTTCTTAAAATCAGTGTTCATCTGGAAGAGCCTAGATTCCCTTGGCTTTCAAAATCTGCTTTGCATTGCTAATGCATGAGGCTGTAGGCAAAGTTGCATTAGTGAAACAGGGAAAGACAGAGAGAGAGATACTAAAAACCTGCTAAGACAAAATGTTTTCAGGTTGCTCTTCTCTTCAATACTAACAAAAAAATCCCCAACCACCCAAACAAAACATCAGAGGGCGTTTATTCAATTTCCACTTACCAAACTAATTTTTTTTTCTAAAATGCTTCTGCTAAAGTTCATCATCCAATGAATATTCCTGACTTGCAGCAGTGTAACAAGAGAGAGTCTGACCTAGAAAGAGCAGGTCAGGCTCCACATGGAAACCATCACAGGGTGGTGAGTCACACAGTACACACAAGGCATGCCAATCTTTTGGTACAGGAGGAGAAAACTGCAAAATTCATGGACAGTTAATTCTCCCTCTCTAGTACTGCAGTACTGGACTGAGAGAAAGGGTCACCAGTCTCCAGATTGTCACTCTCTCAGAGGAACAACAAAAGAAAGAAATCAGGGGATTTGGAGGGAGAGATGAAATGATCCAAGATCAATGGCCAGCCTTGTGGGACATTTTGGGGATTTCATACTTCCAGAGTACCTTTCATCCTGAAGGAACTCAAACCCCGCTAAAGGATGCACTGATCTCACATGAAGGCTGCATCCAGTGAAAGGGAGCAGAGAAAACCACGTCCATGCAGGTGAGAGCAACACCTGCAGGAAATGCAGGTCTCTGCCCCAGGGGTTTAATAATGTAACACAGACTTGTGCAAGGGGAAGAGAAGATTACCACAACAGGGAAATCAGCAGGAAAGAAATCAGCTTGCTTCAGGGGGAAGAAGGCTCAAGTCAAACCACGTATATAAAAAGCAAATGGAAACTGTCCAGAAACAAAAGCAAGACCTGGAGAATTGTATTGAAGCTGCAAGGGTGATCCAGAGCATTTTCCTGTTGCAGAGGAAGACAACAGGGCTTCTTCTACCAGCTTAAGAATGAGCAAGTCACAGCAGAGCTCAGACTCAAGATGAAGACACTGAAGAAAAGAGCCTGTCTCTCACTGGAAACCACAAAGGTTCCCTGCCTCACTTCTATGCCTCATCTTCCACTGCTTGTCCAATGAAAAAGTTCACCGTGGAATGCAAAAGAGCAGCATCAGCTCCATCCCTCCCAGGTTATCCAGTGGATTAAAGGTGTTCCTGCAGCCCTGACTCAAACTGGTCAGCTCAGAAGTATAATTGGAGAGCTTATGTAAAAAGTTTTCAAACCAATTCAGCTACACTCAGATGCAAAGATACATCAAGTATAATCTGTTGTTGTTCCACCAAGAGTAAACCCTCACCTAAGCCTCAATTTTAAAAAATTAATCATAACAGATCATCTTCCTGTACATCTTGAATTTCCCTACCTCCTTGCAGTCTGGGGCATCCAGCCTGGGCTGTGATCATCCCCATGATGGGATGGTAAGATGCAAATGACAGAGGAAGAGACTACAGGTTGACCTCATTGTCAGATAAAATCCATTAGGTGTGATTAAAACTTAACAAAAATGCAGTCACATTAAAAATTACTATCATGAAGTGCACCATGATTTACTGACTAAATGAATGAGAAATTTATCTGAATAAAATAGTCCTAGCCCTCCTGCATTGGCAACTCATGATAAATTGCTGATTGTGAGAAGATCATTGCTTGCTGTTGGATGACTTGCACACATCGATTTTTCCTAACAACACTAATTATCATAATAGCATCTCCACATATATTACAGAAAGTTTCCTCTGAGCAAGCAAAAATTATTTCAGGCTTTCAGGCCCCAAACTGCAAAGAATAAAGATGGAAAGGAAGGATTTACAAACTACCTCCTTGCCTTTTATTATGCAGATCAAAGGTCCAACCCACTGGATCTTACTTAATCTTGAAAAGATGGGAACAACATTCAAGAAAGCACAGGCATTGTGCAATGAAGCTGTGATCACAGTGGGTTGTTTTTTTGCATAGTGGTGATCTAATTTTGTGAGGCCAAAAAAAGTCTTTGAGAAAGAAGAATGCAATCCCAAAGAACAAGGGGGAAAAAAAACCCCACCATTTCTCCAATTTCATTAAGATGCACAGGGGCAGACTGTGCAGCCCTTATGTAAGTGCTCCCATTGACTAAGGTTGTGTAGGTGAGAAATCTCTCACTAAGTTGAAAAGGAAAAGAACAGTCTATTAATAGGAAATTAAAAGTGGTGGAATAGATAAGAAAAATGGAGGAGAGAGAAAGAGAGACCACGTATTCTCGATTAACTGAAAATCAATCACAATAACCCACGTTCTTCTCTGAGAAATCTAAAAGGTGATAAAAGACCACCTTAAAAAAATGCTCAGCCATTCAGTGTCCTCTCCAGCACATACATTTCATACATTTCAGACTTACCCATGAGGATTTTCCAAAAGTCCATGCTTTTTTACAGAGGAATGTGCTGCTTAGGAGTATGAATAAACCAGTCTATTTACTAACATTAATGTTTTGGGTTTTTTGATGACCCAGTACACTGCACTTAGAGCAGAGAGCCTGGGCAGAAGCAGACACATCACCTGCCTTTGGTGAAAGAGCAATGCCAGAGTGCACCCAGGAGAGCAGGCAAGCAGGATGCTCCAGACAGGTGAGTGGATAATAAGGGTTCTGCTGGTCTTTATTCAGCTTTCCCTGCCCAGCTGCAATGCTCACACCATGCATGTCAATCCTGCATTGTGGTCAGCAAGATGTTCCCCACTGCAGCTCTTACTGAAAGGCAGAAAGGCTCAGGAGCCCTGTTCTTTGCACAGGTTGTTTTTTCTGAAGGGCTGCAATCATAGCTGTGGTTTCCCCCCTCCCTGACCCCCAGACATTGCCAAGCTGGGACCTTTGCCACTGCTCCTTTATCAGGCTTTCAGTGCATCTGACATACTGTCCACCCCCAGGCAAAGCAGGCTCTGTCCAAGTGTGCCTGCAGGTGACACCAATGTCCCTTTCAGGAGGGCACTTGGAAAACAACTCAACCCTTATGTAACCCGAGTCAATGACTACAGTAATTTCACGTGTATAAGGTGCACCCTTTTGACTGAAATTTTGATTGAAACTTGGAAGTGCGCCTTATAATCTGGTGCACCTTATATATGGACAAAGTTTGGAAGTTTGCCAACCCAGAAGTGTGAGCTGCGAGAGCTGCAGCAGCCAGCGCCAGGGGCAGGAGCGCCGGGGCCCACGACACAGGCAGGGCGCCTGGGGCTGTGTTTAAAGGCTACGCTGATCTGTGAAAAATGTTTGCAAATTGAGCACCTGCCATCACCTCCCTGATCATGTGATTCTGTTACTAATTTGTTACTTTGTTGCACGTGGATCCTCGCTGCAAAAATAAAAAAAAGCTCCTTATAGTTTGGTGCACCTTATATGTGGACAAAGTACGGAAACTTGTCGACAATCCAGAAGTGCACCTTATACTCCGGTGTGCCTTATACACATGAAATTACTGTATATTTTTTAGCAGTTTTCACTCCTATCTGGATTTTGGGAAGGACTGGGGATGCAATCCCTGTTCTGTTTGCAAACTAGGCGCAGGAATGGGTGAATGCAAAGGGAAATTTCTAGAGTGGCACAGCTGATGACTTCTCTTGTGTCATGGTGAGAAATCTCTGACATCTCCCACTAATATCCAGAGCTTCACCTGCTTCAGACACACAAGAGTTTTGGTACATACAGACTGTGTTGTCTTTTACCTTGGGGATGTGAGCAGGCACTTGGGAAAACACAGAAAAAATTTCTCCTTGATCCCGGACTAGCAACTCCCATGTAGTCAGATGAATAAGGTGCATATATCTTCAGAGTGACCACATAAATTTTACATTGTGTAGTTTGTGATATATACAGTAACTATTCCACAAATGTCTTCAAAGCCTTTAAATATTTCTGTTCTGTGCACGTGTCTGTGGGAACAGTGGAGCTGTCTTCAAGTGATGGGACCAGGTTTAAATGATATGAACGATTTAAAAGTAACTCTCCTCCAAAAAATAATTTAAAATTGCTTTTCCATCTGTAAGACTGCAAGGGTTTGTAACCCTAATTTACTGCATTCTACTGCCATAGACAAATCCTTGAGGTGTGTATGTCCCTGGCCACTTAACAATAGAAAATTCCTACATATTTAGTTTTGTTTTAGCCATCTATGATAAGGGCAGACTACAAATAATCTTGACCCAGTGAAGCAGTTCCATAGTTTGGAACACTGAAATTCTGGTTGAGATGGATGAGTGGTCAGGCTGCAGGTAGAGAGGCCAAATTTATCTCATAGATGGTGCTACTACATTGGTGAGATTACAGCTAAGATTCCCCAGTTCTTCACCTGTCCCACGACTGGTTAAAAAACCATTTAAAATGACAACAAATATTTCATGCTATTTTCATCTGCCAGACCACAGAAAGCCATGGTGTCTGTAGTAATTTCCTGTGAACTCTGACAGCACCAAAAAAGGGTCCTGTGCTATTAAGTAAGTAAGGAGTGGAAGCAGAGAGATAAAAGTTGAATGAGGGGAAACAGGAGGTAAACTTGAGCAGTTTAGACAGAGAGAAAGAAAAATGGCTCATGAAGTAGTGGAAGAGAGAAAAGAGGCAGACAAATTAAACAGGACTGATTAAAACAAAGTGAAAAAAAAAAAAAAAAAAAAAGAAAAAAAAATCCTTCCCAACCTGCTAGATTGAGAGGGAAAGAAATACAAGCTGGGAAAATAATTCCCGGGAAAATGCATGCTGGGCAGTCTCAGGAATCTTGCTTTCTCCAGACAATGCCATATACAAAAATGAATTTAAAATTCAGATTCTTTTGAGGATGCTTACTCTTCAAAGAATGTCATGTCACAAAAGGAGGAGTCACCTCAGGACAGACCTTACACTCTCTCTAGGTAGACACTTTAAAATTATCTTTCTTTCTGTTTTTTAAAGACATTGATTTTTGTCCAGTTTCTCCAAATAGCATAAGCAAACAAAAGGCATCTTATAGGTTCACCTGTATTTCAAGCCAGCAGATTTTAACCACAAGTGACAGAACAGATGCTACAGTAGGGTGCTAGCATGAGCAGCCAAAGACAAAGCTTCTGGAGTGAGTAACCAGCTTTAATACTGCCCAAGTGTGGAACAAGTGAAAAGGAGACAGAGGAAACACGATTTTGTGACAGTACTGCTAAACTTGGGCTTGCTTTCTTATGAGATATTTGATCCTCTCCAGGCAGCTCCTCTCGTATGTGGAGGGAGAGCTGCTAACAAGCTCCCACCAGGTGTAAATGAGGAAGCACCTGCTTGGAAGATGTGCTGCCACAGAATGGCTGGTTTTGTCCCAATGTGTAAGATGCTGCTCACAGGCTAATGCATACCAAATGTTGCTCTCACACATGAAAAAGGGGCTGAGTACGAGGTGGGAGGACTCCAGAATGCAGCAAGAGAACAAAGAACATAGGGAGCAACAGATCGGCTCCTCTCCCTGTTAACAAATTTGGCTGTCTCAGACAACACTGAGCTGGTGAACATTAACATAAAGAGGGCAAGATTCCCATTGCCCACAAGGAATGAAATCTTTGCTGAGAGAGCAGAAGCCACATTCTTTAGCAAATTAGATGCATCAGCTGGGATTTGGCAGAACCTCCTGAAACACAACCTCCTCCTCCAAATCTGCACTTAACCACTTACTGGGACAGTGTTTCAAGAGGTATTAAGTGTTCCTGCTGTGGACACACACACATTGCAACATTTAGGAGATCTTTTTGCAGGGAACACACACACCAACAACACAATGCTTCTAGGTAGCAGCATCAGGCTTGAATATTTAGAAAGGTTTTGGTAAGCATCAGAAATAGGATCCACATAGATAAAATGAAAGACAAAATAGGAAGTCAGAAGTGAGATGTACACCTTGCTGCTGAGCTGGAGCATCCTAGCCATCCAGGGAACATAGAGCATCAGAGAGCACTCCTTCACACAGGCACAGGTTAGGGAGATGTTGAGCTCAGAGCTTTGAAAGGATGCTGACACTGGTCCTGGTATCACAGCTCTGGGACCAGGTGACCAAGCCCTCTGCTGTAAGTCATATTGAAAAAGGACAAAAAATCTTGTGGTAAGATGTGCCCAAAAAGCCAGAAAGCTATACTAGCCACAAAGGAGTATGCAAACACAAGTTTAGAAAGGGCTGTTGGAGTCCACATGTAACTCCACAAAACACAGTGATGTTCAGAACACTCCTGAGCTATAGTCATGAGCAGTAAAGAAAGGTGAGCAAAAACGAGCCCCTAAAGAACAGGAGGGAGGTTGCTTTTTAGATAATCACAATCTAGTTCAAAGTAGTATTTTTAATTAGAGGCTACCCTATGACCTTTATCCTTATAGATTGATCACAGTAATTTCACAACTATAAGGCGGACCAGACTATAAGGCGCACTTTTTTTGGTAGCATGCATCCATGTGCAACAAAGTAATTAATTAGTAGCAGAATCCTGGATCGCGGGGTTTACTGGCAGGTGCTCAATTTGCAAACATTTTTCACGGATCAGCGCAGCCTTTAAACGCAGGCTCAGCTCGGGGCTGCACGGGGTTGCACTTCCGGGTTGGCAAATTTCCCAACTTTGTCCATATATAAGGCACAGCAGATTATAAGGTGCACTTCCGGGGTTCAATCAAAATTTTAGTCAAAAGGGTGAAATTGCTGCATTTGATAAGTTTTCTTTGCTGCAAGTTCCTGAACAGAGAGAAATCAGAGCAGAGGTAGAATGCAGGGAAGGAAAAGGAGGTCCCTGGCAGAGCAGGCTGGGTGATCACTGTGGAGCAGAAACTGCATGAAACCTGCTTAACTGAGTTAAGCAGCAAAGACATTCCACCCTTCACACAGTAAAGAGAGCACAGGGGAGGATACTGCTTGTGCAACAATAATTCCTGTTGCAAGAATATTTCTACATGTACAATTGAACTCTTCTTGAAATAATGCTGAAAAAAATAAATTTCAGGTTTGCTTGGAATTAAATCTCAGCTTGTATATGCCTCTACTTTGGAGGGAGAGGGAAAGAGTTAATTTTTAATCCAGTCTCTTGTTCTCTTTACAAAGGGTGGGAAAGACAATGACACTATGTTTAAATTGAAAAATAAACTCCCAGACTACCCAGAAAAGGCTTTCCTAGCAAAGGGATTTGCTAGCAGTTTGTTTCCTGCAGAACAGAATAGTCAAAAGGCAATTTTAAATCTAATGTTGGCAGAGGTACATGAAATGCCACTGAGGCTTAGAAATGCTGCTGGGGGTAGAAATGCAGTCTGAAAGGGGACAGTTTGTTTCATCTCTTATAATCACTACAGAGAGCAGTAAGGGCCCCAGATCTCAATAATCTAAAGTTCATTGTTATATGCCTGATGAAAGCTAACCATTCATTGATTTATGCATTTATATTCAGATATTTTAAAATTATAAGGACACCCCCACTCAGCCCCCTTCAAATGGTTATTCTGCAGAAATAAAATAGGTCTGAGTGTGTTCAGATCCAAAACAGTGCCAGAGAAAATGGGTGGACAACTGCAAAGCCTTCTCTTGGGCTTTCCAACAAAGCCTTTTCTCTTCCAAAACGAGTTTTTAGACTTGCTGGACTCCCACTACCAGCAAGGGAAATCTGACCACTGATCACATTGGTTAGCATGAGACCTGGTAGATTGGGCACAGAAGGGAGAAGAGATCTTCCCTGTCCCTCTGAAAAAGAGATGAAATAGAGAGATCTTCCTGGCCCTGTATCTGTACTGCTAAATCCTGCTGCTGATTTTATCAATGCTGCAAACTACAAGGTCTGGTAAATCCACTGCACTCACAGCCTTCTTGCTGGTGGCAGATGAAGGAAATTTCAGCAATTACTTCACCTGTGTATTCAGCATGGACTGTAGCTCGGGAGCAATGACATTTTATTTTGTGATGTGCATTTCCTAAAAGGACTGTGTGACACCTTAGAAATACAAGCACAACCAAAGGGGAGATTACAAGAAAGAGGTCTGGAGTTGCACCAGAACCTTGATGGTACAGATAGGTGAAAGAACAGGTTGGATTGGGATGGGGGTAAAGAAAATCTCCAGTATTACATTATCTTATCATAATAAGATTCATAATTTCATGTGTTTTCCCTTCACTTCAGTATTCTGAAGTATACTCTAAAGAGCAAACTCCTGTCCCAGATGGATACAGAATAGCTGAAAGTCAAGAATCCTAGAAGTTCAGCAAACAGGAAGGTAACTACTACCTTAACCCCAATATGTATTAATTTTATGAGATCACAATTTTAAAGTAATTTTAGAATTTCTGAATACTTCCAACCAGCAGTGTTGTGAAGAATGAGTTGACTTTTGTTCTAGGCACTCAAATTTCTATGTTTATGAATTTAAACACAGGAATATACATTCCTGTAAAATTGAGGTCTGATTAATGTTTTTGAGATGTTGAGAAGCAAACTGGCAAACCTAGGAACTGCAGACGCGAAATGAATAAATACAAGGGCAAGAAGAATTCTAAATGTCCACACTCCAGGAAAAGGTGAAGCTAAGGTGACATATGGGCTTACAAAATTTACACAGGAACAAATCTAAAACTCAAATATTACCTAGGTGAAAGCTATGATTCAATCTGCATCATGGCTGGGTATTGCAAGATCCCAGAGTAGAGAAAAAAGGAATGAGAGCAAGTCAAACCTGGCAACCAGTAGTGGATACTAAAGGCTAAATAGACAAAGTGCTGTCAAGGATAGGAACCTCGCTCTTTGTCTTTGGAATAAGCCTTCTCTCAAAATAAAAATGGAAAATAACAAAATCTAACTCATGACCTGAACTCCCTGTCTACATGAAAACAGGACAGTTTATTAGTTTGCAATAAACACAGAGAGTTACAGAGGCCTGGGGACAATGAGAAGTTGGTTAAAAAATGGCTCAGAAAACCCACCAGGAAAGGGTAGCACTCTACTGGTATAGACATTTCAAAACCACAGTGCTTCACAACTGCAGCTGTAATGAATAAAACTGAAGAAGATTGATTGGCACACATTGAATCATTAAACTCTTGGACCTTGCTAAATAACAGGACAAACTGCTCTTTATGGAGCAATCTAGATCATGTAGGAAGGAAAAGTGTAAAAAAAAAAGAAGTAAAATAGAGGACATTTAATATACTCTTTGTGCAGTCAGTAATACAAATTATCTGCTTCTAAAAATAACTTAGGACATTTTCTTCACAGATATGAATAATACACACTATAAGTCTTCAAGAAACTTGGCAAGAAGAAAATCACACAACAATGTATTTTTATAAATCTTAAACAAATGGAGAAGTTTCTATGAATCAAAGAGCTACCACTACAACTGTGTTTTTTAAAGTGGAAAAAACTAGTTGTTCTGACACACTCTCTGGCAAAGCAATGGAAAAACTGGTTTCAGCTCTCTACCAGCAATGAGGATTTAACACTGCTTTTATACTTTGATTTTGCAAGGTTTAGGGTGGGCAAAAAACTTGATAATGAAGAAAAAGCACTGCCAAATGAAAGGAACAAAGCTTGCATTACATTAATAAGTACACACCCACAGGTCACAAAATGAGGAAACACCAACAAAATTGTTTTTTAGGATTATGCCATGGAGATCTTGGCCAAATGCTGTCCAATGTTTGTTTCCAGTGATTTATGCTAACACGACCTCCTTGACAGCACAATGGGCAGATGGCAGCAGGCAGGTAAGGCTAGGCTATGTTCACAGGTAAGATGGTCAGAACCCATCCAAGCACGTTTTGTTAACCCATTTCTCCTTAAAAGCCTGCCAGAGACTGATTTCCAGGGAGCAGATGTGGACTTTGCAAAAGGCACAGCATCTAAACTCCAAGGCAAAGCTTTTGTGGAAAGCAGTTTCTACAAGTCAAACAGGCACCCTCTATAGCTCTGCAGGCTGCTCAGCAAGTGATCCTCACTGTTTCCTTCACTATTTCCATTCCAGCCTGTCGCCCCTCAAATCTGGTAAGACAGTTGTTTCTCTGCCACACTTTTATGCAGTGAATACAATTTTTTTTTTTCATTTCCAGGCAGACTTTTTAAAAAAGGCCAAATTCCAGAACATCAATCTCTTTGTCTCACTGTCTCAAAGACTACCTTCAAAAAAGTGTAAAATCTCTTAGAATTTCAGTGAGCAACACACCCCCTTTCACTTCTAAAGGACGATGATGATTATACTTTGGAAATGTTGTCAGAACACAAGTCCCCCTTTATCTTTGGCATGCAAAACCAGACTAAGCAGATGATGCATCTTGAATGTATAAGACTAAAACAAAGGACAGATAATTAGATATGAAGATATGCTTGCAGGATGGTGTAATTTCTCTCCTTCATTCACATCCCTAAAATTTTAAACAATATAACTAGTGGTTTTGTTAGGAAATAATTGCAGCATTCTCACAGTCCCATGCAGGCAAATAGCTGCAGTATAGTTTCACTTTTCTTACACCCACAGAGAATTCTGTTTTGTTTTCCCTCATTACTTTCCCTCACACACTTGGCTCCAAACATCATTGTGCCTCAGCCATTCAACTTCAATTCCTTTGGGCTGCTTTTTTCTCATACCATTATGCATTCGTATTGAACAGCTGGAATCAAGAATAAGTACAATTATTTATTCCTAAATTTCCCAAAGAAAATGTTTTTACTTTTCCTCAGTTTGAAATTACTTTTTGGTTTGAGGAAAAAGAGAAAAAATGTGCCTTCCATAAAACCTTACATACATCTCAAGAACTTAATGGAACATTTTAGATTAAACAACAGTGTGATTATTGAGAAGGACGTGGGTTCAGACTTTTTCCTTTTATTTCTAAAATTGTATAAAAAGTCTAAACAAAGCAACTGCGGCTTCTTGCCGTGGAACTGATTTCTTTTATTATGACATGAGAAGTAGAAAGAGGACTTCTACCCCTCAAATACCAAACAAGTTACCAGCCTTATGAAGATCTACTTGCTGTATTAGCTTATCAGCCACAGCTAAACAAGAATGCAAGAAACATCCAGAAAAAGCAAAAAAGAGCAACACCTGCCACATAGTCACAAATTAACAGCTGGGTTTAGGGCAGATAAGGGCACAAGAGCAAGGTGGAGAGCAGGGAATTCTCAGTATCAGTCTGACCAAGGGGAGAAAGTCAGGCATGGGGTAATATCAGTAGGAGAGAGTCTACCTTGATAAGGTAGGTGAGTCAGGATCCACCAGGAGTTTTGCTGGATATGGATGGGTCAGGATCTGCCTATGGTTTTAACACTCAGTTCCAGCAAAAAATCCCATCAAAATTATCCTCAGGCCACCTCTGGAAAAACCCCTGACTCAAAAATCCAAACCAGTATCTGCTTTGAGTAAAAACACCCCAACCTGTGCTCCTGTGAAGAGAAACAAGAGTACAGTAATTTCACGATTATAAACCACATCTTTTTCATTGAAGAATCCAGCCTACCCCAGTAGTGCGGCTTATATTCAGGTGCGGCTTATCTATGGACAAATCCCAGTGAAATGCCAACCTGGAAGTGAGAGCCGGCCAGGGAGGGTGCCTGGGGCTGCCTTTAAAGGCTTTTCTGGTCTATGAAAACTGTTTGCAACTTGAGCACCTGACACCAAACCCCCTGCTGGTGAGATTCTGTTACTAATTCATTACTTTGTTACACATGGATCCTTGCTTATATATGGACAAATCCTGTGGTCTACCCGGCTACCGGGACGTGCGGCTTACACTCAGGTGTGGCTTATAATTGTGAAATTACTGTAACTTGACAGAAGTACATGGTCACTGCTAACTATTAGATGCAATAGCTAGATTTTTTTTCTCCTTAAATATAATTTGTTGAATCATTGTGATTATTTAACACAAACATACACTTATACAAATCTCTACCAGACTCCAAAACTACAATGAAAGTAGAAGCTATAAACTGACAGAAAGATATACTCAGTTTATATTCAGAAATGTATTTCAAACTGAAGAGTGCAATATTCTTATTTTTCATCTGTGACTATCAGCATGTAGTAAGTTGTAAAATCAGATGATCTGCATCAGTCTGTGTTTAACTTAACGATATCAACATTTTAATCACTTTTGCAAAAACAAAAAGCTCCATCAAGCACATCTCACAGTAATAAGCTTTCTAATTTTCCACAGCAAAATGCTTTTCAGGGAAGCAGGAGAGAAAGAAGTAAGAAATACATTACAGTTAGAAACTTGTTATTTCAACCTTTCCCACCAAAATAAATCCCTTCAGTGGAGACAAGTGGGTTCCACAAGTAGCAAAGGGACCCTTTGATGCCTACACAAAACCAAGAAGCCCCTGGATGGATCAATAAATGTGAATTACACATAATATATCATAAAGTATGGCTCTGCCTTAAGTATCTTCTTTGTTTTTCACAGAAATGACTTAATATCTGGACTTGTTTATGGAAGAATGTCTTGTTCTATCAAAATATCTAGTTTTTCCTACACTTAAAAAAAAAAAGAGGAACTGAGTGAGATTAGATACATGAAACCTTGGCTACCCATTCACATTGTGGAATTGCAGAGAGATATTAACATGAATTTCTTGAATTATGAAATGGAGGTGATGGCATTAACTCTTTCACACAGGCAGTTCATCCTCTCAGCTGTTTGCTGGGTCTCTGAGTTCAACAGATTTAACAAAAGCAAAAGAAAAGCAATTAACCATTAGACAGCATGACCAAGTATCCTCTGCCTCTCAGTTACAAACTGACAAATCTGCAGCCACAATTACAGTCTGAGTTCCATGTCAATATTGCAGTGTTTCTCTAGATAAGCCTTCACAAAAAGAAGAGGCTTTAGATCACCTCTGTCTAATAAAATAGGCAAGCAGAACGAATATAAAATACAAACCTTTGAGCTGTCACCATACATACAAAACCAGGAGGCAGATGAAGATTTCTTTTTGATTTGCAATTAATTTTAAATAATATATGATGTAGTCTGACCTGGTAAAGATCCAACTTCTCCTTACTGGTTGATCCCCTAACTCCATAAGCTGAAGGAGTGACAAAATTTGCTGTATTTCTACATGCATTCTAGTGTGAGTCACAGTTAAACCATGCTCAGAATGAAGTGTTCCTTGTAGGTGGTGTGGAAACAGCTAATTTGGTAGAAAGCTGTTATGCTAAAATGATCAACCAACAATTCTATTATGTATTATACACTATTAGTGTATATCAGACTTCTTGACATGTTTTGGTGGCATGTAACCTCTGTGAAGGCATCACCTACTTTGGGAATTGATTGAAAACTTTAATCCATTTCTAAGCACCACTAAAAGGATTCCACTGTTCTTACTTTTTCCGGTCAAAACCAAAGGCTCTTGGCACCCAAAATGTTCTTCCTTTGCTCCCAGAGCCAAAATGCCAAAAATGCTGTTTAAAGCTGGCTTGATCTCTGGCCCAAGAAGGGACCAGCTGCTCCATTTTTTCGTTACAATGCTAACTACACAGTGGGTTTGGGATCCACGACCATCAAGCCTTGCATCATGAAAGAAAAGGAAACAAACCCTCCAAGGAAGAATGACATCTGACCCAAATTTTCTCACAGTTGCCCTAAGTATTCATGAGATGAGGACAGGGAAAGAGCAGTGAATTAACAACAGGTCTAAAGTAGAATGCAACATAATTTCAGTTGTTTCTTAAAATAATCAGGCTCTAATACCACGTGAAAAATCCAAGAAACATCTGCAATGACATTCCATACTTTCCAGGAGAAAGAGGAGGCTGGTCAAAGAGGTACTAAGCCTTTTTTTGGCCTCTTGTGCACTCACACTTACCTGACCAAGGGCTGGGAGTGCTGCATATGCCATGGGCTGGTTGATCATCCCTTTCTGCTTCATGATGAGCATGCGCTTCTGCTCCTCGCTCAGGTGTGCCATCTGAGCTGGCACCTGCGCCTGCTGGGACTGCTGCTGCTGGATGTAGGGCATCATGGTGTTCTTCCCGGGATTTGCCATGGGTGGGGTCATCCTCTGGCTCAGCTCAGTGTTGAAATGGGTCAGAGGTTTGGTGTTGCCGTAAGAAAGCATGTTGGGCTGTTTGCTCAAGGAGTTTGCGACCAAGTTATTTGGCTGCTGACTGATCATGTTCATGTGATTTTGAGGGAGGTAGTTATTAATTGCGGTCTTCTGGGGGTTGTTTGCCATCGGAGGCACTATTGGGTTTTGGTTGTTAAAGGCTTGAGGATACATCATTGGGCTATTTGGTTTGTCTGCACTGAAGGGCGCCCCATAGGGACTGGATGGAGGTCCCACTGGTGACCAGCTTGAGGGCTGATTTGGATGCTGCTGCTGCTGCTGCTTCTGCTGCATGAGCTTGGCTCTCTGCTGCTGCTGGGCTGCCATCTGCTTGAGCTGCTCAGCTGGGGACAGGTCAGCACTGGGCAGGGTCACTGGGCCAGGCCCCGACGCTGGGTTCATCAGGAAGCCATTCCCAGAGCGTGCCTGCGTCTGTCCAGGAGTGTGTGCCTGGCTGGGAGTCTGGGGGGACTGCACAACACAGTTTGCTGGTGACCCAGCGGGGACTGGGGCTGGTGGTGCGCTGGATGCAGAGGCAATGCTGGAGCCTGTGGAGATGTTGGAGAATGGAGGGCCAGAAGAAGATGGTCGGACCTGGGGAGACCCCAATGGGACATGAGCAAATGGAGAATGGGATGGATCGCTTTTCACACTTGCACTCTCCTGAGCCTCTGTGGCAGGCCTGGGAAATTCGGGCTCCTTCTTCTCTTCAAAGTCTTCGTTGAACAAATCCTGTATATCATCCTCTGGGACAGTGTTTGCCAGCTCATCTATGAGCTCCTGCCACTCCTGATCATTCAGGTTAATGTCTGAGAAGAGCTTGTTCTGATTGGAAAGAGATGTTTCAGAAGTGTCTATGCAGTTGGAGTCATCCAGAGGCTCTTGCTTCAGCTCCTTGCTCTGCAGGATGTTAAAACTCTCATCCAGCTCGTTGCAGCCATTTACAGGGAGCTTTATCTCAGAAAGCCCACCATTTTCACCCAACTCTTCTAGACCACTCCTGTGGGTTCCACTGTTCTGCAGGGGCAGGGGAGCCTTCATGTCAAGCTGGTGAAGAGGAGAAACAGCAGGCAAAGGCAAATTAATGGGCAAGCTGTTGATTGCCTCAATGCCTGGCACATCCTTTCGTGTCCGCTTACTGGTTGGGGAAAATTTCCCATCACAAACTCCGTTCTGCTGTTCTCCATTGACAGGTGAACGTGTGCCTTCCAACTTCCTTTTGACTGTCTCTTGAAGCTTAAAGAGAACAAGAGGAAAGAAAAAGAATTAACCATTTGCAGATGCAAAAGATGTGCTCATGAGCACTGTTACGAGATACTCCTCATCAAGCCAGTGACAATAAATTTTAAAACTGATTAGGAAGTTTCTCTAATTTCATCCTTATGCCTTGATCAATTTGACAACACAGTCTAAAAACTCCTAAATAACCAAACACCTCCCTCATCCCAAACCAAACCTTCCCTTCACTGGGAAAGCAGAACTGTAGAAGACATCCGCGGATTTCAAGGTGAGTCTGTGCTAACTTCCAAGAAATATAGGGAGCAAGTTGACTAATTCAGCATTTTAGAGCCTAATACAGGGATGAGATTTAAACAGTGTGCCTAACACAGTGAGGAGTCTTAAATTGGAATAAAAGAAAAAAAAGGAATCACTAAAATTTACTACTCACTCTGTTGGTTTTTTTTTTAATTGGAAGTTTCTAGAAGCTTCTTAAAAAATAACTGCAATATAATTCATTGACTACTTATATTGAAATGTGTTGTTGACCAAAAAAAAAAAAAGTAACATAGTTTGATTTGATTACGTTCTTGGCTAACATACTGAGAATCACTTTTAAGGGAGGAAAAAAAAATATATCCACCCAAGAAAATAGAAGACACTTTGCATAATGTTAACTCAATCAAATAATGAAAAAAAAGAAATCAGCTATGTGCTAGGAGCAAACATAAAACATAAATAGTAATAGAAATAACAGCAAGACAAGTCTACAGAAAAGCAAATAAATTGAAAGATAAGAATTTTATAAAAAAATAGTGTGTTAACATCAGCTTTAAGTCAGGTTATAGGAGCATAGCAAGGGACTGTAGCAAGCAGCAATCCTCCCCACTCACATCCAGGCTGAGTCCTTTACTTATGTACAAGGCTAAAAAAAGCATCTCTCTTCAGCTAAGGCAAAAAACAATAGTGGGGAGGGGAGGAAGCAAAGAGGTCACAGCTCTAGCAAACGCCTTCAGGACACACTTGCATCCTTGATACTAGAACAATAGAAGACAAAATACTGAAAGATTTTATCAGTTTTTAAAGTATTCTTACTGCTAGGAAAGTCTGAGATATGCAGCTCCCACTCCTTCCCTAACCTAGAGGTCCTCAACCTTCTTTCTTCCCACAATCCAGATCCCATTTATTTCTCCCATCCCAGAGGGCTGGTTCCCCTTTCAACCCATGTGTAAGATGGGAGAGCAAATCCCTATCTTGCCCAGGTTTAGGAGGGGGTGGTTCTGGGAAGGCTGTGTCCTTCTCCTGCCTCTCAGGCCAGCCTGGCCTCTGTCAGCACACAGTGCAGAGGGATGTGGCCAGCACAGGCATGGCTGCAGCCACAGTTGAGCATGCACAGGATGCTCTTCTGCAGAGAGCCAAGCAGAAAGGCAAGGCTATGAGTCTAAGCAGACCATCAATTCCTTGATTTGCTCTGGAGCTTTTTAATGTGGGAAAACAATTAACATGTGAATAAGAGTCCCCAGTGGTTCACTGTTGGCATAAGTGACCGAGACGTTGCTGCCTGCTCCACCTTGCACAGAGCCAGTGTGTGCCAAGCCTCCCTCAGGTGGAAATTCCTCCACCTCATGGGTCCTGTGGTTCCATAGACACCAGCTGCTCTGGTCTCCTCCTCTGGTGCCTGGTCTTAAATTTGGAGAGTTGGGGATGCTCATCTTGGAGATAAGAAAGTTCTGGGCAGACCTTTATGGCACCTTCCAGCACTTACAAGAGAGATGGAGAAGGACATTCTACAAGTGATAGGACAAAGGGGAATGGCTTCAAATTGACAGAGAGTGGGTTTAGATTAGATATCAGGAAGAAATTCTTCCCTATGAGGATGCTGAGGCGCTGGCACAGGGTGCCCAGACAAGCTGTGGATGTCCCATCCCTGGAAGTGTTCAAGGCCAGGCTGGATGGAGCTCTGAGCAGCCTGGTCAAGTGGAAGGTGTCCCTGCCCATGGCAAGGAGGTTGGAATTAGATGATTTTTAAGGCTCCTTCCAACCTGGAGCATTCTGTGACTTTATGCCTTCGCAGCTCTGTACCAGCTGTCCATACCCTGAGTCTCTCACCTCCCCAGCTTCTGGAGATGAGGGAACAGCACAGCCAGTGGTTTGTACCAAGAAGTTCCTCTCCCTGTGTTGCAGGCTGTGATGGGAAACTAGTCTGCACCAATGTGGGGATCAAGAAGGCTGTGAGCATGTTTTGGGCTCCCCATCAAGTCCCTGCGTTCCCACTCCTCTCCCAAATGCAGCAGCTCTTGTCCCCATGAGCTCCAGAGATGCAGGTGGGAATGCACACTGTGCCACTGCCTGGCAACCACGGTCTGCAGAGCACAGAGCCCTGAGCAGAGCATCACCTTCTCATCTCTCTGTGCCATGGCAGCAGAGCTCTGCTAGCAAGAGCTGCTCGCCCAGAGGTGGTAATTGCCTCAATCTGTGCCAGTGAGCAGCCACGTGGAAAGCAAGTCCAGGACTCGTGTGAAGGATCCAAATCAGACCCCACAAGGGGACCTCTGCTACGGCTCTCACCTCTGCTGCCTCCCTCCCCTAAAACCTGTGTTAAGCTGGACACTGGTGCGTGGCATTACAGCTCCCTGATGCTTTTTCAGTCCTGTATCTGCTGTGCTGAATCCTACAGCTGAGTTGGTTCCACTGATCTTTGTATAACCCTGGATCAGACCCTGGAGACAGGATGGGATGGTACAGATGTGGTAATGGCACTGCTTCACAAGTACAACTCCAGAGCAAGAAAAGCAAGAGCACAAGCTGGCCTCAAGTGCATATAATGGGTTAAAATAGCATATTTAAATATTGCCCCTGATGGGCAACTCACACAATTCACAGGAATCACCCATTTCAACCCCTAAGCCATCTTACCACGAAGTCATTATTTGCCACATCACAAAAACAGTCCCCAAACAGCAGGTGACTCAAGACTAAGCTCAATGGGCACACACAGGCACAACTAGGAATTGAAGAAATGTTCAAAATGTGTTGTGGCCCTTCACCCCAAGTTCATATTGAACAAATTCTGGGCTAAAGTAAGAACAGGACCTGTGGCAGGTTTCTCATCATAAAGCAAAGTTCATATAAGAAAAAGATGGTAAAAAAGTTTGTCTTGATGACAAGGCAGGGAGCAGTGAGAGTGATTATCTCCTCAGGAATACAAGTGAACTGACTCCATGTTTTGCAAGTTTGAACAAATACTTTACAAAAATATTGGTAAGAGTGATACACTTTTACATGGTTTCACCCTTTCAGGTTTTAAAACATTACTATTTTATCCTGGATCTATTACCTTATTTGTATATGAATGTTTACCAAAAGAATGAAAACTATCTAGTGGCAAATAACCAGCCCAAAAAATATCGGTTCCTAAAGTTTCATCATGTACTGGAACTTGGATGTCCCCCTGTACAAATATACAGTGACTTTAGAGAGAGTAAAAGCAGGCCCAGTATATAAATATTCATAACCATGTTTATTATGCATTACAACAAAAAGAAGCTTGACATGGAAACTATTTTCTATCAAATATGAAACATGCTGAAGTTGTGCCTTGTTGCAAAAAGAAATTAAATTAAATCCATTCTAAGTTTGTACCTCCCCATTGTTCTCCATCAGAGACTTTAAGATTTGGGGAGTTAACAGGCACTAATATTTTTATTTTCTTTGCTTGCTCATTGAAAAATTGCAAGTAGACAGAAACGGAACACGAAAGGTTTGTTTGCTAGGTACAACTTTGCAGGTGGAGAAGCCCCTTGACTCCAGCATTTTGGGGGAGTTGGGACCCATAACAGATGCATATTTTTTTTTGGCACAGCACAGAAATATTCTCATCAAATGCTTTCAATGAAAATTTCCCTTTCCACATCCTGATTTCATTCCCAATCACTGTATTAACTCCTGAATGGTTTGGATATCCAACACTGGGCATATACTGGCAAAGAGTTTACCACCAGGATTCCACAGTGTCTTAGACTAAAATCACAGCCCTTCCCTTTTCCTCTATGAATACAATCCCTGAAGTAAAACTTCTTAGTACAGGTACACAGTTTGTGCATGTTTCACAGCATGACAATAATAGCAGGAGCTGAGAGATTTTTGTCTAGGAGCAGAAGATTGTTGACACATAAAATAAAAATAAAAGGAAAATATAAAAATCAAAGGAAAATCTTGAAATAAAAGAACCCCCCTTCCAGCTTCATAAGCCTTTGGCTTTATTCACACCAAGTATTCGGCTGATGAATCTTCATTTCACTGCCCCAAAGCACAAGAGGGTGAAGCAGGACTCTTGATTCTTTAAATGCCTTTGGAAAAACTCCAGTTGCAGAGTGAGAAAAGGTCAGATTTTGGCAGGTTGACTTTTAAAATGACTTTTGACTGGAGGAGAGCAGGGGGACAGAGTCTGTGCACGCAAACACAGACGGACCTGAAGGGTCTGATCCAACCCATCCCGAAATCCTCGGCAGAGCTCCGGGACGCGCCGTGACAGACCCAACAGATCAACCAGAGAGTGTGGGGGCTGTCAGCAGGGCTTTCATCCGGGAGGAGAAGCTGCTCTGCTCCGTCTCACCAGCAGCAATCCATTTTTCCAAAGGAAGCAGACAGAGGTATTGTTGTTATAGCAACAGCCGAGCCGCTGGAGCCCATCCTCCACCTGGAGCTGCTTTAGTGGGCGGCTGTTCCTGGGGAGTGATGGGCTGTGGTGGCAGAGCATCCTCTCACTGCTCCTAAAAAGAACAACCAGCACAAAACCCAGAGGGAGGTGGGGAAGCTGGGAGGCTGTGCTCTCTCTGTGCCAGTAGAAGCTGGATGAGATTCACAGGGTTTAACACAGGTGCACTTCTCCTCTGTGAGCCCCTGGATAACAAGGCTGATGTCACTTTTACAGATGTTTTTGTGCACCAGCTACTGACTTTCCTCTCCCTAGGGCAGCCCCAGACACCTCAATACAAGACAAGGACAACAGTTCTGAGGGGTTTGGTCCACTTGGCTCTCCAGCTCTGCTGGAATGTGCCCTGCTCTGGAGCATCTTTGCTCCCTGTGGGAAAGCAGAGAAACTAGCCAAAGCCCAAAGTCCATCTTCCCCAGAGGATGTGCATACTTACAAAAAACAAGTGTTATTATCTCCTCCATATGCTCTTCTGTGACTCTTTCTGTTAAAAAATGATCTTTTCAGTTCTTCATGTTGAATCAGTCTGGCCCACCAGTCATTACGACCTTCAGTTCCTTTCCATGAAATTAATTCAAGTCTTGGGCCCTTCCTCCAGGATTTCTACTCTCCCTTCCATGTGTCTGTTCCTGAATTTGCTCCCCCTTTCTTGTCCCTCCTAGAGCTTCTATAGAAAGATCTTGATACTTCTTACCTCCAACAGGGAGTATTTACCATGAGCTCTGCCAAACACTACCCCAATTCAGCAGTCTCCAACCTGCACCCTTAAAGATTAAGTTTGCTACTTAACTTCTTGCGCTGCACTCAAAAATCCTATCAACAATTTAGGAATTGTCCCAGGGGTGGCTATGAAATGACACTAAGTAAGTGGATTTGACATGACAGCATCTAAGATCAGTAAGGAATCATCAGCATTGCCATCTGCATGCCAGAAATTCAGCCTCAACATTTGAAAGGATTTTTTGCAGGCTGTATCACCTCTGACACTGCCATTGAAAAGCCTGAGGTTCAGCCACATCTTGTCACCAGTGTTTTAAATCCACCAGCTCCATGGTGGCCCCCATTGTCACTTGCTGCAGTGTCCTGCAGAGGTGGTGGGGAGCAGAGGACAGCCTTTCAAAAACCCCTGCTGGAGCTGAACTCAGCCAAGCAGCATGAAGGTGACTTACAGATCACCACTTCCCACAAATGAAAGTATTTCCTGCATCCAGCCACTCCCCTGCTATCTTACTTTCCTCATGCTGCTGAAAGCATGGCACTGATGCCTGCTAACTCACTGGATGAAGCCTGATGTAGCAAATTGATTTGGGAGCACAATTGCTCATTTAAAGCACATGCTGTGTTTCTCCGTGCTAGGACTGGCTGCCCAGCTCTTATTGGCCAGGGCAATGTTTCAAATAGATAGAAAATTCACATTGTGAAATCTGTCTGAAGTTGGTAAAATCTCATCCTGCCAACCTAGCCTGTAGCCTGTTCAGCTCTGCAGGCTCACAGAGTAACCTCTGCCTCAGGAGAGGGCTCAACCATCTGCCCTTTATCCTGCAAAGAACTGCTGGGGTCTCTTGTCATCACCTTTTATTGCCATCAGTCACCAGAAGAACAAAATACTTCCCAGTAATAGTAAAATCATTATCAAGGCATTGGGTAAACCTGCAAGAGTTAGCAGAGAGGAAAATAATCTCCTTCCTCACATTTTAGCCAGACAGGAAGGGTTGCTCTCTGAAGAGTGAGAGTAAAGAGCTGTGGTGACTCTTGGATGCAAAGCTGGCAGCACAGGCCCCTTGCTAGAGCTCCCAGCCACCAGCAGGACCTGGATCACACTGGGAGACCAAGCAGAGAACAGGGAAAAAGGGCAACAAAAAAAAGGGCATTGCATGAGAGCAAATTAGCCACAGCACTGGGGAAGTCAAACCAGGTAAATGCTGAGACTGCACCTGCCCTCAGTCAGCCAGGTAAGGATGCTGGTGTGTGCTACAGCAGCTTGAGAAAAGCTGAGTGCAAAGACATTGCACAGCAAGTTTACTGAGCTTTACAGTTCAACTATTCCATGGGTGGAATGCAGTTACCACTGTCAAAGAGACTTCCTGCCAAAGTGTATGATCTACATGGTTTACTCCTCTTCTAATCTATATAATTTAATCCTGCTTTGGCCCAATGGGGTAAACACTGGCAAAGCAGTAACCTCATTGCTTTGGGAGTGCCAGCACTACTCCACTTGTGCAAAAATCTTAGGAAGGTGCTAAGAGCTGGCAGTGCCTACTCCTGCCTCTCACACCCAGCAGCTCTCTGCTCTCTCTGAAATTGTCCTTGCAGATGGCATGAGCTGCATTTTCAGAGTGTGTTATGAGGATTTAGTCAGGCAGCCTCCAGCTGACTTGTCTGAGAGTTGTTCTGATAAGTCTTCACCCTTTTCAATCTGCTTTGTATCTGGACAGAAGAGAGGGTAATGATGAAAAGCAGATACTGGAGATTATTAAAGCTGTGCCTCCCAAAGAACTACAAATCAGTGCAGAAAAGAAATGCAGGAACTTCTTGTGTTTTAAACTAAAAAGCAGCAAAACAGCACATGCAGTGTTGCTGCACATGCACCATAGCTACTCGCTAGCTCTTTAAACTGTGTGTGTGACACTAGGAATGGTTTTCTGGGGAAAATCTTGTCCCAGTTCATCCTTGGATGAGCACAAGTCACAGCAGGCTAGTGGAGTATGCTGTCTGCCCAGCAAAGGGGTATGTGGGACATGAAAGCAAAGGAGGAGCAGCTCTGTGACACAGACTCTGCTTTCCTTGTCATGGAGGCACCAGTAGGATGTGAGCCCTGCTCCTGACTCCAGAGCTGACAGAATAAAACCTTGTCTAACTGGTGTAAGGGAAAAGCCCTTCCCATGCTTAGGGCAAGCAAATTACCTTCCAGCTGCTTGCAAAATACTGTCATGGCACAATCTACATACATAATATATTAGTCCAGAATATTCTGGGAGAAACTCAGAAGAAAGAGCCAGAAGACAGCGAAGGCATGGCCGCAGTCCCCTGATGACACCACAGATTTCCATGGACCATGAGTTTCTCCTGGATCTCTTTCACTACCACAGCCTGTCTGGTTCATGATCTCTAGAAGACAGAACAAGCTGACAGAAAGCTGAACTCAGAAAAGGCACAGTTACCTTCCATTTACATCACTGGGGTTAACTCCCAACACACATCATGGCAACATAGCTGCTTTTTCCTTAGATGCATGAAACAGCACCTTCCAGTTCCTCAAATCAGAGTGGGATAAATAATTTCAGGGATTCTTCCACATAACTAAGTTCATGCTTTTTAAAGCAAAGTGTTTCATACAATTGGAAAAGGAAAGAAATGAGAGCCACATAGTCATGCACTCTACCTGTTCAAGCCCACACATTTTAGTCACCCTCCTGGGGCAACATCATAAATGAAACTTCCACCTGAAAATAATTTAAATATCAAATAAACAGTTTTCCACAACTAACACATTAAAAGAAAAGTCTTTTGAATCAGTCATGCTGTGTTGCAAACAAAATAGTGAATTTAGCCTCCTCTTCCCCATCTGTACCCTGTGCCTGAATGGGCAGCTTAGGTCAGCTGAAGATTTCTCTGCAAGGTCAAATACCTTTAAAGGACTGTGGATTATCTAAGTACAGATTGAACAATGATTGACACAGTAAGCATTCCAAAGGACACCCTAAAATGGGGTAGGACAGGGAAATGAATGCTTTGCGTGGTAATTAATTCTCATATTTTTTCCTACATTTTAATCGTTTGCAGAGTAATGAGACGTCTTTTGGGGAAAGGAAAAGGAATCCAACATGGGACAGATGAGCTTGGAAATAAATTTATGCTAAGTTACTGACCATTTAAAAAATAAATAATAAAATCAAATAACTGAAAATCCCAAAATATAAAATATGTCAGAGACATTTTTTTTCTTCAGTCAAGCAATTCCCTGATCAGCACAATCCCATGGATCCATCTCTAGGAAGGAGGAGCAATGCAGGAACTGGTTGCTCATCTTGACTTTGCGTATCTCTTTAAAAGAACACAGGCAGCAGCAGCTTTGAAAAAACCACTGGAAAAAACCCTCAGTCCTGAGAGGTGTTGAAGCCCTTGGGTCTCAGAAGCACAGAAAGGTCTGGGTTGGAAGAGCATCCTGTTCCAACACACCTGCCATGGGCAGGGGTAACACCCCAGACCAGGCTGTTTGGGGCCTCATCCAACCTGGCTGAATCCCATGAAGTTCACCAGGAATTAGGGGTGCATTGATAAGGTCATTTCTTCTGCATCCAGATTTCTTCAGAGATAGACACTATGTCTGATGGAAAAACTCCTCTTTGCATTTCACATTCAATTTTTGGCTTCAATACAAGTTATAGCCAATACTGGGAGAAAAAAAAATTTAAAAAATTTAAAAGTAGGATCACTAAAGATCTGTGAAGACTCAAGGAATCAAAGGATTGTATAGGATGCCCCAGAAATATTCTGAATTATTCTGAGCACAGTTTGGGAGATATTTGCCATGGGTAAAGGCCAGGCAGCACTGAACAGCAGATTTGCCCTAAATATGGCCAAGTAAACCACAGAAACTTTAGCTCTTTGTGGCCTCAGTACCTTCACCTCAAGCTGGCCTCAGGTCCCACAAAGGCACACAGCACCACTAATGGAAAAGCACGGCTGGTCTCCCAGCTCCCAGCAATTACCAGAGGCACAGACTCACAAGGCTGGACCTGCTGTGTGGCATGAACTGCAAATGTACTATTTAAGTCTATTGATGAAGTGTAAAGAAAAAGATTTTAAGCAAATGAAGGCCCTGATTCAGCACAATATTTAGCACATGGTTCACCTTGAGTACACCAAGCAACCAAAAATACAAAGCATGGTTTATGCAGAGAGTGACAACATCAGACCAAGACCTTTGCTCAGGTCTCACCTTCTTTATTTCACCCACAGCAGCTGTCTTCATCCCTGGATAAACCTCCTCCTCTCTCCCACCCTACTCTGAATACACACACAGTGCTGAACTCATGGCAGAAACTGCAGGAAGATTCCCAAATCCCAGAGGTGTGCAAGGCTTTGAGATCTCTCTGCACAAACCAAAAAGATTGCCAGGAGAAAGGTGGGCAGTGTTGTGCCAAACAGCTCACATTTCCAGGTAGTTGTGGCTTTTATCTATTTTATCTGTTAGTGTATTTTGAAAACAGCCCTTCAAGAGAAGGAATTGCAGCTCATAATGCCATAGATATCTGTACATTCCCAGTGTACACAACACAGGGTTTTTTTTTTCTTTTTTTCCTTTTGCTGTCAAAAAAATTCTCTGTTTTTTCCACACAAGTGCACACATGCACATGTAGTCACTGCCCACGATACTCACATGGGTTTTAATCTCAGCAATCTATGCATACTAAGCATATATTAGCAGCTAATTAAAATTAAATTTAGACTTCAAGTCCCATTCACCACTGAAAGTTAACAGTGCTAAATGAGTGCAAGACAATAAAGCACTTGTAGGTAAAGACCAAGTCACAGAGAACACCACAGCTCTTTCCTAAACACCTTGAAGATCTGAAACATTAGACTTCAGAGTTGGCTGTTAGATAAGCCAGAGAAATGCATTGTAAGTGTGAATTCATACAGTGGACTTCCACTAATCTTATTTTTCTTTTTGATGGACTTCTCCTTCCCTCCTTTTTCTCCTATGGTAGGAATGATAATCCACGTAGCACTAAGTGCTTTTAATTTGTTAGTCTGAAGACACAGAACTCTTGGTCTGCTACCTGAATTATGTGGATTTTGGTCTCAGAGAAAAACTTAGGTGAGATGAATCTAAAAAGAAAAGCAAACCACATTGTGTGTCAATCCCACCACACCCTCATTTATCACTTAAATGTTGTCATTCAGATGCAAACATTAAACCTCTAAATTTCACTTCAGAAAACAGAGGGGGCTGTCTAAAGCTGTATATTAAGTCAGTGGCAGGGTTAGAATTGGACCCAAATCTCCCAAATCCTGTCCCCAGCCAATGGGAATACAAAATATATCTTGTCAGATCAATGTGCTTTTATGTCTCCTTTTATTCTTATTCAGGAAAAACAAGGGGTGTGTATGGGGAGCTGTGAAAAGGACACAAAGTCTGGGAACTCTTGCAGGCACCAAAAAAAAAAAAAAGGTGCAAACACAGGTCAGGTCACTCCAGCCTTAAGAATGCAATTCATACCCCCTACACCAGGCTGAGATGAGGTAAATCATGCTCCAGAAAGGGTCTTTTTCTTTCCTCTGACCTTAAAGGGAACCTTGATGACTAGCAGAAAAAACACATGCACAGTCAGACCTCCTTCTGGACCCTCCCCAAGCCGCTGTTATTTGCCCAGTCACAATTAGGGCACTAATTACATGCTGCTGCTGTTGACATCTGTGTTTAATAAAGATTTCTGTCTGCCTGGGTTGGGTCTTTCCCCCCAGTTTCATTTCCAGAGGCTTTGGTTTTGTTCCACTCCACTCTAAGAAAATAAGCCTGAAATCTTCATAGTTTGGCCTATAATAATGACACTACATTTACTCTTGGAAAGAGTGTCACTCCCCTGCTTTACCAAGGCAAAGAAGGTTGTGCAGCTCCAAGTTTTTTGCTTAGTAGCTAGCTTGTATGTTCTATCACTTCTGGCTTATTTAAGAGGCAAGGAGAAGGGGAGAGCTAGCAGGAGGAAATTCAATTTAAATCCCAGATAAACAGTAAGCAGTGTTACAACCATGATGGTCTAAGCAAAGTCCATAGAGAAGGGGAAAAAGGTATTTTTAATTAGACACATAGGGAGGTTTGGGGTGAGCAGGCACTTTCTCCTTCTTTAATGACAGTTATAGTAACCTTAGTAACAACAGTAACAGTAGAAAACAGGCTAATGAAATTGTATAAAATCACACAGATTTTGGGCATGTAGCATTGTGTGCAAATCTATTGTATGACAAAGTTTCCCAAAATACAAAATTTGTTTTTAAAGGAAATTACATGGGCAGCAGGTTGAGGCTTTTCCTAGGGCTATTTACAAAACTCCTTTATTTTTCCTCCTTTCTTCCAAGCTTTTCAAAACAGTCAAATGAAAATAAAAGCCTGGCAATTAGCATATTTCAGAATTACAGTCAGGGCCCAGCTTTAAAAGGCACAGCTGCCTGAGACTGACTTTTTTTCAATGCCAGGTGGATGCTATGAGGCCAAGAACAACCTTGAATAGTGTGGGTCCTGATGGCTGTAGGATTTGCAGGAAACTGTGATTTCTGGGTCCCCTGCAAATCTGGGGACATAAGTTATCTGGGGAAATAGGTTATTAATATTTTCTTTCATTTTTTTTTCCCCCAAAACCCAAAAGTTTTCTGATATTGCCAAACTCCAAATTCAGACCTGCAATAATCACATTAGAAACATTCAACACTGTAAACACAGAGGATTTTCCTGACTCATCAGTAAAGTAGTGGCAGCCTTCTCCTCTCCCTGCTAATGAGAAAGGACTGCAATGCCTGGAACTAAAGCAGATATTTTTCCTATTGAGTGTTCCCAATATCTCTCTACAGCAGCATAACCTACTGAATGAAGTTTTCTCTGTGCAGGGAATGGAATTGTTTCCAAAGGGAGAATTCTGAGTGGGCTCAGGTAAAAGACTCCCTAAGGAGCATCTTTATCTCTGTCCTGTCCCAGTTTAAATCTCATGTGTGAGCCTTCTGCAGTTTTGTGTCTGGGACAGCTGCAGGGCTCTGCTTGCCTGGTGCATGCTCACATTCTGCAAACATCCTCTCCCCACCTTTCTGACTTTCTTCCCAGCCCTGCTGGTGTTTATGGTCTTGAATAAAGCCATGAGAAAACCTGACTTCATTAGCAGCTTCCTCTAAAGGTGAATTGGAGCAGGGCATTCATCTCCTCCAGCAATTTTCAAACTCACATGAAAAGCATGACAGCCTGGGGTTGCCCAGGAATTCCATCCTCTGCCAATGAGAGGAATTTGCACAGGATGCCCCCCTGCATGCAGTGCAAACAAGAAGCTTCTGCTACAGCTGTTTTCTTGGCTTTCCTCATCTCACCCCACTCCTGGGGAACAAGAAGAAACCTTCACATGTGCAGGGGGCTGCAGAAGCAAACTGTGCACAGATGGGCTCAGCAAGAGGTTCTCAGAGCTGGGAGCGCTGGAAGATGTGCCAGGGAAGGCTGTGTGCCTACTCTGCTTGCTCACTGAGGACACTGGGCTAATGCCCCTAATGCTAAATACCACTACAACTGTTCACACACACAGAGTGTCTGCAGAAGAAATGCTCCTTGGAGGATCTTTACTGAAATAAAACGAACAGAACCCTCCCTCTATGAGATTTTCAGTGTTCTTGTTCGGAAGCATTTTGATGATAATCTATGATTTTACAAACCAGCAGCTATGCAATGCAGTGTGATAGAAACTCATTTCCAGTAGCCTCTAAATAAAGGGGAATTGGTGCAAAATAACCTTAATCCCTTGCTTTGGTGCTTTTTGAACGTGGACTGAATGCCAGGCTGTGGCCATCTGATCAGAAGACAACCAACTGACCAGATTTTCTCCTCTTCCCCTGTTCATCCCCAACCTCCATCCAAAAAACTTGCAGCTTCAACACAACCAAAACCTATCTGATTCTGATTTGAAAGACTTACTACAATTTTGAAGAAGGAGGAATGGTGATAACTACCACCCTAAACATGAGGAGGCATAAATAAGCAATTTTAGCTGTCAGGATCTCAACATCCTTAGTAAAGAGAACGCCTCTCACTAATATCCAGTGCATATAATGTAATTGAAAGCTATTTTTTCATACATAGAGTTTGTATTTCTCATGGAAAGTGAAAGGCACCAGTAGGAGCCACAGATGAGAGAGCCTTGAGGCCAAAATCTTCAGTGTGCTGAGGCCCCTGATACAAATGATGATGTCCTGTTGAAAAATTAGGTTTTGCTGGAGAACAGACCAGTCACATCATAGATAAAAAGTCACAGAACTGATAAAAGTCACTTAAGGAAATGTGGATTGTCATGATACTCAAAATGCATTTTCCCTGCCTTGTATGTGTAATGGGATCCTCTCTGAAAATGAAATCTAATAGAATTTAATGAAACAATAGACTCATTAAATTTTTGAAAAAAAATATATGGAGATCCTAGAAAGGCAAAGAGACTATTTTTTCCTTTTCCTAGCTTTCCTTCCTTTTTACATATGATGCTGTGACTCAAATTAACTCCACATAAATTCTGAATATAAAAAGATCACCAAATTAATTTTTTAATAGGGAAAGGGAAAAAAAATCAACCTCATTGGCAGAACTTGAACTCCATTCCTCAGAATGATTAGTTTGGCCACTGGAGGGCTCCAATATTGTTTCATAAAAGCAAAAGAAAGTTTACTAGGAAGGATAAACACATAACAAATAGCCTGGGCAATAAAGTTCAAACATAATATGCAGTCCAGAGATCTAGAGATCAAGATCTATGGGCTTGCAAGCGTTTTGCAAGAGTCAGGACTAATTTAACTGTTGTTTTGCTTTTGTAGCACAAAAGGATTTGAAGAAGAATGATTTTCCTACAGTTTGGCTATAAAGGTCTCCTCCAATACCCCACCTATGAAAATGGGTTTTGTATGCAATCATAGAATGAGTGTCTGCAAAACCCACAGGTTTTCTTGGGACACGCTAGTAAAACGCTTTTTAATGAAAGCCCAGTGCTGCAGAGCACATTCTCTGTTCCCTCTCGTGACTCCAGTTTTCCCAATGAAAGTTTACAGAGATAAACCAGGCAGCTCAGCAACTGGGAGCACAGCAGGGTGCTCCCACTGCATAAAACCCTCCACTGTTCTTCTTTGGATAAGCCATTGTTGGGGGCTGCCTTTTATTTTTGAAGAGAATTTCTGTGTTCAGGTACAGAAAGACAAGGAATAACTGGCTCTAAAACTAATGGGGCTTTTCCCAGTAACATGGCAGTCAAGATGTTATCAGAAAAATGCTATGTGGTCCTGCAGGAGCAAGTACAGGCACTGATGTCACTTGATAAGCTAATGACTGCAGCTTATCAGCTGATAAGCTAATGACTGCAGTGCTCCAGTTCAGGATAAAACAAAAGCTGTTTCAGTGCAGGAGCATGAGAAAAAGTATTTTGGACATAATTCTACCTACAAACTTATGGGAGGGAATAAAAAGTCTAAGTACCCCCTGGACTCCCCAGTCCTTCCAGCTGGGGAGAATTAATCCTGGGCTGAGATGCTGGATGTTGGAAGTTTCACACCGAGCCAAACTTTACAGTTGACTTAAGCAGCGTTGAAAATAAAGGAGGTTTATTGGAAATATTGAAAGATGCTAGTGGGTACTTGATAAGCCCAACTGAGCAGTGTTCCTGTTTGATGAAGTGCTCTGTGTTGGGCTGATGCAGAAAGCATCATGGTTTGCTGGCACACACTATTTTTTTCTGCTTCTTCAATGCTAAGGGGAAAAAAAATAAAAAAGCTTTCTTAAAATATCCCTGCTGCTCTCCTGTAGCCCCTTCCTCCAGCACATCACACATTAATGCCAATCTTCTGGGAGACTGCAATTCGAACATAATGAGATATTAATGAGCTTTGCACATGTCCCCAGCTCATTTCTCACAAACCTACAGAGATGTTGTGCTTGTTTTCCTGACACTGCAATTGTGCCTCCCCCATCCTGCCCCCTCCTCTCAGCAAACCCTGCTGCACCCTTCCCCTCAAGCTGCCAGCTCTAAAGAGCACCAAATGGGCTGGCACTGTCTTGTTTCCTGGACTAATGGATGCTTGTTTAAACACTGGAGCTGTTTGCATTGCTGCGGCTCACTGCATGTTAAACACAGTCCTCTGAAACCCTATGCCAATCCAATAAAGGTATCAGCAGTTCAGCATGGGGAGGCAATTACTGCAAAGTCCCAAGCGTGCCTTCCAAGGTCAAGGAAGGGAAATTTGATTGAACAACTAAAAGCAAAATCTGATTTCGGTTCAGCATCACTAGGAAGACACGAGGTCCCAGGGCAGGGGGCAGTCAGTGGGCAAGCTGGGGAGAGAACTGCACTTTGCCAAGAGGGCTTTAAAGCTGGCCTGGTAGCCAGCCATGCCCTCCAACCTCCACAGAGCTCCTTCCCTCTTCATCCACACGCCAAGCTGTGCTCTCTTTCCTCCCCACCTCCACTTTTTCTTCTTTTTTTTTTTTTTTATTTTAAATTATATACTGCCAATCTTGTTCCACCCTTCATCGATTCTTGAAACAATTCTTCCCCTGGTAAAGGTCCTTTCCTCTGTACAAAGCCATTGTCATATCAAAGGGGAAGTGTTACACAGGAGCAGCTATGATAGAGGGCTGATGGTAACCAAAAAAAGATCTGTGCTTTATTGGGAGATGAAAAAAATTCCAAATCTCAGGCTAATGATAGTCAATATTTCAATGGACCTGCTCTTTACCTGGCTGAGGGCAGAAAGTCAAGAGAGAAAGAAGATGCATTTCACTTCATTTAATCCACAGAAACAAAGCTGCTTTAAAGTGTTCTACTTCCTTCACTTTCAAGTGAAAGATAAGGAGAGGAGGTAGCAATGGGATGTTTTCATTTTATACTTTAAATTTTTTTTCTTTAATTTTAAACAGACTCTGTAAGATGGCCTCACTCCGAGAGTGGCTTTGCAAACGATATGGAAAGTTTTCCAAGCACTTCTTGTGGCCACAGCTACCGTAAGGAACCTAGGGAAAGGGGATTTGCCACAGCAGATGAGGCCAGCAAGCTTGGCATCCTGCCCCTAGCTGTGTTCCACAGCTGTGGGGAGCTACAACTTTCCGTTCCATGCTGCAGGGAAGGGATTGAGTGTACAGCTGGGAATCAGGAGAAAAATCTTTGAGAAAAACCTGTTTTCCTCAGAGTGTCCCAACACCGTGGGCTAAGTTTGCCCCGCAGAAGGGCACAGCTGGAAGAACACAGCTGGCACCAGCCCAGAGCTCCTGACCACTGCCCTGCCAGGGCTGGCATCTGGCTAATGGGATAAGGGATCCAGCTGTGCCTTCAAAGCAAAATTCTCACAGGTCAGAGATCCAGTGTGATGCTAAGGGCAGGCTGAAAGGTGGAGGGTTGTGCCAATTACAGTAATTTCACAATTATAAGCCGCACCTGATTATA